>JARVZY010001817.1:0-77117 GCA_030686995.1 Artemisia argyi | reverse complement strand
CTGCATGTTTCTCATGTTGTTGGAGATATGCATAGAGTTGTTCATGATTAGTATGCCTGAGACCTTTGTTGATTTTAACAGCTGTAACAAACCTATCCCATTCCGGTGCCATGTTATTCACGAATTTTGAGTTAAGCTGAATGTTGGGCATTGTCATCTTGATGGCTCTCATGTCATTGACCAGCTTGTGAAATCTGACGTAGTAGTCAGTGATGCTTTCACCTGGGTTCATTTTGAAGTGCTCAAATTCATCATATAGCTGAGACTCCCGATCTTCTTTGGTTAACTCAGACCCTTCAAGAAGCATCTTCACATTATCCCAAACTTCTTTGGCTTCTGTGTTGAAGTTGATGAGTTTATAGACATCTTTAGGAAGCCCGTGAATGACAATATTCGATGCTCTGATATCGGCATCATAGCGTTTCTTTTCTTCATCTGACAGCTCATTGTAGGTGCGAGGTCTATCTGGACCGACTGCAGCAGGTTGGTCATCAGTGGCTGCGATTGTGTCTCTAGTGGTGCCCATTCGAAAAGGTCCTTCATCAATGGATTTCAAGATGTTAACACCGTTTTCCTTTCCCAAGCAGTAGAGACGAATCCTTTGTACCCATGATTCATAATCAGTTCTGTCCAGCATAGGAGGACGAGTATCCGACCCTGCGGCCTGAATGTCATCAGAGGAAGTACTTGCCATGCTATTGAAAGTGAGTAAGTCCAAATGTCAAGTTGTAAACACAATAGTGTTTCGTGTTTTGTTTGAACAAGTCGAATTACAACCGCTCCACATAGCACAAGTCAAGTCGTAAGTTTAGTCTCACAACGTCAAGTTACTATTAAAATAACAAGTCAAGTCGTAAGATTAACCTCACAACGTCAAGTTACTGTAGAGATGGTGGTAACAACTTAAATCGTAATAGCACACAACTTACACTAATGCACCTAAACCAACTCACTAAGAATACCACAACTCGCTAGACTTGAACAACTCGCTAGAACGTATCAACCCTCTGACAATATCAACTCGCTGAAAACTGGACCTAACTCTCTAGCAGACAACTCGCCAAATGGAAGCAACTCTCTAATACTAAATTGCTAAACACCAACTCGCTGGATGGAATCAACTCGCTAGTGTAACAACTCGCTGGTAGACAAATCGCTAATCTGACAACACGCTGACTGATCACCTCGCTACTACCAACTCGCTAGTACCCAATCCTGACAAGTCGCTAACTGCTCAACACGCTAGCACCAACTCGCTAGTACTAGTGCCTGACAACTCGCTAGTAATGAGACAAATGACAAGTCGCTAACTGCTCAACACGCTAGCACCAACTCGCTAGTACTAGTGCCTGACAACTCACTAGTAATGAAACAAAAGTGTCACTTTCGTAGCGATTTGTCCGTATGTCCCAAAATAGCAAAACGCCAACTCGCTACTGAAGCTGTCAACTCTCTACAAGAAAATATCAACTCGCTAACCAGAATAGAGCCACGAAATTCCACCAATGTCTACACAAATGATGAAATGACTAAACCAAAGTCAATACAAGGTGTCTACACTACTTCTAAGCAAGAAAGTACAAGAAAAATGCCACGAAAAACACCTAACGAGATCAATAAATTGAGGAAACCACTAAAACCATTCGAAACCAAGCTAAACACACAAATCAATCAATAAATCCAAGCATACCACGAATCCTAGGATAGAACCATGGCTCTTGATACCAATTGTAGTATACTCTAATATGAGAACATGGATGATTTAGTGATTAGGTTGATTTTATGTAGAGATTTCAAGTGAGAAGTTAGAGAGAGAAAGTAATGAGGTTGGGAGCCTTGAGAGAAAATAGTGAAATGTTAGATTGCAAATGAAGGTCCAACCCTTTCCCATGGGTGGGAAAGGGTATATATAGTTACAATAGAAACGCCCCTTGAAACGGACTGTAGAGCGGGCTGACAGTGGGTAAAGACCCGACCCGACTCCACAAATACTAACTAATACTACACTACGTACTAACTAATATGATAACTACTACGAGCTACAATATGCTAAACTATACTCGGGGTGACCGAGTCTTCATATGAATAATCGTATTCCTAACAAAGGCTAACACCAAGAGGTGTTTAGTCACTCATGCTCATTAATGCAGGAAAACAAATGTTTAACATGACAAATGTAAACGTAGAATTAATACAAATGTAATTAATGAATAAACTTATGATTATGGCGTGAATTCTCCCTTGGAATAGACTTGTATGCTGATAGAACTTCGTCCTCTTGCTCCCTGAATTCCTCCTTATTATTGTGTGGTGAAAAGTTGATTCTAAAACTCGGAATTAAGGCTGGTATTTATAGGCCTGACTTTGCTACGGCGTAGCTCTATGGTTGGCTATGCCGTAGCCTTTGTTAATATCATCTACGTCGTAGCTTGATCAAGTGCTACGGCCGTAGTTTCTTCAGCTGTCACATCTACGACGTATTTATATTGGGACTACGCCGTAGCTTCTTCTTTGGCCTCAATAGTTCTCTACTGCTTGATTTTAAGGTCTACGCCATAGGTGGAGAGAGGCTACTCCGTAGAGCCCTTTGATGTGTTACTACGCCGTAGCTATGGTTAGGGCTATGTCGTAGTCTTCATAGATGAGTGCTACGACGTAGGTAGATGGAACATCTACGCCGTAGTTAGTGCAGAATCCACATACTTCAATGATTTTCTTATAAAACCTTCCAAATCCGCATCTTTTCGTTCCTTTGCTCATTTTTACCCTAAAAACAGAATATAAATAGATAAGAGTATATATCCTAACATATTAACATAAAAGATGAGCAATTTAGGGGGAAATTAACACTAAAATATGGGTACAATTTGATGTTATCAGTGTGCGACTTTTTTGCTTCTTAGCAACAATCAAGTATTTAAGTGAAAGTTGGAAGGCTTACAAAGTAATGTCACATTTTATCGCTCATATTGCGCAACCTTTCGATTTTTTACATTTTACTGAGACAATATTTGAGCAGAAACGGGGAATTGTATTCACATATTAATATTGACAGAATTGCTACTTAAGTAATACCATCGTTAGTTACTAAGTTTTTTAGATTGTTGGTTTGTTGATTTTTTTTGTTTGCTTATTTTTGTTGGGTGTATTTGTGAGTTAGTAATCTGCCACCCGGTCCATTTGACCACTTATACTAAATATGTTTGATCAAAGCCTTTTTATGAATCGAAGTTATTATGGTCATTGTCTATGATACTTATTGGGTCTTCTATTATTTATAATTACCTGCCGTGCGGGAGGAACCAACATTGAATACCATGCAGAGAAATTTCCTGACATGATTATAAAGATATGCCTTTGTTTCAAATGTTAGTATTCCTTGAGTTGGAAAGTTTGACTCATTAGCTTTTAAAGGGCCGATTCGGGTTGCATTTCATCTCTAACATGTCAGCCAGGTAAGAATACATAACATATAAGGAAAGTGCCAAATGAGGTGAAAAAGTCACCAAAATTGTAATTGTAAGTTAAACCTCCTAAATCATTTTATATAAATAGTTTGATTGTTATTGTTATAGTAGTTCTTTTAATCATAATTTACAACTAATTTCTTACAGGAAACTATTTTCTTGACCATACAAAACATACCCTGACATGTTACCCAATCCACTCAATATGTGTATTTTGCCACCTCTGCATTTGGGATTACATGTTTTTTTTCTGCTTATATATCCATCACACTTCATTTCCTCATTCTTTTTACAAGTACCTATTGATGTTTTCACAGGAGTTACAACGAAGATGCTGCCAAGGTCGTATGATTCCAGATGTTAATTGTTTTGATTCACTATAAGTTATTTATCAATTTTATGATTATATACTTACTTCATCTTGCTTTACTATATGTAAATGAATAGATATATTACTTTAATTTTTAGATGAACTGTTAGCATAACTCACCATTAAGTTTAAGTTATATGGGGTTGCTTATATATTCAAAATAATGCAATAAGCAGATGAAAAGTTCTCCTATAGTGTTTGTTAACTAGGATTGCTTATATGCTTTTTATAGCAATATAATAGGCCAATAAGCACCTTAATAAGCAATCAGAAACACCCTACTTTGATGTTTGGATGAAACTGTTTATCTTCTTCACTAATCGGTAACCTAAATCCACATATTCTATATGTAAGGGTCGAATAGCCAACTAAATATCCGAGCTTCGTACATAGCCGTTAGAGATTTTTAGTAAACTAGGTGTGTAGGAGCTAGGAGCCAACGATCAATCCACTACTGTAAAAGGACGAAAGTTTAAAAATATCATTGGGGTGGATGATTAGCTAATAAGCACAATGTTATATTATAATAAATATTGAAGGGTTTTTTTTTTTTTTTTTTTTTTTTTTTTATTTTATTTTTATTTTTTTTAAGTAAAAACTAGGTATGTAGGAGCTAGGAGCCAACAATCGATCCACTATTGCAGGACGAAAGTTTAAAAATATCGTTAGGGCAGATGATTAGCTAATAAGCATAATGTTATATTATAATAAATATTGAACTTTTTTGTATCAGTAAAAATGGCAAAAAACCAAATAAATGAGTATTGTTTAACGGTTTTTTGGTTTCGGTTTGAGTATGGATGTTATTTGATTATACAGATAAAAAACCTAATTACTTTGGGGAAAACAAAGTTACTTATTTGCCCCGCTTTTCTACTCTATTCACAAGGTTTAAACATGTCTATCGAGTCACCAATGCCACAGTGTGCATAAGCAACAAGTTGTTCGCTAGAATACGAATTTAGGTACCAGTGTTGATGGCATAGTAGTATTGATGGCATAGTGTGAACTAAATGTTATCTTTGCCAATAGCATATCAGATCTGATCAGCTGGCACAAAGAGGCGCGTTACAAAAAGTGATAAATTAATAAGAGAAAATCACTAAAGGAAGAAACTTTTTCAAATTTTTAGAGTTTCATGGCACTTTTAGATACTTTGAAAAAGTGGTAGTGCTTATCCTTGGCTTTGCTGTGTATTCTGATTATCACCTCGAGAATATATATGTACACAAACTGATTTTGTAATTCATTAATTGATCTTTTAGATTAATACTTTAATAGTCATATTTTGGGGCATAAAATATCTTGGTCTCCTTTTCCTAAACAATCTCTTTTATCACCTGATTTTTTTGGCATTTTGTTCATTTAGTGTGTGTCGGGTAAAAAGAAAAGCAAAGTGGTAGATGAAGAGTGGATTCAATACTATATAGATTCAAAGGTCAACAAAGTTCTTTTAAAACAACTGAACCAGAATAGTTTGCTCGAATTTCGAAAGCTTAACGAGAGTATGGTAGTATTAACAATCTATTTTCTAAATGGATTATGTCGAGTGGTCACTATTAGTAGTACCATGTAAAGTATCGTCAATTTATAATTTTGCATAGCCAATCGATGATTTTTTGGTATTTTGTCAACTCTACATCGCACAAATAAATTTTATATTTAACTGTTAACATTAATGAGGTGTTTGTTTAATTTTTAGAAAATAAAGTTTAATTTTTGCAGACATGCTTTAAAAATAACAACGAAAATCACTAATAATTTTTTTTAAATATTATAACTAGTAAAAAACTAGCAAGAAAACCCGCGCGTTGCCGCGGGAATGTGTTGGTCGATATTAATTTTGTTACATGAGTGTTTGCCGTACGTTATTTGTTTTCCGTTATTGTATATGTTTGAGAGTGTGTGCTTTTTTAAGTAGAATGTGTTATGCATGTTGGAATTTGAATAAATTTTAGTTGTTGCCTGTTTTCATTATGTTGTTGAATTTTTATTTTTGTTTATTTATTTATTATCATTATTTTTTGTGTGTATAATGCGTGTACTTTTGTAAGGAAAAGTGGGGATACCCACACGTTACTGCGGGAATGTTGTGTTTAATCTAAACTCGAAATGACACGAAACGAACCGAATTTGCCAAATAAATTGACTTCGAGAAAGTTATGCGAATTTATACTTGATTTTATTGGAAAGTCTATTTCGTGAACAATGTTGCAAGTTTCATAATTTTTCGAGTCCGTTTGGTACCCCAAATGGGTACCACAATTAATATTGTAAAATCCTCCCCTTATTTTTAATCCTACCCTTGTAGTTTGTTTCGGCCATGTTTGGTCCCTCCCTATTATATAAAACACACCACTCTCTTTCTCTCCTCACTCATAAATCACACACACCTTACTATTTCTCTCTCTCTCTCTCTCTCTATATATATATATATATATATATACTATCTATAATAGAAAAATGGTCAAAAGTGAAATGTTGAGTTTTCAACAATGGTCAAATGAGAGAGAAAGTGAAATGTAATTAATACTCTTATTAAAACACCCAATACTTAAAAGTACAATTATTTATTCACATTGTACAACCAAATTAAAGAATATCTACCAAATTAAATGCAACCAATTCAAATACAAATCGGGTTGACCCGGGACGCTTTAAACCCGACGGGTTGACCAAGTTTAATTTGACCCGTTTTTGACCCAACCTAGCTAGTTGACCCGGTTTAAATACAACCAATTCAAACACAAATCGGGTTGACCCGGGACGCTTCAAACCCGGCGGGTTGACCCAGTTTAATTTGACCCGTTTTCGACCCAACCTAACAAGTTGACCCGGTTTAAATCGACCCATTTTTCGACCGGAACGGTTCAACCGGTTGAACCACCCGGATCGAATCGGGTTTCAAAACATTATCCATTACTTAAAAGTACAATGATTTATTTACATTGTACAACCAATTAAAAACGTATCTACCAAATTAAATACAACCAATTAAAACACAAACCAGGTTGACCCGGGACGCTTCAAATCCATTTTTTGACCGGAACTGTTCAACCAGTTGAACCACCCGGGTCGAAACGGGTTTCAAAACATTATGTTTAATTCCCAAATCTTCAAACTTTTATTATTTTTCGTTTATAACCTATAACTTTTTTTTATCAATAAACCATCTGTTGCTATAAATCCCGTTGCTATGCACGGGTACTCGTCTAGTGTATATATATATATATATATATATATATATATATATATATATATATATATATATATATATATATATATATATATTACCTCGCCGGTCACACTCTTTCCGGTAACCACCGCCGACGCCGGCCACCGTCCGTCACTGGCAAATTTTCCGGCGAAACCTTTTACTCTCTCAATCAATAGATCGGGCTATTCTAAGCCTTTCTGGTGCTTCTTGAGCTTCGACGCGCCACCAAACACCCTCACCGCCGCTGCCACTCCACTGCGGCCACCACACCGTCACTCCATCACCTTTTCTCTCGTCGGTAACACCTCTCACGCGCCTTACCCCTTCCCTTCATTTTAATGAAAACCTTATTTTCTAAACTTTTTATAAAACCGATTAATATATAAAACCATCATCGTGAGATTTCTAAACTTTTTATAAAACCAAAAATAATACCAAAATGAGATCTTGTTTGTGGTTTTGGTAACAACTTTCACGGGATACTAATTTCACGTTTTTTTTTTTTTTTGGACCGGATGTGGTTAACTTTCAGTTAACATTTGCTAACTCTTAACCATAGCTTATGAATAGTATCCAGATGTGATTTTTGTTTAAGCTGAAGACAAAATGAGATTTTGTTTGTGGTTAAGTTGAATTTATTTATCTATTTATTTATTTATTTATTTTTATTTTTTTGTGGTTTTGGTATTATTTTTGGACCGGATGTGGTTTTGGTATTATTTTTGGCATATCAGTTAACTTTTTATAACCAAAAATTACGTCGTGCTTCTTTTTATTCAAGCTGAAGTCAAGAGTTGGCATATGGTTTTTTTTTTTTTCTTTTTTTTTTTTTTTTTTTTTTTTTTTTTTTTTGTTTTTTTTTTTAATTATGATAATAGATGAATGTGGAAAGTGGTGTACAGTGCAGAACAGTACCAAACAAACAGTGCAGAACAGTGCCAAAACGGCTGTAGCTAATCCAATTAATTAACTCCTCCAACCAATAAGATTGTGCCTCTTGTCCCGAAACACCAATAGGAGCTCGAATTATGGTGTTAACCACTCTTTTAATTACCTTGCTGTGGACCCCGCGACCCAATGATTTTTACAATTTAGGCTATGTTTGGCAAAACTAGCAGTAAGTTGTATGCTGTAAGCTGCAAAACTGTTAACATGAGCTACAAGCTGTATCTTTTTTTCTAATAAAAGTGTTTGCTAAATTAGCTGTTAAATTACAATAATTTTATGTTTTAACAGCTCCAAAATATTTTAAAAGCTTCATAAATTAGCTTTTCATTTTGGAGCTATTTGTTTAAATTAAAAGCTTGAAGTTGATGTATCCAAACGGAGCTACTTGTTTTGGAGAAGATTATTTTTGTAACAAAAAGCTTACAGCTTCAAAAAAGCTGCGTACCAAACAGACCCATAGTATAATATAAACTTTTGCCACATGTTAAACTGTTAAAGTCTTGCGGATCCATTTGTCTTACAACGCGAAGCATCCAGAGTGACCCGACCCATAATAACAAGTATCTTTGGCGGGTAAAGTCTCTGAATAATAAACAAAAACACTTTCCCTGCATCCTGTTACTTGATCTCCAATCATACAAACCCAAGTATATTTTCAATCAATTAAACAAACAAACATGAACCCTCAAAACGAATTCAATCAATCATCATCATATTATAATTATTACCAAAACCCTAACCCTAATCCTCAATTTGATCAATTCCACGCATCTGCACCTCCAGATCCTTCTATTTACTGTTCATCCGATTACAACCCGCCAAATTACGATCATCACAATCACACTTTTGATCCGAATAACGCCGTTTATGATCCCAACTGGAATCGCGTGCCGGCGGTGTCCGCGGTTAGGTTTGATGATTACGGAAGGCCTATAGGGAATAGTGATCAAAGTACTAGTGTTGATCAGGGTGTTTATTTGTATACAGGAGGTAATGTGGGGAATGGTGAGTCGATTAGGGCGCCCGTGGTGAGATTTGATGATTATGGAAGGCCGATAGGGAATGAGGAGACAGGTAGTGGTGGTGAGAGTGTGAAAGCGAAGGCGAGAGTTGAGGAGAGTGAGGGCGTGGGGAGCGGAGTGCAGAAGTTTCGTGTTGTGCTTTTGTCGGAAGGAGGTGGAGGGCAGGGTGATATGGATGTGTTATGTCAGGTTCGTTTTTATTATAGTTTAGTAGTTTGCTTTATATCCCGCCTTTGGTTACGTGTTAATGTTAATACTTTTGCATTTTTGTTACCTTAAAAAAAGGTATTGCATAAGCTATTAGTTTGCTTCATGACATGTGTGAATTAAAAATATATGGCTCCTCTGCATTTATTGCTTTGTTTTCTTGTTTGTCACGTGAGTTTAGTATATTGAAATATTACGTTCTGCTGTATTTTTTCTGTGCAGATTGGTCTAGATGGTATTCGGGTACTTGATCCATCAACAAGTAGAACACTGAAAGTGTATTCTCTTGATACTGTGACAAGATGGGAGGTAAAGATGTTGCATTGAGTTTGGGTACTTATGTATCTTGTTAAAATATGGAAGTATCTGAAATGTTGTTGTAATTTCTGGCCGTTTAGGTATTGGATTCAAACATATTTGCTTTTTGGACCAGAAGTTCCATCGATATTAATGAAAGACGCGTAAGACTAAAGTCCAACAGCTATACCACTACCAATATCCTCGACATGGTAGCTGCTGCTAGTATTCAGGTACTGGAGTACCAATATAGTTTGTTTTACATCAGATTGTGTGATCATTTTGTTAGTGCTATATGGGTTTGTGAAATATCGCTATGCTGATTCCAGATGCATGTTGTCATGATAGATTTGTGTCTACAAATGTAGTGCCAACAGCTAGGGGCAAGTATTGTAAGATTTTTATACCTGTTGAATTTGTCTGACTTGTGGAACTTAGAATACCTGATTAAATTGGTTGTCTCTGACCAGTACTAACTATGTTTGTGCTAAATTCATCACTAGATTCAGCTGGTGCTATTTATTCACCCACAGGATAATATATTTTCAGGATTTATTTATCTATTTATTTTAATTAGAAATAACAAGTAGAAAATAACAGAATCAAGAGTGAAATCCCTGTTTAGAAAGAGTAACTTGTACCAAAATTAAGAACCCACCCTCATTAAACCTAACTCATTTAATTTCCTTCATAAAGGTACTGACAAACTGAGAAGAGAAGATTCCAGAACTTAAATTTAGCCTTTTAGAACTAAGTATACTTCCTCATAATGTCTGTTTGCAGTGCAATGCTCAGAGCTAAGGAGCGTATAAATCATTTTCAATATCTTCTCTTTTCTAAATGAGCAACTTATATCTTACTCAATTCTTTTTTTTTTTTTTTTCTTCTTCTCTCCTTCAAATTGACTGTTATCTGGCAGATTTAATTGAAACTTGAATTTCTTACTTAAAAAGAAAAGATGATACATACTAACTCAGAGGTTTTCTGTTACTAATGTTCTTTGTCTCACATCATAGCTACACGTGTTTGTTTTCATCTATTTATACATATCTTTTTCTTTTAGAATTTAGCAAGTTCAAAAAATATTTGATGCAAAATTTGTGGTCTAGAATAGTTTCTTTATAAGGATTCGTAGATCCAAACAACTTGTTGTGGGCTATAAGTAGTTTTTGACATGCTTAAAGATCATACTCCATGCTTATTATCTTTATCAGTTCAAAGAGATGGATGGAATGACGGTCTCTGAACAAGTAGCTGAGAAGAAAAAAGGATTTCCAGATTGGATAAACTTGAGGAAGCCTGTCAATGAGGAGAAAGACCACTGGGTTAGTTTAATCTTTTTAGTTGATTCAGTTGAACGAACGAACAGAAAGTTGCAGTTCAATTTCTATATTGGAGCTCTCTTAGTTGTCAACTAAGAAGATGTGGGTAGGAGAAGTTTTTTACCATTGATTCTTCCTTTTTTATGTAGGTACCAGATGAAGCATCTACCAAGTGCACTTCTTGTAGCTCCTATTTCGGTGCTTTTTTGCGAAGGGTTAGCCTTTTAAGCTTAATATATGAGGATTTATAATCACTTGTTTTTATTATGTACCCTTTTGTAACCTTTTTGTTTTCTTGTCTCAGCATCACTGCAGAAATTGTGGTGATATATTTTGCGATAAGTGTACTCAAGGTAGAATTGCTCTTACAGCAGAAGAGAATGCTCCACAAGTTCGAGTTTGTGATCAATGCATGGTATGAATAATTACTTCTTTTACATAGCATAAATTCATCACAATTATGGAGTTAGGTAGGGAAAACTTCCTCACTACTCATATCTTTATGTAGCCAACATAGCATCAAAATGATGTAAAATGAGGAGAGAGAAAATAATTAAATAGGTTTTGAAATAATAAAGTGTTCATAAGAATTGTAGAGAGAAACTTTGTGAAGAAGGGGGGGGGTAGCTCAACAGCTACATTGGTTTAGTAGCCGTGTTACTTTTATATAACAACGATCCTTTGATGCAGTTGCGGGTTAGTACTGGTATTTTATGGTCTCCTAGTTGAGTGAAATATGTTGCATGCATTGCTGTAGTGATTAAAAGACGCGTGATGAATGAGACTTAAAGAGCCAAACTAACTGATTTGTAGCATTCTTTACTGATAACAAATGTGACATCAGTAAGCTTGCTAAGATGCGTGTCACATTAATTTGTTTATAAAAAATACTACTTTTAATGAAAATTGCTTGTCTTAAACTAAATAGATTCAAATATATATTCAGGGTGACACAATTACAGATCAAAGCCCATGGTTTTTTTCTGCCTTTAGTAACATCCAAGTTTTATTTATAAGTAGCAAGTATACGTAAGTTTTGCTTGGTCTATTTGTGCAGAGCGACTGTCTATCTGTTATATCTTATTTGTATCCGAAGTAAGCCGTAATTTTTTGGCATCATGAAAATGTGTACCAACTAGTAATGCTATTTAATTGTTTATGATTGTCTATGAAGATACCATTATATCATTTATGCAGCCCGTATTACTTTGTCATAACTTTTGTTGCGAACCAACTTATATGACCTGAATGCTCAGGTGCATGACAATCTGGTTTTCGATTCCTACTTATAAATGACATTATATGTTATTTCTCTTTATAGGCAGAAGTTACTCAGAGGTTGAGTCATGTAAATGAGGTGGCTAGTAGAGCTTCTGGCTATAACAGGCATGAGGATCTGGCAAAGAAACTTCAGGTATGAAATATATAACCCAAAAAGTAATACATATGAAATGTGCTATTGCTGCTATAATCTATGCATTTTTTGACTTCCCCTCTCTTTTAAAATCAGCCAAACAGTTAATTGCTATCAGTACACCGTTCGATTATCCAGTTGTATTTTTGGTACACCAAACAAACTCGAACTGTTGCCCTAACTTAGATATGGTTGATACCTTGCTGAATAAGTTGAATCTTATAGCTCACTACACACTGACATATCTTCCTGTCATCTTCTATTAACTTCGATCCTTGTTCATGCTATAATATATGCAGTTTGTGACTTGTCCTCTTCTAAAAAATCTGCCAAACTGTTAATCGCTATCAGCACACCATTCAATTATCTAGTTGCATCTTTGGTACACCACACAAACTGGAACTGTTGTCCTAACTTAGATATGGTTGATGCTTGATACCTTGCTGATCAAATTGAATCTTATTGCTCACTACGAGCTGAAATATCAGTATGTTTCTGGAATAAGAGTTATTTGCATATGATTCAATATATCACTTTCACGCCTATCAACTTCCTACTTCTAGTTAAGCTATTTAGTTTATAATGCAACCATTGCTTATTCTTATTGAATAATATTGAATAAGCACAATTAGAGTAATAATAGTCCTTAGCTATTTAGAGACAATTTAAGTGATAATAGTCCTTTGGCTGTTTCGTATAGATTTTTTTTTTGAAGATTATGCTCACTAAATTTTAGACAATGGCATCAATCATGTACTATATACATTATCTGATCTACATTTGTTACCTTTCAAAAAGGTAGACTAGCATTCCTTTGCTTGTTCAAGTTCTTTATCAGTGTACTCTCTTCAGTTACATCCTCATTAAGTTCTATTTTCTGTTCATTTCCACTAAGGAAAATCTAGCTTTCTTGGATATTTTATTCTCCTGATAAACTCGTTTATTATAAAATCCACCCAACTCACACTTTCCACCTGCATGCTATAACGTGAAAACATGGTCTTGATGGTACACTCTTCACTTCTTTAGAATTAGTCTTGGACATTCTAAAGACATCCTTATCTTATACAAGATAAGAATCTAAACATATCGCTTCTTTTACATGACCAATGTTTTTTTTTTTTTTTTTCAATACTGTTATTGTTTTAGGGTGTGATATTTTGCATCTTTGCTTGTACTTTTCTTGGACATATATTTTACATCATTATGTGTGGGACTTTATTCATGTGGAGCTTTTTCATAGTAGTTGGTGTGTAATTTTGTTAATCACCCAAACACATTTATCATTTTCTCGTTTGTTTTTGGATGACAGGAGGAGATGGAAAAGAAGCGCAGAATGACACCTGGTATGCACCATCATATAGAAGTTTCTAGTGTACTTTGCATCATACATTTTATCTTACCTAAAATGCTTATAGTTAGATCCAGTCATGTTTTATCAACCCATATTTTCAACGAATCTGATAGATTCTCTGTCACACAAGTATGAAGTTGACTTAATTCTTTGAATAACTAAAAAAGACTAATACAGTTATGTAGATAGTTGTTTGTTTTTCACTCAGATAAAAAAAGAGGGTTTAAAATGAAGGGTTTGTCCAACGGGTGTCCTCAGGGCAAGATTTAAGATGACTATAAAAAGAAATTTTGATTTTATCTAATTAAAAATCAGATTTAATTATGGTAATTTATAAGTTTAATTAATGTGTATTAAATGCAATTTCTAATATACAAGTGTTGATGTGAGGGCTCCCCATTAAGTCATCTGTTATTAACTTATTATAAAACAAATAAGCCCTGATGTCCTAATTCAACTCAATTTTTTAGGGATGAGCATCTATGCCAGAATACCGGTATGGATACTGGTGTTGTACCGAAACCGGTATACCAAATACCGGTAGTAGTATTTTCCAAAAAAAAACTACCGTTATGTTAGGTGTTTTGTACCGAAATATAACCAAAATACCGAAAGTTTTGAAAGTATAGGAATACAACGTTCAAAAAATTCCCCCACCCCGCCCAAAAAATACACCTACTGCCGCCAATGTAGCACCGAAACGGGAACGGCAAATGGATACGGGGACAATACGGGAACGGGAAACGGCAAAAACCAAAAATTCAAGATACGGGAACGGGATAGATACGGCAATAAAAACATATAAAAAAATTAAAAATATATTAAAGAAAATCCAAAATAGATATATGTTGATGTAAATTGTAAATTGTCAACTAGTTTATCTTAAGATAAATAGACATAGCTTATTTATTACATCCATATGTCGAACACAAAATATACTTACGAAAAAGTAAAGAAACAAAATGTACTTAAATTTTTATTAAAGCACTTGTCATTTGGTGGCTTAGAGGGAAGAAGTTTGTGATTAATAATATCACTAAACTGTAGAATATCTTAAGTTTAAATTTTGGGAAGAAAAGAAGATAGGGAAGAAGCACTTGTCATATGGATACAGTACGATTCAGTTTGTGATGGAAGATAGGGAAGAAAAGAAGAAACGCAAATGTCACTTTTGTAACAAACTTCTTGCCGCCGTTCCCAGGAAAAATGGTAGGTCAAGTCTCTTAGCACGTTATCCATGCCTTAGCAACCCCGAAAACCCAAAGCAGCCCGATTATGTTAACAAAAACCAAAGCAACTTAGTTGTTACAAAAGAACCTAATGGTGAAGGTAGCAGTGTCCAAGTTCGGAAACATGATGAGGCTAGGATTAAAAAAGCTTTATCAGACTTGTTTGTTGTCGGTGAATTACGATTTAAATTTGTTTAGCTTGAAGCCTTTATTGAATACTCTAATGCCATGAATGGCAAGTTTAAATTGCCTTCAAGACACAAGCTCGGTATCTGTTGCAACCACTTCTTTCCTCAATGTAGTACTATGTGTCTTGAAGGAAAGCAAAAAACGTGTCTTGAAGGAAAGAAAAAGACGCGGTTGCAACGGATTCTGAGCTTGTGTCTCGAAGGTAATTTAAATTTACTAGTCATAGCATTAGAGTATTAAATATAGCTTTCATGCTCAACAATATTAAATTGTGATTCGGCGACAACAAAGCAGTCTAATAAAACTTTTTTCGCCTCATCATGTTTCCAAACTTGGACGCTACCTCCTTCACCATTAGGTTCTTTTGTAAAAACTAAGTTACATGGTTATTATTAACATAATCAGGATGCTTTGGGTTTCGACTTACTATTTTTCCCGGGAATGGCGGCAAGAAGTTTGTTACATAGGTGACATTTGCCTTTCTTCTTTTTCCCCATCTTCCATTACAAAAAAGGGATCATAGTGTTTCGATATTCATGTCCTCTCGTTCCCTTTTTTTGGTTCCCCATCCACGGCTTTGTTATTCTTTCTTTTTCGTTTACCCTTGTTAGTTATTTTCTCAATCGGTTAATTATTAAAAACACCCGACTCGTTATCATTAATATTTTCCTCAACAATGGTATCATCCTAAAACAATATAAATAACAAATATAATGCATAACATACAATTGAATGATAAAAAAGTGTTAAAATATCAAAATAAAAAGTTACTTGTTTCCAAGTCTTTTGTTGATGTTGATTGTGTTTATGTGTGTAAAATGAGTGGTTGATGATGAAAACTTGTAACAATTGTTGTTTTATGGAATGGATGATTTTTTTTGGTTTGTTTTTTATGGATATCAATCGGCAGCAGGGTCTGTTTTTAATTTTTCTTTCGGTATTTTGGGTAACTTTCGGTACTAACATACCGTTTTTTTTTTTTTGGAAAAATACTACTACTGGTACCGTTAGGTATACCGGTTTCGGTACGGTATTCCGGCATAGGTGCTCATCCTTAAGCTGTAGTAAGAATTAATATTGTGATGTTTGAGAAATTGCCCTTATATACATAGGAAATGACCCTATTGCGAATATGAAGAAGACTCGATCAGAGGGGGGAAACAAATAAACTGTTCATATGTGTTACCAGCAAGATTCTAGCCCACCCGTACCAAGTACCTCAATCAAACCAACTTACCTTGGTTCAAACCTTGGCAAATTTCCATATACAGTAAAGAATTAGAGAAGAGTAGCAGTTGTGCCCAGTGGGTTTAAATCAAGAAACAAGTTTTACTTTAATTTTTAGGGTTGAAGTTTGTGTTTGATTTGAACTTATATTGTTTATATCTGAGGTTTGGGTTGATTTGATTCATATGCATATTCTTTTAAACTTTTTGTTAATATAAAGATGTAGATGATGAAGGTGATAATATAACGACTCGGTAGTTACCCTGTTTAACATGACATGAAATTATTTTATGAAGACCTGTCTAGGTGGGTAGTCACTGTGCTTGAAAGTATACTCTAGTGTCTAGTCGCTGAATGTAGGGATTTAATATTTAAGTGGCAACTCGCAAGAGTGGTAACAATATCATAGTCTGGTGGAAGAATTGTACTTTACTCGCGGAATGTTTCTTTTTCCTAATTTGATGATTATTGTTTCTCTTGCCTTGTTAGATGAGATCAACGATAATTTTGTCTAACTAACCAGTATATTTGTACAGCATTGAAATCCGATGCTCCTGATCAGCGTATGAAAGAGGTGGAATGTCCGACATGCACTGTTCATTTGCAGGTTGCTACACTTGCCCTTTTCTTGTTTTTTTTGAAAGACAAAACATGCTAGGCCAAAGGCCTGTCGGTCTTTTTTCGTTTTGTCTAGCAAGTTATATTTTATCCAAGTTGTCTTTATATGATAAAAGTAAATTGTAAATAAAACATCTCGATTTTTGTAACTTACCCAAAAATGAATTCCAATAAGTTGTAATCTATATGTCTCCATATTGAAATTTTGTCATGGTTTTGTTTATTTCAGGTTGAGGTTCCAGCTACTGGTTCAAAAACTATAGAATGTAATGTCTGTCAGCATCCTTTCCTCGTGAGTGCTCACTAATCATCTTTGTGTACATGTTGTACATCATCTACATCAGATTACATTGTACAAATTGCTCACAACTTCGGATGCAGTTAAGCTCAGGTTGTGATTTGTGAATTAAACATTACTTATAAGCTATTTGTTACACCTACACATGTCATGGTTTGATTTGATTGATAATGTATAGTTGATACATAGAACTATTTGCATACGGAAAAAAACTCTGTGTAATGAAGTTATCTATATGGCATTCAAAATATATTACGGGTGCTATCTTGCTTTCTATACAATCGGGAGGGTACCGTTTGGTCTTGGACCATTATCAGGTCAAACTAGGATTTTAAACAGTTGGAAGTTACTCCCATTTAGCAGCAGGGAGGCTTACCTGGGTCTCAATGGCCCTATTTCTTTAATATGTACTGTCAAGCAAAATATATTGCCAACAAAAAAGAGTTAGGGCTGATAGGAATGAAACTGGGTCAGATGTTGGGGGTTGTTATTCAAGCCTACATTTCTTTTTTCTCGACCAGACCAGAGGTTGTTTTGCTATAAATTAAAGCTATGTCTCCGGCTTTCCTCAATCCCCCCCCCCCCCCCCCCCCCCCTCTTCACCTTTTTATTTATATTTTGTTATGTGTGTTTTCCATTTTATGGATCGAGTCATATTTCAGGTTTTAAATTAGTCTCGTCATGAAGGTCGAAAGACACGCTACTGCTAAAGATCATAATATTTTTTGAGCAATGATAGAGATATGATGCTTAAAACTTAAAACTTGTGCCTGATTCAATCCCGCCCCATACTAATCGGGATCTTATCAAGGTGTCTTCTTTGGGTGCAATTCTCGAATAAAGCTATTTGATAGAATTCCGGCTTTCTAAGATTTCTTGACGTAGATTATAGTGTTTAAAAGATATATGTATTCGGATATCCAAAAATTTAATTGAATTTATTAAAAAGTTGAGATTTATGAATTGTCAATTTTGAAACTCATACAAGTTTTTCTAAATTCGGATATATAAAAGTGTCATCCAAAATTTCGAATATCCCAGTTGAAAAAACTTAGCTAAAATAAATGAGTAATATAAAACCATAATTGCCCAAATTTCGGATATCTGAATTTATGATATAACTGATTATTAACAAGTCTAATAAATTTTTTTAAATTAAGAACAATTTTATTTTTTCAAAATGACTCGTTTTAAACCAAGTAGAGTAATGATCTTTTTTTCGGATAAAGTATCTTTTTGATGTAACAATTAGTAGGTAGACAATTTACCATAGCAAAAACAACGATGAGTATGATGTTGCAAAAATTGCAATGTGACTCATACTGTTAACACCATTAGTTAACTAGATCAGCCTATGCAGCCCACTCGGCTGGACCATGAGGCAAACCCACAGCCACATACCAGACTGTTAAAACCGAACTATCTGTTAACTAGGTCAGCCGATGCAACCGACTATGCTAGACCATTTAAACCATCAACCAGACTCAAAAAAACAGGTTGCAGCGTTCTTCCTCAAATGGCTTCGCAACATACCCACCCATTCCACACTTCATACATTCTTCATCTGTAGCTTGAATGACATCTGCTGTCATTGCTAAAATTGGTGTATGCCAATGACTCACATTTGCAAATGTTTCGATTGATACCTCACCAGATTTGATTTGTTCATTAACCTCATTCTCTACTCTACGAACTTGTTTGGTAGCTTCAAACCTACATAAAACACCAAAATTCAATTTTGTCTTAACTGAAGGGTATTTTAGGCACGCGGCCATGAAAACAAAGGGAAAGAGTTTTTACCTATCCATTTCGGGCATTTGGAGATCCATGAAAAGCATCCTTTCCACTGTCTACACAAGTGACAATAGCTCCATATTTCTTTACACCTTCTGCCACTCGTCTATTGACAATATTATCATCAATCACCACGATTCTTTTATCGCGTAATAAAGTCCCCAGGGTTGATGGCTTTCTTCTCGCTACAGCTCTCTGGTTTCCTACTGTAACCGTTTCTTGAAAGCAAGATATCAAGACACTTAATCTTAGAGGCTTGGTCACAACGGTTGCCACCAAGTTGGCTAATTTGATCTCGTCTTGTAGAGTTAGCCAACAGAAATACTTTCGTGCTGCTTTTAAGGCTACGAAGAAATGCTAGACCAGTTTCTTTACCCCAAAACTTCTTGGTCAACCAGAATCATTGCAAAACCAATTAAATCACTGAAATAAAGAAAAAAGAAAATGATTAAATTTTTTGTAAAGAAAATACCCGTTGTCCCATTGAGTAAAATAACTTAGGAAAGATTGTGCAGAGTCAAAATTAGATGTGATTTCGACTGATATTCCCATTCTTTGAAGATGGTATCTTGTGACTTCCGCTCTTATGTTTTTCCAATCGATGACCAACGCCCTTAGTCCCCGAAACTATGCTACGGCTGGATGATACGGCTTTCTTAGTTTTTTTTTTTTTTTTTTTTTTTTTTTTTTTTGTTTTTTTTTTTTTTATTGGGATAAATTATCTTTTAGATGTAACAATTAGTAGGTGGACAATTTACCATGGCAAAAACAATTTACCATGGGGCAAAAATTGCAATTATTGACAAGTCTATTAAATTTTTTAAATTAACAAAAAATTTAATTTTTCCAAAATGACTATGGTTTCTTGGGTTTTTGATTGTTGATTTAGCCTAACAACAATTATATACCAACCGAATCGTAATGGTGGTGGTTTTTTTTTTGGTTTTTCAATATGTGGGTCAATGGTGTTGGGAAAAAAGAAAAAAGAGAATGTGAGGAGATAGGTTTACCCTTTTTTTTTTGTTTTTTTAATGTATATTTCAATTTAGCCTAAAACTATGATAAAATAACTTTTTAGTACATGTGTATTTTGTAAGTTTTTAAACATATACTAGTTATAATACTCGTGCACGCGCGAGTTTTTTAAAATTTTTTGAATCATATATTTTTATTTATTAAAAAACAAATAATTTAATATTTTTTTTGTTTGATTTGTGATGTTTAATTATAGTTTTTTGTTATTAAATATAACTATTTAAAAATTTTAATCCTATTATTAATTGCATCTTATCTATATTTTTTGTATTTATCTTCTACTTGTGTTATGGATAAATATAAGAGTAAATTACACGGATGGTCCCTGTGGTTTGTCAAAAATTTCATGTATAGTCCCTCAAAGTTTAAAGTTGCATGTATCGTCCCTCTGACTGCAAAAGAATAACATCTATGGTCCCTCAGACTAACTGTCGTTAGTTTTTCCGTTAGTCCATTTGCACCGTTAGTCCTTTAACGACCGTTTGCAACAAACATTTGCATTGTTAGTCCTTTAACGACTGTTTGCAACAAACATTTGCACCGTTAGTCCTTTTATACGTTTTCGCCCACCACCTCCACCCACCACCCGCCACCACCACCACCACCCACCACCCACCACCGCCACCACCACCACCCCACCGCCACCTACCAACACCTCCACCCACCACTGCCACCACCACCCACCGCCACCCACCACCACCCACTAATGCCACCACCTCCACCACCAACGCCACCACCCACCACCACCACCGCCACCACCACCACCACCCACCACCACCACCCACCACCGCCACCACCACCACCCACCGCCACCTACCAACACCTCCACCCACCACTGCTACCACCACCCACCGCCACCACCACCACCCACCAATGCCACCACCTCCACCACCAACGCCACCACCCACCACCACCACCCGCCTCCACCCACCACCACCCCACCACCGCCACCACCACCTACCGCCACCACCAAAAAAAAAATTCTAAAAAAATATTTTTTTAAAAATCAAAGTTTTTTTCAATTTTTTCAAAAAATCAAAATTTTTTTCAATTTTTCAAATTTTTTTTTTTTTAAATTTCTAAAAGTTTTTTCAATTTTTTTCAGTTTTTTCAATTTTTTCAAAATTTTTTTTTTTTTAAATCAAAAAATTTTTCAATTTTTTCAAAAAATCAAAAATTTTTCAATTTTTTCAAAAAAAAATATTTTTTTTTTCGAATTTTTTTTTGTTCGAAATTTCTAAAAAAAATCAAATTTCAAGAAAAAAATATTTTTTTGTTCGAATTTTTTTTTTCAATTTTTTCAAAATTTTTTTTCAATTTTTTCAAAATTTTTTTTTTTCTAAAAAATAAAAAAAAAATTAGAAAAAAAATCAAAAAAAAATTATAAAAAAATAAAAAAAAAAAATATTTTTGATTTTATTTTCAATTTTTTCAAAAAAAAAATATTTTTTTTCGAAAATTTTTCTAAAAAAAATTTCTAAATTTTTTTTTTGTTTGAAATTTCTAAAAAAAAAAATCAAATTTCAAAAAAAAAAATATTTTTTTGTTCGAATTTTTTTTTTTCAATTTTTTCAAATTTTTTTTTCAATTTTTTTTTATTTTCTCAAATTATAAACGGCCGTTATTATAAAGGACTAACGATGCAATGATATTTAACAAAAAAGGACTAACAATGCAAATGTTTGTTGCAAACGGTCGTTAAAAGACTAACGGTGCAAATGGACTAACGGAAAAAACTAACGACAGTTAGTCTGAGGGACCATAGATGTTATTCTTTTGCAGTCAGAGGGACGATACATGCAACTTTAAACTTTGAGGGACTATACATGAAATTTTTGACAAACCACAGGGATCATCCGTGTAATTTACTCAAATATTACCTAATAAGAAAGTATTTTTTTTTTAAATAAAATTATTACTAAATAAGATATAAATCCATTTTTTTGAAATGGAAAATTCCTAATAGGGGTTTTATTTTATTATATAAAAGATTTAATAAAAATGTAAACTTGAAATATTATTGTCGAAAAAGGAAATTTTTAGTTATTAAAAAAACTTAAAATAAATAAATTATTATTAAAAAGATGTTACTTAAAAAGGATTCTTTTTTCTTGAAATACAAAAATTCTCACTTGGGGCTTCCTTTATTATATTAAAGATATATTATTCGAGCGGGGCAAGACGGCGGGATGGGATGTTATTCCCTCTACCCGCCCAAAACCTGATTAAAGTCTGTGTTTAAGCCTCAAACTAGGGGTGAGTAAACAACACCGTAAAAACCGAAAACCGAAAAAATCAACCGAAACTAAAAACCGTTGGTTCGGTTTTTAATTTTTCAAAAACCGAAAAATACGGTTCGGTTTTCGTCCAAAAACCGAACCATAAAAACCGAACCGAACCGATTTTATTATATAATAATAAACAATTAATATATATATATATATATATATATATATATATATATATATATATATATATATATATATATATATATATATAAAGATTGAGTTCCCATATTAAATGTGAGCATTAATGCTACAAGCTAAGAAACTTAAATATGTAGTTTAAGCTAATGAATTAAGTACATGTTTTAGCTTATTTGGAAGCTTTTAAGAATTCGGATTGAATAATGTAAC
Organism: Artemisia argyi; assembly: GCA_030686995.1. NCBI lineage: Eukaryota > Viridiplantae > Streptophyta > Magnoliopsida > Asterales > Asteraceae > Artemisia > Artemisia argyi. Next base: position 54,473 of record JARVZY010001817.1, on the reverse strand, counting down.
AATAATTTACAAGCAAATCAACCATCTCCATTCATATGCACATAATTGTGCAGTTACAACAAAAACCTGAGCCGAATTAATTGCAGGCAAATCAACAATCTCTATGCCATATGCCCATATTTATTGTTTAACCCTTTCAACTCCTTTGGAGTATTCATACTCCCTTATAAATAGGGCAACCAACATCAAACATTTCATCTCCAACCCCAATAACAAATTCGAAAATCATAAAAAGAAAACAAAGAAAGATCTCAGTTTGTTCATTTATGAATCAATTTTTACAGATTTTTGTGGATGAACAAGAAGCCATCATAGATCAATGTAAGGAAAAGCTTCTATAAATGTTCGAAATCATAAAGAAAGAACAAAAACAAGTTGTTTGATTCCTCTTTCTTTCGATCTGAAAAACACAAATCAAATTAAATCAAACACAAATAAACCTTACCCGAGACCCCTCAAGGATCTTGAAGCCTAAAAAATGAGTTTTTAGTGGGTTAGCCTCCCAAAAGTTCAACTTTGTTTCAATCTTTTGAAGATTTTTTTAGTTAAACGTTAATCATCACAGATCATTGTCGAAGTGTTGCTTCGTATATATCCGAAAACAAAAAGAAAAGATCTTTAACAAATGTATTATAATCCTTCTTTGGTTCGATTTAAAGAAAAATAACAAATTGCAACTTATCACCTACCCGAGACCATTGAAATGATCTTGAAGCCAACACTCTGTCGTTTCTTGATTTGTTCTTCGGAATGAGAATCAAGACATAAGAAGGGTATACGGTTCATAGCTTCTGGGTTTTGATTCGTAGCAATTGATTGTGATGAAGATGATGCGATGAGACGATTATGAACATCAAGGAGATGAGTTTAGATGAGGATTTGAGCGTTTAGGTGGGAGAGAGATTAGATGGTAGGCTGAATTTATGATGTATGTGTTGTAGGGTTATTTTAAAGTGCAGTAAACACAAAGTGTGTTTAGGTTATAACTGGTTATATGTTTGTGTGAGATGGATTGGATCAGGTTTATTTATTTTATGGGCTTATGAATGTCGGGCTGAATAGTTAAGATAAAATGGATTGGGCTAATGGATCACACGAAAGTCTGAGCACAACCGGCACGTAAGATAAAAGTTTTCATATATTGCTAATTTTTATCACATGGTTGAAAAGAACGATGGATATTATTGAAAATAAAAATAATGAACAAGCACAACGGTAGAAATCAAGTTGAAAAGAAAATTTTGATTGTGTAGTGGGGAATATAATATATTTGAAATAAAGATATGTGAGAACAAAGATTGAAAAATATAATATCAATCTTACAAATAAAGATACGTGAGAAAAAAAGTTTGAAAGAAAGAGTTGAGGTCATTAAGGTTGATATAAGATTATTTGAGGATCAAACTTTTTTTACATACAAAGGGACCAATCTCCACCCTCCATCTTTATTTGATCTAATGGATGAGATTAATCCCAACAATTTAAAAAACCCACTTTCATCATTTTTTTTTCAAATATTAATATCTTTCAAACCGTTAATCGTTAAGCGAAAAAAAATATACCGTTCCAACGAGCATTTAATTATCTTTCTATAGATAGGCACTTTGACATATTTTTGATATATATTTACATATATATATATATATATATATATATATATATATATATATATATATATATATATATATATATATATATATATATTTACACGTTTTTTTTCGTGGCCAAAAAAATCATATATGATTTTTCGGCTACGAAAAAAAACGTGAAAAAAATGATTTTTTTTTTTTTGTCGAAAGTATATCAAAGTGCCTGTCTATAGAAAGATAATTAAATGCTCGTCGTGATGGTGTAATTATTTTCGCTTAACGATTAACGGTTTAAGAGATATTTAAATTATAAAAATGAGTGAAATATTAAAATGCTTTTAATATCAACAATTGATTTCTTTTTAGATGAATGGTGGGGATGAGTCGCTTGGTATGTAAAAAAAGTTTGGTATTTAATATAACTCTCATTTTAAAGGTTTCAAACAAGCATTGCGAGATAGTAAAATAGAGTGAATATACAACTCGAAAAAAAAGTTAAATAGAAAAATAGTAAAATAGAGTGAATATTAAATCAATGAAAAGAGCATGGTGAAACAGTAAAAAAAGAGACTTGCACATATCTATACATATCTATAGTTTAACACGTTGAGAAAACTTTACTACCCCGATCCGTTTTATATTAAGTTTTCTTGAAAATAATCTTATACAAGTTGATACGCTCTTTGACACTCACTTTAATACTTGAAATACTTGAAACAATAAGATAACATAAGTAAAATACTCAGTATAATCTTATAAATTATAAAGTTGGGCAAATTCCATTAGCAGTACCAAATTACATCCATTTTTATTTGTAGTATCAAACTCTATTTTAATTAGTTGATGACATTCAACTATATCTTTTTCTCAAAAGGTTTCCTAGCGGGAAGTTGTGACTTCGTGCACGTCTTTTATGTATCGATTGATCTTTCTCTAATGGATAGTCTTGGGCATTGAAGTATTCCCCCTGTTGAATGTGAGCATTAATGTCAAAAGCTAAGAAACTCAAATATGTGGTTTAGGCTAATGAAAGCTAATGAATTAAGTACACTGGTAACTTATTTTGAAGCTTTTAAGAGCTTTTAAGGATAAGTTAAGATATTTGTTAATCAAGAGCTCCATTTAAAAGCTTTTAATAGCTTGCCAAGATAGTTATTGTCAAACGATTCAAATGGATACATCTATATGTATGTATATACAAATCAAAAGTAAATGGTGACACTTAAACCAATAATTTAAAAGCTTTAAATACATCAGTTTTCTTTTACAAGGAGATAATGTTGTAAAATCCAATGAAAACATCAACACCAACTACAAGTAAAAATTTCGTTAAAAAAAACTACAAGTGAACATAACCAACGATAAATAGGGATAACGTTTCAAATTAATTTAGAGAATATGTATGATATTTTGTGATTAAAAATAGGGAGTGATTATGTGATAAAGGTGATCACGAGAAGTAAATCAAGTTTCGTCACAGGAAAAAAGTGTGATTCATTGTAGCTGTGTATGAAAAAAAAGAATAGTATTATAAATTAATTTTTTTTGAAGATGTTCATTTAGTTAATTTTGTTTTTAAAACACAATGCTTAACCAAAAAACTCGTATAAAGTTTGTGTTACTTGAAATGTGTGCTAAATGAAGTGTTATAGTTCAAAATAAACAATGATATGTCATTTTAGATGGTCTCTTAATATGCATGAACCACGTAAATAAATTTCTAATTTCAATTCTTAAAATAAATATGATATGTGATATTATCAAAAATAAAGTACCAGTGCGTTTGGGCGAACAAAGCCCGTGCATCGCACGGGTCAATTGAGTTCCATGCATAAATGTGAGCATTAACGGTAATTCATCCAAGAAACTAAAACATTTGAAACCTCTAAAGCATCATTTTAAAGCTTTTAAGAGCTTTTAAAGTTTCAAGAAATGTTGATATTTATTACTAGTATCTTTTATAAACAGTTAATGAGTGCATTAAGTATGTAAAATTTATTAAGCATGTGTCACAAGAATGTGCTAGTATTATTTATTCCCCCAAGTTATGTAATGGGAAGCTCAAGTAATAGGACGTGGAGTTGGATGCTTTTAAAGGAGGCTTTGCTCTTTCCATACGTTATTGGATATGTAGTATAAATTATGTGCTTGAAATAACATGTTATTACGATGATAAAAGTCACTCATGTATTTGATACCTTTTTCTTGAAACAATTCTATTTACAAAAACTTCATTTATTCAGTCGAGTACCCCCCGATCGAAACTAAGCATAATAACAAAATACGCATTACCTTTCCAAAACCGATTATTTTTTACGGTAAACAAAGCCCGTGCATCGCACAGGCCATGATGTCTCGTAATATGAATAAATAACTAAATAAATCAAATTTATAAAGTCATATTCATTTTGTGGGTAGATTTATAATATATTTATCATAACGTTTATGTGTATGGGTATGTTTGGCGAAAGTAACTGTTGCTGCTGGAACTGGAGATGGTGCTAATGCTGGAGATTATAAAAAGAGATTATTTTTATAAGCTACATGAAGTAACTTTTAGTTTTAAGAGATTATGGAAGATTATTTTTTTTTAGAATCTTTTATAAGTTATGTTTGCCAAACAAATATTATTTTTAAATAGCTTATTTTTTGAAAAAATAAGCATAATTTTTCAACAATCTTGTGTGCCAAATAGCCTATATGTGTGTTTGTCGTGTCGTGTGTTTACTTGATAATATATCAATAAATATATGACGACGATCATATGTATGTTGATTTGTATGTGTGTGCGCCATCTATATATGTTTAATTATAGAATTATGCAATAAACATTATAATGCTTATTACAAAAAAAAAAAAAAAAAAAAAAAAAAAAAAAAAAAAAAAAAAAAACTATGTAATACAAGTTTGTTGGTATAAAATTGCCATGCCCAGATATAAACGGTTTTAGAAACCGAAAAACCAAAACGAAACCGATAATAAATCGAAAAAACTGAACCGTCAAAAACCAAACGGTTTCGGTTTTGGGTTCTATAAAAACCGAACATTTCAGTTCGGTTTCGGTTTTAGCCAAAAACCGACTCAAAACCGAACCGTGCATACCCCTACCTCAAACCCAGGGGCAGATCTAGGTGTTGGCTACGTGTGGCACGTGCCACACATGGTTTTCACAGACGAAGTATAATATTGTTTACAGGTTACTGGTTTTTTTTAAGTGCTACATGTAGTTTTAAGCTAGATGTGCACAAAATGAGAAAAAACCTTGAAGAAAAACTTGATTCTTGAGTTTTTAATAAGAAAAAGAAATAAGACATAAGGTAGAAGAAAGATGAATAGTGATATTTACTATTCTTGTCCTTTCATTCAGTTGGTTTTCGTGTCTTTTATTTTATATATTTGCTTGCAAAGTCCAAGCTTTAGATGTAATAGACTAATAGGAGTAGGCTTTTGATTTTAAATTTTTTATATTAAATACTTATGAACAAAAAGTAGTCACATTACTTTAAAAACTTTCAAATTTATTAAATCAATAATTGTAAATTGTAGTAAAAAAGCAATCTTAGTTTAGGCACGTTATTTCTTTGCAACTCATTTAGATTATTAGAATTATGTAAACATGAACATCAAATCGATCATGAATAGCTTGAACCCGCAAGCTAAAACCGCAATAAACAACTAGTTTTAAAGTTGGTGAAAAACTAAAGGTAAGAACTATCTGTGAAACAAAATAAGCCAAATTTGTGCTACACATGGTTTAAAATTCTGGATCCACCACTGCTAGTCAAACTCACCTTTTAACCTGATGGGCATGCCCCATCCCGCCTTCAATTAGTTAGGTTTTCGAATTTCTTTATCGAGTTCAGGGTTTTTCCTCATTCGATTTGACACATGCCACTCTGATGTTGTTGTTAGACACACTTTTTATACATATATTTTAGGAACAAATTTTTTGTATTTATTATAGCTCACTTTTAGGCATAATTTTAAACATATACTTAGGCACAAGTATTATTTTTTATCTTTATTACTTGTTCATTTTTGAAAATTAAAATAACTTAAAATTGAGTAAAATGTCTTGGCCTTTTTTTTTTTTTTTTTTTTTTTTTTTCACTAGTAACAAGTTTTAAATATATTTGACTACTAAAAATGGTAATAACATTCATCATTAAATTAATAATTTAAATATTGGTTAAGCTTTAAATTAAACTTTTATCGTTTATAACTTATAGACATTTATTCTCGCAATAACTATAATTTGAACTTGCATCAAATGTCACACCAAAACACAAGTTCGCAATTATAACTATTTGCGGCTATACACCGTCGCTTTGTGCCGGTTTTGTCCCGTTTCTTTTAATTCAATTATTCAATATAATTTCAATGTATAAGTGTTTTCATAGTTCTATCTTTTTTTTCGTCTTTTCTTTTTTATTTTTTCTTTTTATTTTTTTTATTTATTTTTCGTCAAATGTATTTACCCTGACTTTTTAATCTTTGGCGGGGTAAACACTTTCCTAGGTGTTGGTATTCAACAAAAAAGGGGGAGATACTATCTGGTCATCTTTTTATTTTTATTTTTTATTAATTAATTGCTACAAGTTACGTAAAACTTTAAAACATTATAAGAGATAATCACAATTATAATCCGTAATTATCCAAAACACCAGAACATATTTAATAAAAGTTAACTTATCAACATAAATCTAAACACTGAATTAAGTTTGAGCATGCATGCATGCAAGCAAAACAATGATGAATTGTTCTTCCTCAAATTTATACCAATATGATAGCCAAAACCATATGCCAAATACGAATATTAATGATCAAAAAGTAGTTGGTGGTACATTGAAAGAAAGTCATGTCAATGGAGGAGATAATAGCGGCATGGAGTCTTGTAAGGTGCTAACGTTTGATGATTATGGAAGACCTGTTGCGTTATCGAAAAATGGCACAATTATTAGTGATCAAAGTGTTAGTGATGATCGTCAGACTGAGCTAAAATTTGATGATTGTAACACCCCCAATTCAAGGATGCAGCGGAATTCAAACTGGGTGTTACTCGACGGCACAACAGTCATAATAATAGAAAACGATCTCTAATTCAGTCGTTTTAAAAGATTTATCATTCAAATTATATAAATATCAGAGATTACAAAATGAGGTCCCAGATGGTTCCATGTTTACAAATTACATTAAATGAGTTTTCGAATGATAATAAAATTTATAGCCCTCTTGAATATCCGTGCTCCTCCGTGCCAGCCTCGATCATCATGGACCTGAAATATATGCTTAAGAGGTCAACACAAAGGTTGAGTGATATTCATAGAGTTTGTTTAATGGTTGAACACAATATGTTGGTAGTGTGAGCTATAGACTCACACCAATGGTTGGAAAACAAAACAGTTATTATTATTACACTAAGCTTATAACACCAAAACGTTAACGGGTACCAATATCAATCGGCGGAGTTATCCCGGTAGGTACTTTGCCGTCATACCTATGTTTCAAATATTAATGCATTTGTTTGAACTTAGTCAATACAAATGGGATTCGTCAATCCCAATAGGCCTATTCACAATATTCGCGCTCACTATTACTAGTGATTAAATGGTTCATAATAAGGGATCTTGGATTGGCAAGGATGGTACTTAGTGATAATGAAACAATCATGCAAGCATACAATTGAAAAGCATTGTGTTCGGTTGAAAAATAATAGCATGTATTCCCCCCAAGGGTTTGTAAAACAATTAAGTAATGGAAAGTGGGGCTATGAACTCACCTTAAGTTATGTAGTAAGTAATGAAAATGATGGTCGAAACGCGAAGGTTTCTACGAGCAACCTATAATAGAATGTTGCGACTTAGGATTGGAGTAATATCAAAGAATATGAAGAATTGCCTATATATGTCTTGCATCTAGTCCATGATGTAGTACTTAGTATAGTGTAAGTCCTTGAATAAAAATGGTTTATGAAACATGTATAGTTTGTATATCGCTTACTACGGTTCGGGCCGACATAATTCAGAGGTCATGTAGTAAACGTTCGAGGAGCCAGGACACTTTAATTCGTAAATCCACAACTCATCTCGACGGTTTACTTTAATGAACCCTTCACATGAGGCTCCCTACTATTGTAGTATTTGATAAAATATATAAAGTTTTTGATCCGAAAAGTTACATGTCCAAATAATTGAATAAACTTAGGAAAGTTTACTTTTGGATGAAGATTGTTATTACAATGAGTTTCTTGAGTCTAGTATGAATATTACTTGTAAAGTTTCATGGTTATTTTGATGGAGTAGATCCACATTGGATGTTTATGTTGCCATTAATTCTTTAGTTTATGTTTTCGACTTAGAAAGCCATAAGGTCTTTAGCCGTGGCCTTGCCGTGGCTTTGGTCATTGCTACCATGGTCTTGAGACTCATCCTTGGCCTTAGCCATGGTTGTGGTCTTGGCTTTAGGTCATTAGACCTCTTGGTTATAACTAACCATAACCATTATATAGTCACTTGGGTATTTCAAAATAGTTGTCAAGAATTTGAAGAAAAATATCACTCGTTAAGCGTTTTTAGGGTTCGAGCTTCTTTATCCCTGAACGAAAACGTCGTTCCGGAAAACTTTCGTGTTTTAACTTTTTGATGAAACGGACCAGAAGGGCCACTTTCAAAATGGTCAGATCGTTAACAGGTTGTTTTAGGCAGTTTCGGCGTTTTGGTTTCGCTAACTTCTTTTGGCCATAACTTTTGACTCGTGTACTCGTTTTAGGTGATTCAAATTGATGTTTTCCTTTTTAAGTCCTCTATAATAGTAGGTAAGTGTTTCATATCATGGTTACTCTATTTTGGTCGTGGTTCTCAATATAAGTCACTAGTTTCCTTGATTACTTAACATAGGTTAACATATAGTTTCCATAACTTGTTTTAATAGTTTTTATACATCATGAACATAACACAAAGACCATATATATAATGAATGAAACATAATAAGCATGAAAATGATATTGAGCAAGAAAGTGTATTAGGGTTTCTTACAACTTTTGGCTTTCTGGAGAAAGGAAGTCAAGTATGAAACTAGGACACTAAACCTATGCTTGCAAACCCTTCACCACAACTCTTGTAAACCCTTGCTAATCTTTACATAACCCTTGTGAATACCATTTAACCTCATCACCTAACATCTTGTGTAGCTCCTAATTCAACCATGGAATCACCAAACAAACTCTTGATTCATGTAGAGAATAGCTAGGCCTTCAACTTTGGTATGTAACTTATAACTTAGAAATCAAAGGATCATGGTTTATGGATTTGTGTGTGGAGTTAGGAATGAAGAGAAAGGAAGAAGATGAGTTGCTTTTATAGTGTAAATGAGGAGGTTAGGAAGGTGTTAGGAAGGTGTAGTGAGGAGGTTAGTGTTTAGGATATTTTCCAAGACTTTTCAAAGCTTCCTAAGCAAGCTTGGACACATGTTTACATCCTAGGGCTCAAAGCAAGAGATCAAGACACACACTAGGTGATCCCCCCCCCTCTAAGTCGGCCAAGGCTGGTCTAGGGTGACTAGATGAGTAGTCATGGTATTATCTAAGTTACGGAGTGAGTTTTGATCCCGGTAATTGCTAACAGTAAGTCGTTAAGTCCTGAAACTTAAAATCGGGTATCCTAAAAATATGAAACTTATTAATATAACCTATCTTAGCATATTTAATGAGCGATAAGCTCTATCGGGTTGCTTAAACGTTGTTAAAACTGGAAACGCGGGTCTAAAACGAGTAATACGTAAAAAGTACGAATATTGTGTAAAATTGAGAAAAGTAAAATTTTACTTTTCTAATAGGATAATAATGATTTAAAATGACTTATAATGTCTAGATTGGGCTCAGTCTAGTGTCGGTTGGCATTTAATGTCTTTTAGACATAAAACCGTAAGCCTAAAAATCAAGGAATGATTTTTGGTCAAAGGAGGAGGAAAAATATGTTGACTTTTCCAAAAATGTGAAAACCCAAATTGTCTTAGAAATGCGGTGCAGGTATAGGCTAAGGTTACAGCTAAGTAAAAGTGCTTAAAAACGTAAATTTCTGTTTCTCACGGTCCAGGGTCTTTTTGGTAACATTTTTCTCAGTCATGATAAATTCTCTAATTAATCATGAGTGTATCAAACATTTATCTGATGCGGGGAAAATTGACGTGGTTGAGTTTCGTTGTGCGTAGGATTTTTAAATGACGTTTTAACCTAAACGTGTAGTTCCTTAATAACTTTCGCGAAAATGATCTGATAAGTGTCAAACTTTTAATTTATCATGGAAATGATTTATCACACGAGAATATGAAATAAAAATAAAATTTTGGAAAATGAATAGTGAAAGTGAATAGTAAAAATGAATAGAAAAATTTTCGAGAATAGAAATTAACCTGAAAATGCGAATTGTTACAATGATTATGGAAGACGTATAACTAATCATCGCACTGATACTAATATTGATCATCAAAGCATTGATGATAAGTCGTGTAGGGGGCCTGTGCTGAAATTTGATGATTATGGAAGACCTATAGCTTTTTATGACATTGTTAGTGAGAATAAGCAGAGGAGGTCAAAAGATGGTGATATTTCGAAAGTAATGGATGTAATGGAGAGTGGCGTGCAAAAGTTCCTTGTTAAACTTCACTCTGGGATTGGATCGCGCAAAAATATGGATGTACTTTGTGAGGTTTGTTTTATAGAGTTTGATCACTTTTACATCAATTTTTCCAAATCACTAGTTTGGGAACCTTGATTTCTTAAAGTCTTGTGAGCCAACATCTTTTAGCTGCATTTGTTGTTGTAGGAACTTTTTAACTTAATTGTAAGCTAAATAGGCCTTTCAAATTTTGACAATGTGCGTATATAACAAAGAAAAGGAACTATGACATCCAGTTTATACGAAACAAGAAAAAATTAACGTACCTTAATTAAGTTCGTCATAAAAGTAACTGTCACTCATTTATCTGTCCAAAATTAAACATTTACTCCTTCAAATATAGAACCTATGTTACCTTTTCATAAAAGTAATGATACTACACATCGGATTTTTTATATATGTTACCTGTTTGGCCATTCCCTTGAGACATTACACACCTAAGAGGGGCGAATTGGTTCCGTGATGAATAATATGAATCAAAGTTTTTGTCAAACATTTTGTAACACCCCCAATTCAATGATGCAGCGGAATTCAAACTGGGTGTTACTCGACGGCACAATAGCCACAATAATAGAAAACGAACTCCAATTGAGTCGTTTTAAAAGATTTATCATTCAAATTGTATAAATATCAGAGATTACAAAATGAGGTCCCAGATGGTTCCATGTTTACAATTTATATTAAATGAGTTTTTGAATGATAATAAAATTTATAGCCCTCTTGAGTATCCGTGCCCTTCCGTGCCATCCTTGATCATCATGAACCTGAAATACATGCTTAAGAGGTCAACACAAAGGTTGAGTGATATTCATAGAGTTTGTTTAATGTTTGAACACAATATGTTGGTAGTGTGAGTTATAGGCTCACACCAATGGTTGGAAAACAAAACAGGTAGGCTACCTTGTTATACGCCCGGAACGGTTATTAATTCACTAAGCTTATGACACCAAAACGTTAACGGGTACCAATATCAATCGGCGGAGTTATCCCGGTAGGTACTTTGCCGTCATACCCAGGTCTCAAATATTAATGCATTTGTTTGAACTTAGTCAATACAAATGGGATTCGTCAATCCCAATAGGCCTATTCACAATATTCGCGCTCACTATTTCTAGTGATTAAATGGTTCATAATAAGGGATCTCGGTTTGGCAAGGATGATACTTAGTGATAATAAAACAATCAGGCAAGCATACAATTTAAAAACATTGTGCTCGGTTAAAAATAGCATGTATTCCCCCCCAAAGGTATGTAAAACAATTAGGTAATGGAAAGTGGGGCTATGAACTCACCTTGAGTTGGATGATGTATAATGAGAATGATGGATATGCCGTAAGAACTTCTACGAGCAACCTAGAATAATTGTTGCAACTTAGGTTTGGAATAATGTCTAAGGAAACATAAACGTGCCAATATATGTCTTGCACTTAGTCCATGATGTGGTACTTAGTATAGTGTAAGTATATGAAAAGAAATGGTTCATGAAACATGTATAGTTTATATATCGTTTACTACCGTTCGGGCCGACATAATTCAGAAGTCATGTAGTAAACGTTCGAGGAGCCAGGACACTTTAATTCGTAAATCCACAACTCATCTCGACGGCTTACATAATGAACTCCTCACATGAGGCTCCCTACTATTGTAGTAGTTGATAAAATATATATGTATAAGTTTTGATCCGAAAAGTTACATGTCCGATATTTGAATAAACTTAGGAAAGTTTATGATTACATGAAGATTGTTATTAGGGTAAGTTTCTTATAACTTGTATGACAATTTCTTGTAATATCTCATGGTTCTTTAGATGAAGTAGATCCAAGTTGTATGTTTAAGTTATCGCTAACTCTCTAGTTCATGTATTTGCCTTGGTAAGTGTATATGGTTGTTAGCTCATGTTTTCGCCTTGGTATGTTTATATGGTCTTTAGTCATCGCCTTGCCATGACCTTTGGTCATTGTTCCATGGTCTTGAGACTCAACCTTGGCTCTAGCCATGGTTGTGGTCTTGATTCTAAGTCATAAGACCTCTTGGTCTTATTAAACCATAACCATTATATAGTGACATATATATGTAAAATAGCTGTTAATAAACTGAGAAAAATCTCAGTCGTTATTGCTTTTCTGGAGACGTGCTCCTGAGTTTTTGAAGAAAACGTGATTCCGGACAACTTTCGTGCTTTAACTTTTTCATGAAACGGACCAGAAAGGCCTCTTTTTGCGTGTTTAAGGTTCTGTCACAGAAACTATTTAGGCAGTTTTGCCCCAAAGTTTTGGTAACTTCAAATGGTCATAACTTTTGACTCGTGTACTCGTTTTAGGTGGTTCAAATTGCTATGGTTTCCTTGTTAGGTCCTCTACTACAATATGTAATGATCCAATATCATAATTTTACCATTTTGATCAGGTTTCACCAAGAAAGTCACTAGTTTACTTGTTTAAATAACTTAACTTAACAATCATTTATAATAACTTGTTTTACCCATTTTTATACATCATGGACATGATCACAAGATAAAATATAGCATGAATGATATGTAAATAGCATGAATATGATATTTAAGCAAGGAAGTGTATTAGAGTTTGCTTACAACTTTGGCTTTCTACAAAGAAAGGTAAGTAGCATGTAAGGAAAAGGACTTTGATTGACTTAAGCTTCACCCTACTTCACTTCAAGCAATCTTTCTACACTTGTATTCTTGAAAGAGAGATGATGAAAGTTGAGGTGACTTGAGTGGATTCAAACTCAAGAGAAATCACCAAAGTTTCTAGGGTTTGGAAGTAGTTTGATGAATCAAAACTAAACTAGGGTTTTAGTACTTGATTATACTCTTGATTCTTGCTTAAAACTTTGAAGTGAATTAGCTAAGTGTAAGGTGTTTGTGTGAGTGTTTGTGGACGAAATAGGAGGGGGGAGGGGGTATTTATATGGGCTTGAGGAGGTTAGTTTCTAGGACTAGTCAAAGCTTACAAAGGAAGCTTGTATACTTGTTTCAATCCTAAGGCTTAAGTCATGAGATCAAGACAAAACACAAGGTGACTCCCCCCCCCCCCCTAAAGGGGCTGTCACAAAGAGATAAGATGACTAGATGATAAGGTTTGTTATTATCTAGTTTACGGAGTGAGTTTTGGTCCCGTTAATCGCTAAATGTATGTCGTTAAGTCACGAAACTTAAAACCGGGTATCCTAAAAATATGAAACTTGAAAGAATGACTAAACTTGTCAATATACTCCATAATAAAATATAAAATGAGTGGTAGGTTCCATTGGGGTGCTAAAACCCTGCTAAAACTGGAAACACGGGTTTAAAACGCGTAATACGTAAAACGTACAAATATTGTGTAAAATTGTGAAAAGTAAAATGTTACTTTTCTAATAGGATAAAAATGATTTAAAATGACTTATAATGTCTAGACTGGGCTCAGTCTAGTGTCGGTTGGTATTAAATGTTTTTTAGACATAAAACCGTAAGCCTAAAAATCAAGGAATGACTTATAAACTCAAGGAATGATTTTTAGTCAAAGGAGGAGGGAAAAATATGTTGACGTTTTCCAAAAATGTGAAAACTCAAATCGTCTTAGAAACGTGGTGCAGGTATAGGCTAAGGTTACGGCTGAGTAAAAACGCTTAAAAATGAAAATTCCAGTTTTTCACGGCCGAGGTTTATTTGGTCATGTTTTTCTCAGTCATGATTTATTCTCAAATAAATCATGAGTGTGTCAAACATTTTTCTGATACGGGGAAAATTAACGCGGTCGAGTTTCGTTGTGCGTAGAATTTTTGAATGACGTTTTACCCTAAAACGTGTAATTCCTTAATAACTTTCGCGAAAATGATCTGATGAGTGTCAAACTTTTAATTTGCCATGGAAATGATTTATCACTCGAGGCCAAGAAACAAAACTCAAATTTCGGGAAAAATGAATAGTAAAAGTGAATAGTGAAATTTTCCGGGAATAGTAATTAACCTGAAATTGCGAATTGTTACAGTCTCTACCCCTTACGGGGAACTTCGTCCCGAAGTTCTATGTGTGTTATACGTTGGAGTGGTGTCGATTAAGAGGTGTGGTTACTTATGAGGACTAAAGTCTGGGATTACCGGTGATGTAGTTTGATTTGTCGTTTCAGTGTATGGTGTAGGATGAGGCTTACTTTTATGTAGGTAGGGTAAGAGTGATTAATAGAGATTCATATAATAGTCAAATATCAAAGGAAATTGATATAGAAGTCGAATATTAATAGAAATTGATATAGTAGTTGTACAGAAATTGATATAGTTGTATATCAAACAGAAATTGGGAGAGTAGTTGCAATCATAGTCTAGTAGGTAATCTATGGTTGTACCTAGTGTTTATTGACTTCGTACTTATGTTATTTCGGATACAAATAAGCCCACTTGTTTATAATTCTTTATTTACATAGAGAGGCATCCCAAACAATGTAAATAGAGGAATATAAACTTATGGTTCGGTGATTTACAATTTCTTTATTTAAATGAAAAGGCATCCCAATCCATTCAAATAATTATAAATCATCCTACTTAAGAATTCCCAACACAACATTCATAATTAGCCGGTGAGTTACAAGGTAGTGTATTACGAGATGATACTGGTGTTCCAAAAGTACAAGATGAATATTCAATCTTGTAAAGCTGATGAGGGTGCTTGTGGTGTAGCTAAGGATGATTTGAGCTTTAAAAGTGCATCAAGATCTGTTAATGAGCTTGTGGTTCCAACGGTTGTGAAGATAATGATGTGATATGTTGATGAACAAAATTGTGTAGTGTATGCTTAACATTAATATTCTTAGGTATAGATGTTGAGTTTGCTTTGAAAATCTTAAGAGATTTTAAAGGTTTATGACGGAATGGTATTCTTAGGACCTAAACAGGATAGTACTTCTACGGGATGAAGAGAAGAATTGATAACTATCCCAAGATAGTAGTTCGGATTATCTTATAAATGAAAACTTTCAAGAATGAAATTAGATAGTACAAATAAGGTGTTAAGATCTTGCTGAGTGGTAAGACACTATCGTGTCTCTAGATTGTTTTAATGAATTCTGGTGGTTTATTGAGTTCATGTAGGAAATCAATCTAAACATAACCCTAGTACAACTATTCTCAGTATGTGAAAATTTTAAGTCGAACATAGTTAGTCAGACTATGTTCCACTGTCCCTAGGTTAAATATAGGTGACTAGTCTATATTTAGCCGAGGTTCGATAAAATTTTCAAATACCTAAATTAAGCATACTTGTGATATGTCCGTTGCTTTTGGGAAACTGTCCACTAAACAAAGGCGATGTTAAACCATTCAGTTGCAAGTCCCGCCCATACAAGACTTGTAACCTATGTTTTCACATTCCATCGCATAGAAGATAGTATGGGTAGATACGTGTGTGGAAAGGAAGTTTTAAGTAATTCTAAAACAGTCCATACTTGGTCAGGATCACGAACTTTAAACAATGAAGGTTTCAGAAGAAAACTTTGATGAATGTAGAGAAAGTTGCTGAACTTTGATGAATGTAGAGAAACTTCAGCTTTTGTAGGAGATGGATTAGTTTGTCCTTTAGAAATCTCATATTTCTATTTGGAAATCGATAGATTGTGATGGGTTTTTGATATCATATGAAATGATATTGATTATGTGATGGAATAATTCCAGAGACCATTGCGCAAATCACAATGTCTCGGAAGTAGAATAGACCATTGTGCAATTCACAATGTCTGGGAAGTAGGTTAGACCATTGTGTGACTCAAAACATTTGAGAAATGATTAAGACCATTGTATAATACAATGTCTTGGAAAATGGACGAGACCATTGTATCATACAATGTCTTGGAAATAGGAAAGACCATTGCAATCAGTTACAATGTCTTGGACATAAAATGTTGGAGTAGGAACATGATTGGGAGAATGTGGTTGTGTCAAAATGCCCTAGAACAGGCATACGCAGATATGTTTAGTCCATTGTTTAGATAAATGATTGAAAATAAATCGAGTTTATATATCAATATACTAATATGTTCATGTAGTATAAAATGCTTACGGGGAAATGCTCAATTATGTTAAGGGTACATATATCCATGTGCTAACATGTTTGTGTAGTATAAAATGCTTAATAAGTCCATAATCGTCTGGAGGATGGAAGACACGGAGAGCGGAAGGCTATAAAAATGTTTTTGCTTGTATGTGTGGTTATAGTTTAGGTCTCAATTAGACCCGTTTCTCAATAACCATGGCTCTGATACCAATCTGTAACACCCCCAATTCAATGATGCAGCGGAATTCAAACTGGGTGTTACTCGACGGCACAATAGTCACAATAATAGAAAACGAACTCCAATTGAGTCGTTTTAAAAGATTTATCATTCAAATTGTATAAATATCAGAGATTACAAAATGAGGTCCCAGATGGTTCCATGTTTACAATTTATATTAAATGAGTTTTTGAATGATAATAAAATTTATAGCCCTCTTGAGTATCCGAGCCCTTCCGTGCCATCCTTGATCATCATGAACCTGAAATACATGCTTAAGAGGTCAACACAAAGGTTGAGTGATATTCATAGAGTTTGTTTAATGTTTGAACACAATATGTTGGTAGTGTGAGTTATAGGCTCACACCAATGGTTGGAAAACAAAACAGGTAGGCTACGTTGTTATACGCCCGGAACGGTTATTAATTCACTAAACTTATGACACCAAAACGTTAACTGGTACCAATATCAATCGGCGGAGTTATCCCGGTAGGTACTTTGCCGTCATACCCAGGTCTCAAATATTAATGCATTTGTTTGAACTTAGTCAATACAAATGGGATTCGTCAATCCCAATAGGCCTATTCACAATATTCGCGCTCACTATTTCTAGTGATTAAATGGTTTATAATAAGAGATCTCGGTTTGGCAAGGATGATACTTAGTGATAATAAAACAATCAAGCAAGCATACAATTTAAAAACATTGCGCTCGGTTAAAAATAGCATGTATTCTCCCCAAAGGTTTGTAAAACAATTAAGTAATGGAAAGTGGGGCTATGAACTCACCTTGAGTTGGATGATGTATAATGAGAATGATGGATATGCCGTAAGAACTTCTACGAGCAACCTAGAATAATTGTTGCAACTTAGGTTTGGAATAATGTCTAAGGAAACATAAACGTGCCAATATATGTCTTGCACTTAGTCCATGATGTGGTACTGGTGTAAGTATATGAAAAGAAATGGTTCATGAAACATGTATAGTTTATATATCGTTTACTACCGTTCGGGCCAACATAATTCAGAAGTCATGTAGTAAACGTTCGAGGAGCCAGGACACTTTAATTCGTAAATCCACAACTCATCTCGACGGCTTACATAATGAACTCCTCACATGAGGCTCCCTACTATTGTAGTAGTTGATAAAATATATATGTATAAGTTTTGATCCGAAAAGTTACATGTCCGATATTTGAATAAACTTAGGAAAGTTTATGATTACATGAAGATTGTCATTAGGGTAAGTTTCTTATAACTTGTATGACAATTTCTTGTAATATCTCATGGTTCTTTAGATGAAGTAGATCCAAGTTGTATGTTTAAGTTATCGCTAACTCTCTAGTTCATGTATTTGCCTTGGTAAGTGTATATGGTTGTTAGCTCATGTTTTCGCCTTGGTATGTTTATATGGTCTTTAGTCATGGCCTTGCCATGACCTTTGGTCATTGTTCCATGGTCTTGAGACTCAACCTTGGCTCTAGCCATGGTTGTGGTCTTGATTCTAAGTCATAAGACCTCTTGGTCTTATTAAACCATAACCATTATATAGTGACATATATATGTAAAATAGCTGTTAATAAACTGAGAAAAATCTCAGTCGTTATTGCTTTTCTGGAGACGTGCTCCTGAGTTTTTGAAGAAAACGTGATTCCGGACAACTTTTGTGCTTTAACTTTTTCATGAAACGGACCAGAAAGGCCTCTTTTTGCGTGTTTAAGGTTCTGTCACAGAAACTATTTAGGCAGTTTTGCCCCAAAGTTTTGGTAACTTCAAATGGTCATAACTTTTGACTCGTGTACTCGTTTTAGGTGGTTCAAATTGCTATGGTTTCCTTGTTAGGTCCTCTACTACAATATGTAATGATCCAATATCATAATTTTACCATTTTGATCAGGTTTCACCAAGAAAGTCACTAGTTTACTTGTTTAAATAACTTAACTTAACAATCATTTATAATAACTTGTTTTACCCATTTTTATACATCATGGACATGATCACAAGACAAAATATAGCATGAATGATATGTAAATAGCATGAATATGATATTTAAGCAAGGAAGTGTATTAGAGTTTGCTTACAACTTTGGCTTTCTACAAAGAAAGGTAAGTAGCATGTAAGGAAAAGGACTTTGATTGACTTAAGCTTCACCCTACTTCACTTCAAGCAATCTTTCTACACTTGTATTCTTGAAAGAGAGATGATGAAAGTTGAGGTGACTTGAGTGGATTCAAACTCAAGAGAAATCACCAAAGTTTCTAGGGTTTGGAAGTAGTTTGATGAATCAAAACTAAACTAGGGTTTTAGTACTTGATTATACTCTTGATTCTTGCTTAAAACTTTGAAGTGAATTAGCTAAGTGTAAGGTGTTTGTGTGAGTGTTTGTGGACGAAATAGGAGGGGGGAGGGGGTATTTATATGGGCTTGAGGAGGTTAGTTTCTAGGACTAGTCAAAGCTTACAAAGGAAGCTTGTATACTTGTTTCAATCCTAAGGCTTAAGTCATGAGATCAAGACACAACACAAGGTGACTCCCCCCCCCCTAAAGGGGCTGTCACAAAGAGATAAGATGACTAGATGATAAGGTTTGTTATTATCTAGTTTACGGAGTGAGTTTTGGTCCCGTTAATCGCTAAATGTATGTCGTTAAGTCACGAAACTTAAAACCGGGTATCCTAAAAATATGAAACTTGAAAGAATGACTAAACTTGTCAATATACTCCATAATAAAATATAAAATGAGTGGTAGGTTCCATTGGGGTGCTAAAACCCTGCTAAAACTGGAAACACGGGTTTAAAACGCGTAATACGTAAAACGTACAAATATTGTGTAAAATTGTGAAAAGTAAAATGTTACTTTTCTAATAGGATAAAAATGATTTAAAATGACTTATAATGTCTAGACTGGGCTCAGTCTAGTGTCGGTTGGTATTAAATGTTTTTTAGACATAAAACCGTAAGCCTAAAAATCAAGGAATGACTTATAAACTCAAGGAATGATTTTTAGTCAAAGGAGGAGGGAAAAATATGTTGACTTTTTCCAAAAATGTGAAAACTCAAATCGTCTTAGAAACGTGGTGCAGGTATAGGCTAAGGTTACGGCTGAGTAAAAACGCTTAAAAATGAAAATTCCAGTTTTTCACGGCCGAGGTTTATTTGGTCATGTTTTTCTCAGTCATGATTTATTCTCAAATAAATCATGAGTGTGTCAAACATTTTTCTGATACGGGGAAAATTAACGCGGTCGAGTTTCGTTGTGCGTAGAATTTTTGAATGACGTTTTACCCTAAAACGTGTAATTCCTTAATAACTTTCGCGAAAATGATCTGATGAGTGTCAAACTTTTAATTTGCCATGGAAATGATTTATCACTCGAGGCCAAGAAACAAAACTCAAATTTCGGGAAAATTTCGGGAAAAATGAATAGTAAAAGTGAATAGTGAAATTTTCCGGGAATAGTAATTAACCTGAAATTGCGAATTGTTACACATTCTACCTTCAAGACTTTGATTTCTGGTTTATCTGGTAAATGTGGTACGAGTATATTGAACCTTCTGCAATATGTTTTCTTTGCAGATTGGTTTACCTGGTATTCGGCTACTTGATCCTGCAAAAAATGAAGTAATAGAATTCATCTCTTTTAAGACTATACTAAGATGGGAGGTAAGTATGTTCCATCAAAATTGAGAACCTATGTTTATTCTTGACATGTGAATTACACTTATAAATTCTTTCTTTCATTATAGGTATTGAATTCAGATATGTTTTGATTTTGGGTCAATAATTCGATTACCAACAGAGGTTTCCAACTAAAATCAAACAGTTATACCACAACCAAAATATGTGACGCAGTGGCTGCTGCACATTATCAGGTTCTCGAGTACCACTTTTTCATATTTATTTCGGTTAAGATGTTTCATTGATATTTGTTAAAATACTTCAACATGTATCACTCATTCACCAGATCCAGTCATCCAGTTAGGAATATTATTGAGTATTAATTTGTACCATGAAAAAGTTTAAAACTAGTATTTTGATGCAGCTCATGGAGATGGGTGAAATCCCTAAAGAACCATCCGAGAAGAGAAAAAGCTTAGATGAACGAAAAAAATATATCAATGAAGAGGAAGAACACTGGGTTAGTTTAATCTTCTTAACACGGTCAATGGAACTAATAGAAAGCTCCATTTTAATTTCTGTTTTGGAGTTGCATTCTTCGTCAAATTCTAAAATGTGGCTAGTAGAAGTTCTTTTACCTTTGGTCCGTAATTTCTCATGTAGGTTCCAGATAAAGAATCCACCAAGTGCAAGGCTTGTAGCACATGTTTTGGAGTGTTTGTGCGAAGGGTAAGTCACTTAATTTCAATTTGTTGATGAGAGCTACTACTTGTTTTATCGTATAAACTTGATTGACCTTTTGGTTTTTTATTCCAGCACCACTGTAGAAACTGTGGTGATATCTTTTGTGATAAGTGCACTCAAGGTAGAACTGCTCTTTCAGCTGAAAAGCATGCTGACGAAGTTAGAGTTTGTGACCCGTGCATGGTATGCATAAAATGTTTATACATTTATTTCCCCCTTATAAATGATTGTTTGATGCTATTGCTGGTTTTTCTAGTTAAAATGACTAGCTTAAACTCTTAAACATATGGTGTTTTTATTTTCTACTCATCTATGGCTGGCTCCTGTGTTTGTTTCATTTTTGTAGGCAGAAGTTACACACTGGTTGAGTCAAGTAAAAGAGGTATCTGGCTTCAATAGACACGAGACTCTTGCAAAGATACTTCAGGTACTAATTACTTGCAGTTCGACATGCTCACTTTATGTTGTTCCGTATTGCCATTGTCCAAAGTTGTGATACAAATGTATACCTCAGAAGCAATACATTTGATGATTGTTAATTCATATCTTCTTAATTACCGAAACATAGTCAATATCTTATGTCTCTCTCTCTCTCTCTCTCTCTCTCTCTCTCTCTCTCTCTCTCTCTCTCTCTCTCTCTCTCTCTCTCTCTCTCTCTCCTTTTTCCCCCTTGTTTCTAAATGACAGGATGAGATGGAAAAGCGGAAAGAAACAGCCGGTAAGTACGTACCCTCATCTAGAAATATGTAATGTAGCGTGTATATATCATATTCTTTCATATATATTCTCCCTAAGCGTAATATTTAGCTAAATTTAATCTCTATTTGTTGATTTTTTTATTTATTTATTTTTTATTTTTTTTCTGACTAGAAATACTAATGAGTATTAGTTAATAAAAATTACTAGTATATAGATAATAAATTCATCATACACCCCTCTATTTGAGGGATATAAAATGACACTTAAAGATTGTAGGCATTAATAAAGAGATGTGTTATGTTGGCTTAGTCTTTGCGCGCCAAAATTAGTCGAGTGACTGAATGTGTAATACCTGTACAGAATTCAAATCCAGTGTTCCAGATAAGCAAATGAAAGAGATGGAATGTCCAACCTGCACAGTTCTTTTGAAGGTTTGTTATTCTTACCATTTTTTTCTAGTCGAAACACATTTTTTCATTACCACATCCTTGCTTTAATCTTAATATTTCAACTAACTCTTCGATCATTAAATCAAACCCATAGTCAGTATTGTATGACTCCCATTCCCACTGATTGCAAATTTGTTGATGCCAAAATCTCATTAAACTCGCGGTTTGATATTTAGTGATGGTTTGTTTATATCAGGTCGAGGTTCCGGCTACGGGTTCAAAGACCATTGAATGCAGTCTATGCGAGAACCATTTCATTGTGAATGCCCACTGATGATCTTTGTCTACCTGTAATTGTTGGAATTATGATATCATGACAATCATATAAAATAAACCAAACACATCAAGAGAGCATAGCGGAAGCAATTATAACAAGATCATATAACATGTAATTAATTAATCAATAATAAATAGTAAACGTACCGTAGTGATTCTAGCCCGAACAAGAATCAAATGCAATCTTCAACTCAAGAATCCTAATTAGGGTTTATGTGGATTATAAGAATTACCCCTTACCTCTTTTGTAATTCAATCCAAGAATCAATCAATAGTGTGATTGTATCACGTTCTTGTACACACGTATTATTAGCGATTCGATGTGAATGCTAGTTCTTGATCACAATAGATTTACCAAACACTTTGTAATGTTCAAGGTTACTCGCAAATCCTTTTTCTTGGGGTTTCGCTCGTTGTCCTATGAACAAGAGAGGAAAAGAAGAAGTTTGGCCTTCTATTGAAATCAAGTGTACCAAAGGATGAATACATGGGGATGTATTTATACCTTTATGATAGATATCAAGTTTGCTATGGTTTCCGATGTGGGATTCCATAGTTTCGACCAAAACAAGCTCAAGAGAGGATTTCTAGAACCTTCTCTTATCTTGTTTTACTTTCTTCGTATCCCGTTGACATTTACCAACCGTTAGTCAATTTCATTAATTACCTAACGCTCTTTAGTCGTTTATTGTGAATTAAATAATTAAATATAACATTTTATATTAATTATTTAAACATCGAGTCTCATACGTAAAGTGTGCAATCCCGTGATCTCGAGTTCGATCCTAACATACGACTACTAAAATAATGCCCATAAACTAACAGCTCCCACTTGGACATATTTTAATAGTGTAAATACATCGGTTAGCGTCTAGCAACACTTCGATGCCTCTAGTACAACTCGAGTAAGGCTCCTGGAAAAACCTTTTAATGATTTCTCATTATTATTATCCTTTTGTTTTCTAATACCACGTTAATAAGAATATGGATCAAAGTCATTCCTTAATTAACCATTCTGTTTCTCGTTGTTAGTGATTGATCAAGATTACCAAATCATCCGAACATATTCAGGGAAGATCTTGGGCACGGCCATGCAAACATCTTGACAACCCTACGAGGGGCCCAGCAGTATTAAACTCCAAAACTAAATTTGAAGGAACAAATTCTATCTTGACTACAAGCAAAACCCACAAACTTTGTAACACTTTCGAAAACAACCCTTATGACTACCAGTTACGTATAGCGTTAAGTTGTTCCACAAAAATGTACTACATTCATGACACTTATCTTGCATCTCAAGTCTGAGGATAACTTCTCATGATTTACTTAATAACAAAATCCATAAAGTAACATCATGTAGTTGGGATAAGTCCTATATTCGGTATCATTGAATATCATCTGAAATGGCATGTCTACGCATCAATATACTTTAAGTATATTATACCAACCTTCAGATTTGTCTTGATTTAATAATATTCCCATATTATTAACTGACAACGGACAATTTAGAATAACATTTATTCATGGATTAAACATACAAATATAGGATACAATATATTATAAATTAAACATACCATGTATTTCAATTTATCATAATAATTGTTTAACATCCCTTATCCAAATACTAAATAGATCAATGCATGATAACTCTTGTTGATGAATTATGTCTCAAGCAATGACATTCATACTTGTTGACAAGACATAAATCATCCAACTTTGATCTATCGGAATTTTAAGAATACTTATTTCAAGAATTCAACTATTGAAATTCTTATATGTGCATAGTCAACTATTTTGATAATGCCATATTTCATAAAAATATGAGACATCCTTAACCATCAATTTATGATAATTAAACTTCCAAACATTTTAAAGTTTAAAGTATTCTTATTCTCTTAATGTATAATGCAACTTATGCTTTTAGTAAGCACAACTAGTACATATAGCAAAGAACGAAATCCTTACCAATACTAGTATTGAGTGTCATCTCAATTTCAATAACATCATTGTATGCAACAAAAATATGTTATTAAAACTTCCCGTAAACATTAATATCTATTGTGTAATGTTTGATGCCCTTCAAACTTTCAAGTTTGTTGGCTATGACAATTTTCACAACAATTGAAAAATTGTTCATCTATAGAATTTGGAAGCTATTCCAGATTTAGGATGTGATTCTATAATCAAACATATTCTTTTAGAATATTACACAAGTTATCTAATAACTTTTAATTAGATATTAATATTTCCAAATCATCTTGAAATCAAGCATGATACAACAAAACATGATGTTCATGAAAAATCTTTGAGTCATACTTAAATTTTATTCATGTTGTACATATCCATTTAGACTTTCTAAATAATATATCATGTTATATTAGATTTATTTACCGCACATGTTTCAACAATAAACATTCATTCTAAGGTTGTATGTCTTATTTCCTAAATTTTTAAAGTTTCATTCCAAACTAAGACTTAACTTTTAACTTATATGGAATGTTACCTTTTATATGTTCTACAACGTATATGATTTAAGAAATTAAACATAATACTCCCACTAGCTTTTAGGAATACTTAGAAATTATCTTATTTCAATTATAAATCAAAACATGAATTTAATAATTAAACATAAGAGTAATCTTCTAGATGCATGCATTTATCCATCCATGGATTATTGCACTTTGTACACTTTCAAAGATTTATTTGAATTCATAAACTCCTTTTGATTACTTATCGTCCTCGCTCAAGTAATCACTCAAGAAAGAGTTTTGATATTCTATTGTCAATTTCATAAATATGACAATCATAATCTTTATATATTTAATGTGTTTAGAAAAAAATATTCAATCACAGTTAATTGCTTAAGTGTGATTAATAATCTTGTCATAAGACATGCATTAAATAGGTGCACACTATTGTCTATATGATTTCTATACAAAGATTTAAACCACAAGAGTTACCTAATCTTTGAAGAAACTCATCTTCATTTTCTAGTCTAACTATTAAGATAAACCAAGTTTCTAAAATTGATTATCTTTATGGACATCATCTTAATCATTCATATCATGTATACTTTACCTAATTTCATATTTGGTAATGTATCATAATGAATATCAGGTTTACAATAATCCTGTAAATCATAGTCCTCAGCATATTAATCAAATATCTTAGATATATTGCTATTCTATGAATGATAATTCCATCATCTTGAGATTTAACATTTAAATGTCAACCTTTATTATCATGTTGAGATTTAACATTCAAATGTCAAACTTAATCATGATATTTACTAGTGTATTTTAGAAGATTATGTATCTTATAATTTTATCTTTTAAAGATCAAAACTCCCACTTGCTTTTAGTAATTTAAAGACTATCTTTAAATACTTAGCAAATAAAGAAACAATACAATGTTCTCTTTTGGGATATTACAAATACTTATTGATAGTTCCTGACTTAACTTTGTTAATAACCTCTTCATAAGCAGTTAAACACATTTAGAACTTCAATTTAAGACTTAATGTGATTCATCACATTCCATCATACGATGATGTCTTATTAATCTTCTTGGTTGGAGTTTTATTAAATATGTCCAAGCCATACTCAATATTTTAATCTTGATAACTTTTGGAAGAAAAGAAATCATAGTCATCTTTAATCAAACAATTTAATAATAGTTTGATTTTCCTAATTGAACATACCATAAACATTTGGTATTTCATTAGTATCAATATTGCAAGACAATCTAACAATATTTAAGATAACCATATTCATTTTGACTTGTCTATTTACCAACTAAGTCATTTTAATGGTATAATGATATTCAAGCCAATTACATGCTTTATAACACAAGTACTTTTTACAAAGTCACTTCATGTCCATGTCTTTACAAGAAAACATAAACTGTTATAATCCCACTATACGTTATAAGTCATTTAACAATTTAATAACTTCATGTATATGTCTTAATTAAAAAAAACAACAAGATAATGTCTTACTTTATTATAAGTCTTGTAACAATTAAAAGACTTTATGTTTATATCTTTACAATGAAACATAAACATGTTTAACTAAAGTAATTATGAACACCATCTTTTGGTTTCAATAGTAATTTCAAGTTAATATATTACTTCACAATAATGTAAACAACATAATTTATTCATTTATTTATGTCATTCCAAGAACACATAAATATTCAGATTGAAGCAGCATTAGATTACTTTATTAATTTATGTTATTCCATGAATTCATAAATATACAAATTTGTCACACCCCCAAAATCGGGTCCAGCGGAAGCATACGTGTAGCTGGGGTGTAACTCACTTGGTATTACAACACAAGTTCAAAAATGGTTTTCACTTTACTTATTTAAAATAAAATCGTTTAATAAAAAATATTGAATTTACATCGTTAAAAGTAGTGCAGAAGTAGGCCCTTAAAAGTAGTTTAAAACGGTCCCCATATAAATAATCAGAGTCTTCTATGACCATGCCATGTCCTGCCAAAACCTCCAGTAGCGTGCCATTGGTTAAAACCTGAAAATACATGCTAAAGTGTCAACATGAGGTTGGTGAGTTCATAGAGTTGTTTAACAAATAAAGTTTATAGAAAATGATCACACAGCAAAGGCATCGTAAATCCACTCAGTTGCAAATCCCGCCATAAGAGACTTGCAACCTGTGTGTTTACAACCCACTGCTAAATAGTTTAGGTCGAGTAGTCAAGCACCCGTGGTCAATAATAAGTCAAGGCCGCTCCGAACAAGGGAGACTTTATAATGTTGCTCCGAACATGGGAGACTTGAAGTCACTCCGCCACCTAGGCAAAGAATTATTAGTCACTCCGCCGACTTGGCGAAGAATTATTAGTCACTCCACCATGGCGAGAATTATTAAAGATGCTCTGAACAGGAGAGACTTAGCACGCTCCACCAATAAGGCGAGACTTTAGGTCAAGAACGCTCCACCAAAAATGGCGAGACTTTAGGTCATAGTACATATGGTACATTAGGGTCAAAAGTTTAAGTCAAGTTCAAAAGTCAAGTCAAGTTCAAAAGTCAAGTCAAGTTCAAAAGGTCAAGTAGTAATTCATATAAAAACGAGCATGTATTCTCCCCTAAAACGTTAACAAAACAATTTAAAAGAGTAGGGGCTATGACTCACCTGGTGCGAATAGCTACGATGACAAAAGTGGATACACAGAAATGAGGTTCGATCTCTAACCGCGACCTATAATGAACGAATGATACGATCTACTTAAATTATGAGGGGATGCGATGAATGTACATGCACATGAAGTCAATACCACTCGTAGTTTGAAAATAAGTGTTGGCGTTGGTTTATAGTGTTTCCATAACTTAAGAGAATATGTGCTATTAGAAGTTGTCAAATATATATATAGTTCGCCTAGTTTCAAAAGTGTATATCTTGGTCGTTATAAGCTCGTTTTCTTCGTTCTTTATATCCACGGAATCGTGGGACAAAATACTAACATATTTTTGATAAGTCGGGATGGCTAGATTTAGTTTTACACCTCGAAACAGTCGTGACAACTGTTCATCAGCAAAGGATTTCCAGAAAAATAGTTTTCGTCGTTAACTTTGTAAAAATCATAACTCCTTCGTTATAAGCTCTTTTTAATCGATTCTTTCGCCTACGGCTTCGTTTTTGAAAGTATTTTCTAAAAATATTGTCAAAGGGTACTGTGTAAAAACGGATTTTTCTGGGTTAACCAAAATGGAACAGAAGGTATATTTACTTGTTCAAAACCCATTTTCAAGACTTCAATCTAGTTTCTAACATCACCAAATCACTTTCAAACACCACAAAGCTAGTCTAATCCTACCATACACCTTCTTAGGGTGTCATGAGTTCCTAAACATCATCACCAAGCTACTCTAACAAGGATCTAACAATAATCTATTTCTAGAGTTCAAAAAGTTAAATATATACTCCCTCCGTCCCATATTAAGTGTCCATAATGGAATCTTTGGATGTCCCAAATTAAGTGTCCATATTCTCTTTCAACCAATGAGATGAGACTTTAGTGGGTAAAAATGATATTTGATTGGTGGAAAGTGTAGTTAGTGGAATTTTCTAAAACTTTGTGCATGATGTAAGCGGACACTTAATATGGGACGGAGGGAGTACATAAATGAGTGGTATAACTAACATATGCATGTAGATCTTGAATGGAAATCATATGACCATAAAAATAACATGAAGAAATTATGAACAAGAGTTTGACAACTTACAAGAAAGATTATAGAGCTTAGATGAGCAAAACCTAAGAAACCTTGAGTTTTTATTACAAAACTCAAACAAGGACAACAAAAGGAACTAGATTAACACTTGATCTTGGAAAAATTAATGTTCTTGCTTCTTCAAACACCCCTAGGCCGAAACATACTAGAGAGAAAAGATGAGAGGAAAGTTTTCTTGATCTTGGATATTTATTGTGAAAAAATGGGATGAAATGGTTAATATATATAGTTAGGGACAATTGTTAGTTGGGCATTAAATGGGGTTGGTGTGGTTAAGCACATGAAATGGCTTAGGAGGGGGGGGGGGCGGTTCACAAAGGAGGGAAAGGGGGAAACTTGTCTTGGATTTAATTAGGATATTAGTGTAGTTTTAGTGTAGTTGTAGCTAGTTTTAGTTATAATCGGGTACCGGGTTTGCTAGAAATGAATGTTAAAGAGGTGAAATAAAATACGACGAAGTTGTAAAAGCTGTAAAATATTATTCCTGATGAGAATTGGGTGTAAAAATAATTATCTTGTTGAAATAACGCAAACCGACGGAGTAATAAGCTCCGACCGTAAAATATAGTATTTGATTTCAAAACACCGGGTAAATTAATAATATAATTTTTTATATTATTATTATGAGTATAAAAATGTGTTAGGACCATAGTTGGGATTGACGGATCAATTATTTAAAATAATAGCTCATAAGATAACGTTTATTAGGTTGATAATCGTACGTGTACAGAAATGACGCAACTCACGTATAAATGACAAATTTTCTCCGGAGGTGAATAGTGTTTTATGAATAGTAAAATTTTTAAACGCTTCTCAGAATATCAAACTGACCTAAAAAATGATGAATAGTAAAATGATGAATAGTAACCGATGAATAGTAAATGTGAAAGTTCGGGAAAAGACCAGAATTTACGAGTTGTGACAAATTAAAGTAGTCTTGATATCATATTGACACATGTTTTAATAGGTATCTAATTTAGAAACTGCAAATTCTCATAGTTCAATTACATCAGTTGATCTGCTAGTAATGAAAATATGAAATTTACCTTGTTGTTGCAATTTAGTTAAGCTCTCACATAACATAAATTGTAACACCAAGTGTTTCTTGAATTAGCTTAGTATAATTCATATTAGAACATTATTCTAATTTAGAAACTGCAAATTCTCATAGTTCAATTACATCAGTTGATCTGCTAGTAATGAAATATGAAATTCACCTTGTTGTTGCAATCTAGCTAAGCTCTCACATAACATAAATTGTAACACCAAGTGTTTCTAGAATTAATATTAGAACATTATTCTTTTACCTTGTAGTCAAGAGAATCCATTAAATCATATCTTTATGAGTTGTTTCTTGCACACATTAAAGATAACATTTCTCCCACTTGTGCATGGAACAATCTCATATAGTTGATAAACAACATGATATGCATTTGTTTATGTGTTCAATATGATTGTGTCATAGATTTTAGCATAACAAGTATATGTAAAACAACAATGTCTAGTAAGGAAACGTACAAGACTATCCTTAAAAGTATGAGTGTCTACACTTGGAAAGTAATTATCTTTAGCTACCAAGATGTCAAAGCTTGTAACTTCCACTGAATTAAAGATCATTACAATAATTCTTTATTCAGTGATAAGTACACAATACTCCCACTGAATTTGACAACATTGTAAATGTTTCCTATCCAGTGAAAGAAAATAGTGTGCTTTTAACTTTCCTACACCTTTGAATGTCCATATGTAACAATTACTTATGTACTATAAGTGTATTCTACTACGTAAATGATGGACTATCCACCAAATGCTATTAACTTGAAAATTGGGCATTCAATTTCTTCCTTAATAGGTCTATCATCCTACAATGTATGTAGCACCTTTAAAATAGTTAAAACAACTAGTTTGTCTTTAAACATTTTGCGGTAATTAGTAAAGAAAGTAAAGTAACTCCCAATACCGTCTTCCACGGGTTATGGGTCCCAATACCGTCTTCCACGGTGTATGGGGGAGGTTGAGACGTAGACAACCATACCCCTACCTAAGGTAGAGAGGCTGCTTCCGGTTCTACCTAAGGTAGAAAAGGACCTCCGGCCTTTTGTAGGGAGTGAGGATCGAACTCTTGACCTCTAGGTTTTGCGGTAATTAGTCTAGATTCTAATTATAATAACTCATAAAATGTCATACATAATTTTCGGTTAACCAAATATCATATTTGTTACTAAGAATTTAATCACCGAATGAGGATGATGAAATCCCTATGAAAAATGTACGCAATTTTCTTAACTATTAAAAATTTGCTATGAGTTATATTAGAATTTAGACACATCTAATATTCCTATTATCCTTTCTCATTCATGAAAAGGAATATGATTGTGTCTCACTCTTCCTTCATAGAAAGGAGACTTCCTTTATCTTTTAAGTAAATATTTCTTAATCAAACATTTGTTTGAAAACAGAACTAGATCAATTTACCAAAGCCTAAAGTGCGTTTACGGTTTGAATGTTGCATTAATACATTAAAACGAATTACGAAATTCGATTTCAGTATTTTCAATAATTAGGTCTTTAAGAAAATAATATACCCATTGGTAAATATTTATATAAACCGTAGTATTTTCTTAAAGCTAGGATCCAAATTGACATAGTACCATTACATCAGTTGATCTGCTAGTAATGGTAGTATTCAACAAGGTAATTGTCGAACAATAATTGCCAATATCATATTGCAATTCCTAGATTTATGGGATTTACAATCACAAAACTTTTGTATTGTAAGCATGTTTGATCCCCATCTTAATGCCTTGAGTCCAAGATATCACTTCCTACTCAATTTAAGTCGTCTAACTTAAAAACTGCAAACTCACAAATCCATCACATCAGTTGATCTCCTAGCAATGAATTGATGAAATATACCTCTCCATTGCAATCTCGCCAAGTTCTCACATGACGTAAATTACAACTTCAAGTGTTCTTAATTAGATGGCATTCGACCTAATTTTATAAGGGTATTAAATTTTGACGTGATCAAAATAATGTATGAAGAAGCATGCATACAACTTCATAACATTGGTTTTACAAAACATTTTTATTACCAATTTGCTAAGAGTAAAACAACAAAGTTTTGATTGAGGTATCGGGTTCACCAATTAAAGAATTACCAACAATTATCGTCCACTATATCGTACTTTTGCATAAGCCCTAAGGCTTAGTGTTTCGGATAATCATTGTGGAATTGTGGTGAATTCACCCTTAAGATGACAATGTACGTAATATAGTGATATAAGTAAGTCTAGGGTCGGCAACCAGACAGTTGTAGAGAACCGGTAGGTGCATGAGCTTTAAAACCCCCTCTCTACAAGTACGTTGGATGACAACCTTCGGTCCGCCTTTCGCACACTATGTACAAAAACATCAATCAACCAATCCTTTGAAATTTACTCTTAAAACCAAAACAATTTCGCCATTTATTTAGTCCGTATTATTTTTCTATTCAAAAAATTACCCTTTTCGTTTATAAACATGTCTAACATTATAATAAACAAAAACAAGTAATATAAAATAAAAATAAAACAACTAAATAAACATATACATAACATAACAATTAAATATATATAAAACATGTAACCACATGCAAATTTTATTCAATAGTCCTATTAATAATCAAATCTAGGTGTATAACGTATTTATTCAATTAAAGCTTTCTTCTTCTAGGAAAAAGAGCCACATGCATCGATAAATCGATTGCGTAAGCCAAAACTAAACAAATACCACATAGCACATAATTGATTACTTAATATTGGAGTCTTCCCCAATTCGACATCTATTAATAAATTTACATGTTCCGATATAACTTAACAATTAATTTATATTTATTTATCCAATTTAAACCATTTAAATTATCACACAATAAAATCCATGCAAATATGCACTTTTTCATGGATTAAGCTTAACAATTAACATATTGCACCAAGATCGTTTACTAAAACGCATAACAAATTACATGACATCCTAGGGTTTCTAATCATATTAAAAAACTCAAAACCAAAACCCTTTAAGGTCTAAATCGACCCATAAAAAAAATTAGGGTTAGGAATCTAAAAACCCTAAAAACATGTAACTAAACGAATCAAGATCCAATTTTTATGCGTTTCGATAATTAATTACACATTATAACGGCTCTAGATGCCACTGTTGGAATTATGATATCATGACAATCATATAAAATAAACCAAACACATCAAGAGAGCATAGCGGAAGCAATTATAACAAGATCATATAACATGTAATTAATTAATCAATAATAAATAGTAAACGTACCGTAGTGATTCTAGCCCGAACAAGAATCAAATGCAATCTTCAACTCAAGAATCCTAATTAGGGTTTATGTGGATTATAAGAATTACCCCTTACCTCTTTTGTAATTCAATCCAAGAATCAATCAATAGTGTGATTGTATCACGTTCTTGTACACACGTACTATTAGCGATTCGATGTGAATGCTAGTTCTTGATCACAATAGATTTACCAAACACTTTGTAATGTTCAAGGTTACTCGCAAATCCCTTTTCTTGGGGTTTCGCTCGTTGTCCTATGAACAAGAGAGGAAAAGAAGAAGTTTGGCCTTCTATTGAAATCAAGTGTACCAAAGAATGAATACATGGGGATGTATTTATACCTTTATGATAGATACCAAGTTTGCTATGGTTTCCGATGTGGGATTCCATAGTTTCGACCAAAACAAGCTCAAGAGAGGATTTCTAGAACCTTCTCTTGTCTTGTTTTACTTTCTTCGTATCCCGTTGACATTTACCAACCGTTAGTCAATTTCATTAATTACCTAACGCTCTTTAGTCGTTTATTGTGAATTAAATAATTAAATATAACATTTTATATTAATTATTTAAACATCGAGTCTTATACGTAAAGTGTGCAATCCCGTGATTTCGAGTTCGATCCTAACATACGACTACTAAAATAATGTCCATAAACTAACAGTAATTACCAATACTTATTGGGTACATTGAGAGTTAATTACGTTCTATAAATTGGTCCTTTTTGTTGAGGCTATATCGCGAAGGTTGTGAATACTTTTTCTTACTAGTACGTAGTGATCTTTTATATAATAAAACAAAACCCCTATTGGGAATTTTTCATTTAAAAAAAATGCATTCATACCTTATTTAGTAATAATTGTATTTAAAAAAAAGATTATTTTCTTATTAGGTAACATTTTATATTTATCCATAACACAAGTAGAAGATAAATACAGAAAATATAGATAAGATGCAATTAACACAAGTAGAAGATAAATACAAAAAATATAGATAAGATAGAATTAATAATAGGATTAAAATTTTTAAATAATTATCTTTAATAATAAAAAAACTATAATTAAACATCATAAATAAACAAAACAAAGATTAAATTATTTGTTTTTTAATAAATAAAAATATATGATTCAAAAAATTTTAAAAAACCCACGCGTGCGCGGACATTATAACTAGTATAATTTACGATTTTATGTATGTTATATATTTATTATCCCATAGTTAACAACTACGTATTTTCTTTTATATATGTGTTACAAACTTTGCACGTACTAGATCGAAACTTCTAATATTAATACATGAGAAAATTACTGACATACCCCTGCATGGAGGGGTATGTCACAAAATGCCCCAAATCTCAGCCGTTTTCAAAAATGCCCCATCATTCCCCTTAAAAGCATACGCGACATAAGGGGAGGACACATGTCAACATTCTAGCTCGGGCAAAAAAAAAATATATATATATATAGTGCATGTCGCGTACACATGTACGCGAGACCCAAAAGTCATACGCGACATGTGACAAAATGTGTAAGGTTTTGGATTAAAAAAAAATTAAAAACTTACAAAAACACCCTTTAACTTTTTGATATTTACAACTTTTTTATATAACAAACTTTATTTGTCAAATATTTAGCAAATATATATCAAATTTGTTAATGAAAAAAATATCGTTACGAAGAGCTCTGAATTACGAACAAAATGAGCCCAATATTGATATGCTTTTGACATACGTACGATTTTATAAAATTTCGAATTACCGTTTATAGGTTTAGAAAATTATACCGTTTTTAATTTATGAATATGATATTCATATTTCATAGAATTGTACGTCTTTGTCCCTTGTGCTTTAAGCGTATGTTTTAAAAGATTATAAAATCGTACGATAGGACAAAGTTTTAACAAAACTTTATTTGTCAAATAAAGTTTGTTATATAAAAAACACCCTTTAACTTTTTCTAAAACATTTTAGAACGGTATAATTTTTTAAACCTATAAACGGTATAATTTTCAACAGTAGGATTGGACAAAGCATACGATTTTATACATTTTAGAAAAAAGTTATATAAAGTTAAAGACAAAGCATATAATTTTCTAAACCTTAAGCGTATCTTTTTTCTAAATTATACAGTACGATTGGACAATCTATAATTTTCTAAACCTTAAGCGTAAGTTAAAGCAAAAGTTATTAAAAACGGTATAATTTTCTAAACCTATAAACGGTAATTCGAAATTTTATAAAATCGTACGTATGTCAAAAGCATATCAATATTGGGCTCGTTTTGTTCGTAATTCAGAGCTCTTCGTAACGATATTTTTTTCATTAACAAATTTGATATATATTTGCTAAATATTTGACAAATAAAGTTTGTTATATAAAAAAGTTGTAAATATCAAAAAGTTAAAGGGTGTTTTTTGTAAGTTTTTAATTTTTTTTTTTTAATCCAAAACCTTACACATTTTGTCACATGTCGCGTATGACTTTTGGGTCTCGCGTACATGTGTACGCGACATGCACTATATATATTTATATATATATATATATATATATATATATATATATATATATATATATATATATATATATATATATTTTTTGCCCGAGCTAGAATGTTGACATGTGTCCTCCCCTTATGTCGCGTATGCTTTTAAGGGGAATGATGAGGCATTTTTGAAAACGGCTAAGATTTGGGGCATTTTGTGACATACCCCTCCATGCAGGGGTATGTCAGTAATTTTCTCTTAATACATAATGCCTTCTGTCGGTTGGTTCGGGTATAATTGGAACCTCTTCAAATTGGCTTTACCTGACCCCTATAGTGTTTTGGAACTATTGTTATATGTGGGGTTCATGATCCATATATGTCGAAGAGAAATGATACATAGACCTAATTGTTGACTTAATTGTGAACTTAAAAACACATGACATCATTCTGATGGCTGTAGAAAAAGATCCACTTATTTTACAACTCATCAAAATGATGACACATATTTTTAGGTATACAATTAGGTTCATGTATTATTTCTCTTGAAGAGATATTGTTTGAATGATTAGAATTGTAACTTTAATTTTATGAGGACAAAATATTTCTTATTTTGTTGGCTGGCGACAGTAAGGATGCTCGACTGAGACATCCGATCGATTCCACTCGGTCGAGCTTTCTGTGGGTATTCGGTCGTGGCAAGACAAAAGCAAGAAACGGTCGAGTGAGGGATCGAATTCTTTTTGTTTGCAAAATCAAACCGTTGCCACTTTATTTACTTTTGAAGTGATAAATTCAAAAAAAAAAAAATGAACCGTTTGTTTTGGGTAAAAAAAAAAAAAAATTCATTTCTCCTTATAAATACCAAACATTAACACATTCTAATTCTTCACACAACATAAACACAATCTCTATTAAAAATGTCTAAGAAAACACCACAACAAGCAAAAGGCCAAAAATCCCGACAACAAAACATCCCGGAAGTATCACCGGATTCGACTTTCCGGTTAACCGGTATCTCACCAAACGTCAATTTCCGACCCCGTTCTCTTGATTATGATTCTCAACAACCTCAACAACAACAAACATTCAATCCATTTGCTATGCATCCGAATGTTAATCGTCCATTTGTTCCCCCGTATCAAAACAACCAACAACCACAACAAACCCACTCCCGTCGAAGCCAACAATCTATGTATGGCTCCCCCGATTCCTGTTATCGTCCAACAATGAACTCATCATCGTCTTCATATTCTAATTATCAAAATTATTCTCCGGTTAACCACATCAACCTAGATGCTTGTGATTTTATGGAAAAATTACAAAACAATCCGAGTTTTTTTGTTGGAACCGGTTCGGGTTATCCGAGTCAACAAATGTCATCGGGTTATCAAGGGGTAAGAAGGCGGCGGCTGAGAAAGAGGTTGAGGAAGACAACACGAAGGATTCTGCTCCATGGACACGCAAAGAAGAGATCGCGTTGTCCATGGCTTGGTGTGATTCGTCGGAGGATAGCATAGTTGGAAACAACCAAAATTCTAGGGGATTTTGGAAGAAAGTGATTGCATACTTTGAGAAAGAGGTTGGCGAAGGTAGATCGTACAACTCAATTGTCAGCAAGTGGAAAAATAGGGTTCGTCCTAGAGTTGGTGCATTTTGTGCCATTTACGACAATGCTTTTACCAATTTTGGAAGTGGTGGGAATGATCTCACTGTTTATAAACGAGCATGTGAAGAATATCAAATAATGATGAACCATGCCTTTCAATTGGATCATTGTTGGGAGATTTCGAGGGACCATCAGATTTGGAAGAAAAATGAGATGCCGGTTTTTTTAAACCAACATGTCGCTCGAAAAAAACCAAGGACTTCTGAAACCGGTTCGGATAATGAAGACCCTCAAAATGAGCGACCAGTTGGTCGTGATGCTGCAAAGAAAGCTAAGAGTAAGAAGAAATTGTCGGAGAATTCCAAGTCTTCGTATTTAGAAGGGGTAGCCGACAAATGGAAAAGCATTAAGTCAATGGCATTGGGTAAGAAGCAGGAACTTGCAGACGGCTACTACGAGTTGAAGAGAAAAGAGTTGGAGCAAAGGGATAAGGAATTGGAGCTGCAGCAAAAGAAAGCGGAACAAGAAGACAGAAGATTGGCAATGGAAGAAGAAAAACTTGCACTTAATCGAGAAAGAAAAAATCAAAAAGACCTCATCTTCTATCTCACACCAATCGACCCAGCTTTGCCCGCATTACAACAGCAAAAAATGCAAGAAATCAAAGACTCGATCAAGGAACGACTTAATCTAGATTATTAGTTTTTAATAAGAGTTGTAATGTTTTATTTTATTTGAATTATTATGTAACTTTTTAATTATTAATGAAATTTTAGTTTGTGTTAAAAATGATTTAAAAAAAAAAAAAAAAAAAAAAAAACTGAACTAGGTCGCCCTTACTGGGGCACTGAATCGCCTGCAGGTCGCTGGAGAGAGAAAGCTGACGTGGCAGAAAAAAGTAAGGGGATTGAATCCCCTTACTGTGGGTAGCCTAATAAGCATAGTTTAAAAATATTTCTTATTTTGTTAATAAGCATGGTTTGAAGATATATAGAACAAGGCTAATGTGTACATTTTTTAATAAGATTGAAATACGTTATTACCACTGGTGATTGTAGTATGTGATTAGTACGGAGTAATTGCTAATTACACACATTTTTTTCTGTCATATAGCCATATAGGTACATAATACATTTTATTCTAATTTATATGTGTTTGTATATAAGCAGCAAAAACCAAAAAGTATTATGCAAAATTGTCCCACCACAAATTAGTGATTTGGCTTGATTTCGGAAATTGGAATTATGCTGTTTGAGTGTGATTGTACATGGCAACTAACCTAATAATAATTCTATTACACCTTTTTCATAGGCTTTCCTTTCTTCTAAATGGTTTTTTAATGTTTCATGAGCGGAATATTACCCTCGTTTATGTTACAGTATAAAACAATGTGTTATACTGACATGGCTAAAATTATATAAATTCCTTTCTGCTTTAAATCGGTTTTAGCAAACGACTCTATTTTTTTTAACAGAAGGCACGAACCTAACAACTTTATTTGTCTCGATAAACTACGTATGTACTCCATAAAGCTATTAAAACACCAGACGAGTAAAACAAGCAAAGACACACAAAATATGTGATTATTCTTTTACTTGGTTTTAGTTTTATATCGTTACTTTCATCACCAGTTAAGAACAAAACTTTGTAATTTTCTTATCTCAAGTTTTCATTTTTTTTTTATCCATGTTTTCAGCATCGCTATTAACTTTTCAATTTTCTTTATGCATTTCCAGTAGCATATAGTCACCCCTAGTCAAGACTACCATTTAACCAACCTAGAATTAGAAGGTCTTTGTTTGAAGCGTACTAATGGACATATAAGAATGTTTCAAGATCGGTATTTTAAAAATAAATAATGAAGAACACTAAACAATCTACCCAATAGGCCAATAGAAATCATGCATGCTGATTATTATATAAGGTTGTTACCTAACATCATAATGTCCAATTGTCTAAATTATTCTCACTTTTTAGCATCACTTTTTGGTTAAAATATTTCAACCTTTCCACCTTAGTATACTAGTAGGCAGGGGCCAAGCATGGGGCATGTTTGGTATGGGCAAAGTCGCAAAGAGTAGTAAATATCTTTTAAACCATTCTAGAATGTTATGTGATTCATCACTGGTATCTGATCTAACTTGGTTTGCACAAGAATTTTTTTCTTTTCTCCTCATATGTTAAAGGTGGAGGTCATGGGTTTACAGACGCCGTCCTTAAATCATTGTATTACAAGATTCACCTTTCTTATGTTGACTATGAGACCGTTAAGTAAAACCGTTGGAAGGTCGGTTACCAAAATTTCTAACAAATCAAATAACAATTTGATAGGTTAACGCGAAGTTCGGTTTACCTTGTTTTATTGCAATCGAGCAAAATCGTCGCTGATTTAATCTAATCAGTCCGAAAATAACAAAAGTAAAATAAATTGATATGAATTTATTCAACTACGTTTCTCTTCCCATTAAGCCGAAGCAATCACTGACGCCATTTTTAGCCGAAAATAACACGTTATTCCGCACCGTGTGTCCAGTTGTTCGTCCGTCATTGGTAATTTAGCCGAAGCAATCATTGACGCCATTTTTTTTTCTTTCTTTCTTTTTGAATGAGTTACGAAATGTTATTGGTTTTTATGTTAGAGATGATGTTTTAGTTATTAGTGTGTTATTTGAAAGGTGGTGAGGTGACGCTGATGACGTATAGTCTATATATGGGCCACGAACCCACACGATACACATTACTAAAGCCCAAACCCACCATGTGTGGGCTATTGTAACTTGGGCCGCATTAATAATGGGAGCAGGCTCACGTAAGCCCAACCCAAACAAACTATACACGGTAGAGATAAGGATCATCTATCTATGGAATAGATATCCTTACCCCGATAAGCACCACGAGTGCGAAGATTAAGGAGCAAGATACCTATACGGTTCTTGCGTCCTATATATAGAATCACACGATTCTCATTCAAGGTATGATTCACAAACCTTAACTCTTTAAGAGAACCCTAAATTGATTATTTACTCTCACGCCGGAGTCTAATCGGGGGAGACAATCCCTCGATAAGCCTAACGGTGTTGTTTATTTTCTTAGTGCGCAGGTAACAAGTACTAAGAAGCGAATTGGTACGAGAGCAAGAGCCCATAATCAGGAACGCCCAACTTTTGTATCAACAAGTGGCGCCATCCGTGGGACCCTACTAAGAACTAAGGACTAGAATGACAAAGCATAAGAATTCAAGCCAGCGGACTCCGCAGTCAAAAAAACGTGACCATCAGAAGAAGAATCAACAAGATTCTACCTCTAGACAGGTTGCTGGGACAACCAGCGCACCTGGTCACCAAGAGGCCGGGACAACCCAACCTCTTCCAGCGGTAGAACTACCTGTAAGGACTACCCAAATCATCCAGTGGTCCCAAGCGTTGAGGAACTCCAACGCACCTTTTTCACCACTCCTCACCAAACTGTACCCGCAGTGAACAACGCTGTGCCACCAAGTGCGCCTAACCGAGATAGGGTGCCTATTACTGAGGCAGACATTCTTGCAACAACTGAGGACGCACCCGATCTAACGTTGGGAAATTTTGTATCCCAAAATTACGAAACCCTAACCGCCCTTATGCAAGAAGAAGCAAGGAGAAGGGCAAGCACGAGCCTACAAGCTCTACTCAATTTTGGTCCTGAACGCGAACCATCACCACTGCGCCACCCACGAGGAAGACGCGCAGAACGTACCACTATCCACGATAGGTTGGGTACGATATCTGATTCACAGTACTCAGAAGACAGCGAGAGGCGCACTAACGTTCACTCCAGACTTGGCAGTCGAGGGTTACAAGATCGATTAGGACCTCAGTATTCGCCAAGCCAAGGATCCTCCAAACCTGGGAGTAAGAGGATCCACGACAGATTGGGAAGAAGAAGATCCCCAAGTGAAAGTCCCTCACGCTCTTCTTCTGAAAGAAGCCGGCGCAAGCGCCGAAAAAGAGACTACCCTT
Source organism: Artemisia argyi (assembly GCA_030686995.1). Taxonomy (NCBI): domain Eukaryota; kingdom Viridiplantae; phylum Streptophyta; class Magnoliopsida; order Asterales; family Asteraceae; genus Artemisia; species Artemisia argyi. Next base: position 13,484 of record JARVZY010001817.1, on the reverse strand, counting down.
CCTCCAGTGACTCCTCGGACAACGAGGATAAAGAAATAGGGCACTGGAAGTCAAGAGGAAAGCGTCGTGAAGAAGAGAATGAAGATATGTCTCTTCCATGGCGTCGCCAGAAAGTTGATGCGTTCACGCGACGCATCAGCGATTACTCAGACCACAAACGCAGGCGCATGCCCACTAATGTGAAAACATATGATGGAAAGGGTGATCCGGATGATCATCTAAAAGTTTTCGAATCAGCCGCCACTATCAAGAACTGGCCACAGCCTGCGTGGTGCCACATGTTTAATTCCACGTTAGTAGGAAACGCGCGCACATGGTTTAGCAAACTCCCACGTAGGAGCATTGGTGGGTTTGAGGAATTGCGGAAAGCATTCCGCCTCAACTTCACCCAAAGAAAGAAGTGCGCTAAAAATCCTGTTGCGCTAGCAAGAGTGAAGCAGCGCCAAGGGGAATCAACCAGCGCTTTTATGGAACGCTTTAAGGATGAGTGCATACAAGTCAAAGCATGTCCGGAAATCCTAAAAATTTCAGGGTTCATGAATGGGATTAATAACCCAGAACTCGTCCGAAAGCTAAATGACAAAGTTCCCCAAACTTTCGATGAGCTAACAAAGCGCACCAGATCCTTTATACAAGGAGAAGCAGCTGCTGCGGACAGCAAAAAGGGTTATTTGAATTATAGGCAGCAAGAGCAGCCTAGGAAACAATCCAATGATCAGAATAACAACCGCAGCAGGAATTACCGCAGTGGAAGAGATAATGACAAGTATACTCCTCTCACAAAAACTCCGAGGGAAATATTTGTAACAGAAGGTGCAAACTTCCCAAAACCGTCACCAATGCGCACCGCAGAGGAAAAGCGCATAGGGAATGGATACTGCGAGTACCATGGTCAAAAAAGCCATTCAACTAACGAGTGCGTCTAGCTAAGGCAACTAATCGAAAAGCTAGTAAGAGAAGGCAGAATGGACCACCTCGTAAAAAACATCAAAGAGGGAAAAGATAAACAGAGGAACGGGGGTAAGAAAGAACCCCCCAAAGAAAAAGATGATACCATATACATGATACAGTCATGGCAGCGCAAGATAAAGCAAAAAGTCAGCCAAAAAATCTCTCCAGAAAAAGAGATATCTTTCCCTACTTTAGCTGTAGACACGCAGTGGTAGAACCTCTGACTATTGAAATACATACGGGAGGACATGATATCCACCGCATGTACATTGATGGAGGAGCATCCGCAGACATTCTGTATGATCATTGCTTCAAAAGACTGCGACCTAAAATCCAAAATCAATTGATACCCGCAACAACGTCATTGACTGGATTCACAGGAGAAAAGATCTGGCCCATGGGGCAGTTACGCTTGCTGGTGGTCATAGGAGATGAACAACACTCAACCGCAACATGGATAAATTTCATGGTAATAAAGTCTCCCTCACCATACAATGGTATCATTGGGAGACCAGGAATATCATCCATGCGTGCTGTACCATCCACAGCGCACGGAATGCTTAAGTTTCCAGTAGAAGGAGGAGTTGTCACTCTCTATAACACAACAGTACCACCAAGAGAATGCAATGCAATAACAACTGAAGTAGAGACCATTCCAGAACAGCGCACAGAAAAAACGCCAAATCTAAAAGTCGCTATTTATCCCGATTACCCGGAACAACAAGTTTCGATTGGTGGATCTTTATCTGACAAAGGTAAAGCAGCCGTATGCGCACTTCTGCAGAAGAACCTGGACATCTTCGCATGGGAACCAAAACATATGACAGGAGTGCCACGCTCTATCACAGAGCATAAGCTACAAATCCGACAAGGATATCCACCAATACGACAAAAGAAGCGCGGCCAGGCCCCAGATCGTGCAAAAGCTATCCTGGAAGAAGTACATAAACTTGTAGACGCAGGCATCATGCGCGAAGTATACTACCACGACTGGATCTCTAACCCAGTTATGGTAAAGAAGAGCGACGGCAGTTGGAGGATGTGCGTGGACTTCACGGACCTCAATAAAGCATGTCCACAGGACTGCTACCCACTGCCAGAAATAGACTGGAAAGTAGAATCCCTGTGCAGATACCCTTTCAAATGTTTCCTAGACGCATACAAAGGGTACCATCAAATTCAGATGGCAGTCGAAGATGAAGAAAAAACAGCTTTCCACACCAGTCAGGGAGTGTACTGCTACACAAAAATGCCTTTTGGCTTAAAAAATGCAGGCGCGACATACCAACGACTGGTGGACACAGCCTTCGAGAAACAAGTAGGCCGCAACTTGGAAGTCTACGTTGACGACCTTGTCATAAAAAGCCACACAGAGGATGAATTGGTGCGCGACATCGAGGAAACGTTCAGAACATTGGGAAGAATCAACATGAAGTTAAATCCAAAGAAGTGCACCTTTGGCGCAACCGAGGGCATGTTCCTTGGATACTTGATAGAACCCGATGGAATCAAGCCTTGCCCAGAAAAAACAAAGGCTGTTATTGATCTCCCCTCACCGCGCACACTCAAAGAAGTCCAGTCATTGAATGAAAAGTTAGCAGGGCTAAACCGTTTCTTATCTAAGTCAGCAGACAAATCCCTTCCTCTCTTTAAAACGCTCACGAAGTGTACAAAAAAGGGAGACTTTCGCTGGACTGAAGAAGCGGAAGAAGCTTTCCAACAACTTAAACACCATCTGGCATCTCTTCCCAAACTTGTCGCACCGCGACCAGGGGAAGAGCTAATCATGTACTTATCGGCAACTCATGGAGCAGTTAGCGCAATACTATTGACAGATAGGAACTCCGTCCAGACACCCATATACTTTGTAAGCAAAGCCCTAAAGAAAACAGAGACTAACTACAGCGCTATGGAAAAACTGGTCCTATCTCTAGTATTCGCAGCCAAAAGGCTGCGCAGATACTTCCAAGCACACCCAATAGCGGTAATCACTGATCAGCCAATCAAACAAGTTATCTCTAAACCTGACGCATCAGGACGGTTACAAAAGTGGAGTGTACTTTTAAGTGAGTATAACATCTCATACAGACCGCGCACTGCAATCAAAGGACAAGTATTAGCCAATTTCATCGTGGAGAAGCCAGATAGCGACATCCCAACATCTGCAACCAAAACAGATCTACAGGAACCCTGGGTTCTGTTCACAGATGGGTCCTCATGTGTAGATGGATCAGGCGCAGGCCTTATTCTTACAAATCCAGAAGGCATGGAATTCACCTATGCGTTGCGCTTTGAATTCACAGCCACAAACAATGAGGCAGAATACGAAGCTCTACTAGCTGGACTACGTATCGCAATCCAAATGGGTGTACGCAACCTAGAAGCAAACGTAGATTCTCGGCTAGTCGCTAACTACGTGCTAGGAGAATATGAAGCAAAGGATGAACACATGATCCAATACCTGGAAAAGACCAAGTCTTTAATTAAAACCTTTGACAGGTTCACCATAAAACAGGTGCCCAGAGGAGACAATAGGAAGGCGGATGCGCTCAGTAAAATCGCATCCACAAGTTTCGCGTACCTCTCAAAACAGGTATTGGTAGAAACCCTAAAAAACAAGTTAATATTGGAGATGGAGATATCCACAGTGATAGAGGAACAAAATCCTACATGGATGACACCTATCATTGAATTCATCAGCAAGGGAATCTTACCACAAGACCATAAAGACGCTCGAAGAGTGCGGCGCACAGCGCAGCGATATGAACTACGAGACAACATACTCTTTCGACGCTCTTTCTTACAACCCTGGCTCAGATGTGTTGGACCTCTTCAAGCAGACTACGTACTCCGAGAAATCCACGCTGGATCATGTAGCATGCACTCAGGGCCGCAATCCGTGGTGGCAAGCGCTCTACGGTCAGGATATTATTGGCCAACCATGCATCGCGACGCACGCGATTTGATAAAGAAATGCAGCAATTGTCAAGTACATAGGCCAATCCCGCGCCGACCACAACAAGAGCTAACACCCATTACCTCACCATGGCCATTTTATAAATGGGGCATTGACATCGCAGGACCCTTTCCAGTTGCAGCAGGAGGAGTAAAATTCCTCATTGTAGCCATAGACTACTTTACAAAGTGGATTGAAGCGAAAGCAGTGGTGAACATCACCGAAAACCAAGTCAAACGCTTTGTCTGGGACAACATTGTCTGTCGCTTCGGACTACCGGGAGAGATTATATCAGACAACGGAAAACAATTCTGTGATAACCCATTCAAAGAGTGGTGCACACAATTGAACATCACACAACACTTCGCTTCAGTAAAACACCCACAAACCAATGGCCTAGTTGAGCGCGCAAACTGCAGCCTAGGGGAAGGAATAAAAGCGCGCCTTGACAGGCACAAAGGAAGGTGGGTGGATGAGCTCTCGCATGTCTTATGGGCGCATCGCACAACAATAAAAACCAGTACTGGCGACACGCCATTTTCCCTAGTCTATGGAACAGAAGCCGTCATACCAGCTGAGATAGGAATGCCAACTATACGAACAGCAGAGGTCAACGTCACAACAAATGACGAGGAACGACGCATAGACTTGGACTTACTGGAAGAAAGGCGCGAACGCGCAGCTATACGCGAAGCAAAGGCTAAGGCAAAAATGAAGAAGTATTATGATGCGAAGGTCAAACACAATTCATTCAGACCAAGAGACTTTGTTTACCGCACCAATGATGCGAGCCACGCAGAAGACACAGGCAAGCTCGGACCAAAATGGGAAGGACCTTACGAGGTCACAGACGCGCTCGGCAACGGCGCATACAGACTGCGCGATATGGAAGGTCACGACCTAGCGCGCACTTGGAACATCTGCAATCTTAAAAGATGTTACTTTTAGGCTACGGCCCTTACACAGACACCTTTGCATCCTACGAGGTGCTCAATAAGTGTTTGTCTTTCTTTTCTTTCCTGGGAATTGTATTTTTATTTTTTCAAAAAACTTGCAAGTATCAATAAAATGTTATGGTTTCTAGCTAACTCCATAGCATATTTTACTTTATTGCATATATGTCAATATTGTTTATCTTATATTTTTGCCTACATGGCGTGCATGCACTAATTAAAGACCCACGAAGGCATAAAGGATGAGTTAACCTACTAATTCACTCGTTGAGTAAGAGGGTTGCAAACCCATCAACATTGGATCACGTATCCTTGCTAAGCGCCTTACTTTTGAGACGTCAAGGTAAGTTTCACGTGCGCATCTCACGACGGGTGCGCAAATACTAAGTACACTGTACAAGCTTAGCAAATAACGAGCCAAGACACTTGGTCAAATAATAAAACTTAGTAAACAATGCAAGTATAATTTTTAAAGTCACGCACTTAACGAGCCAAGACACTTGGTCAAATAATAAAAACTTAGCAAATAATGCAAGTATAATTTTTAAAGTCACGCACTTAAAACACTTGGATAAATAATCAAACTTGGCAAACAATGCAAGTATATTTTAAGTCACGTACTTAAAATCAACAAAAGGGTATCTTATTCAACATTTTCTACAAAAATTACAAAGGAAGATACACTTCATTATTTACAAAAAAGCCTACACGCTATGGCGATGCTCAGGGCTATCCTCCCGAGCAGCAGAACTCCCTGCTTCCTGAAGCTGTCTCAGAATCAAAGCATCCTTGGGAGATACGGTTGGAACACTCACGGGCACACCATCAGACCTGGGGATGTGTGCAGCGCCAATGCCACACATCACCGCCTTACCCTTGATGCCCCTCTTCTGAGCAGCCCTCTGCTCGTGACGCTCCAGAACCTCTTTCAAGGGAATCTCCCTTTCAAGAGCAAAGGGGTTGAGGATGTCGCGAGGCTGCGCGAACACAGGAATCTGCAGCTGCGACACATCAGGCTTCAGAAAATAATCTGATTGCCCTTCTGCATCCTCTCTAAGGTGGCGCTCCAACGTCAACCCCGCCATAAGTACATCTATGGGGTTGTCTTGGTCGCGCTCCAACCTCCCAATGTGCGGCAACTCGAGGACCTTCAACCCTGCCATGGCCTGCATCAATTCATCATATGCAGCTGCATTATACCCAGGGACCTCAGCCAAATCCTTGTCCAGCAGCTTGGCCTCATGAAGATCCTCCATAGCCTGCGACTTCCCTCGCGCCATCGCACAGTGCACCACCTTCCCAAAGGCGTCCAACACCTCTTGGGACTCCAGCATGCCCATAGCTGCCAGGCGCAGCCCGTGGCTAATCAACCACCTACATCAACAAAGACAATTTGTGTTAGTAAAAAAAAAAAAAAAACATGGCAACAAAATTATTACGAAGGAAAAGAGCATAAAAGAGATACTTGCGCTCAGCAATGGTCGACATCAAATGAGGATATAACTCCTCATCGTACTCGGTGCTCAGGCCACGCAGCTTGTCCTCCTGCGCTTGGATGATCTTCATCATATCCTCCTTAAACTTGGTAATACTAGCAAAATGCTCCAACTTCTTCTCCTCTAAGAAGCGCACAGCCCAAGTCAGGTCGGACTTATAATGATGAAGCTCCCCGCGCGCCTTCTCCACTTCAGCCACGGCGGACAACTTCTCATGGGTAATCTTCTCCGTATACACCCGCGAGGACTCCAACTCCGCCTGCGGTCCCGCCAGCTGCGCACGGAGCTTAGCAATTTCCTCGTCCTTCTGGGCAAGAGCACTGCTCTCCCCGACATACTTCTCTTTCAACTGAGCCACCAGCTCAGCTTGGCGCGCAGCAGTCGCAGCCAGCTCATTCATCAACTGCTGCGCCTCTCCACCCTCATCAACCTTGGCTTTCCCCTCCCTGTTTTCATTCTGTGGAGAGGAAACCTCATCAACGAAGACCTCATCATTCTTCGCAACATCATCCCTACAAGAGACAAAGACGACAGTTAGTAAAATTTGCAACAAGTAATATTCAAGGAACATGATAAGAGACGCAGACACTTACAGAAATGGAGAGACCTCAGCATCCTTTTTGTCCGCGCCAAGAGCGGATGTCTTCTCCTCGGCGGACGACTCCGCATCCCTAATAAGATGGCGTTGTCTCTTCCTGGTGCCGCTGGTGCCAGCCTCTCCCTTGCGCTTAATATTCTGCGCCACTTCTTCCTTCAGCACCTCCTCGGGCTTTAGGATCTCTACGCTGTCAGACGACTCAGCGCGCGCCTCCTCTTGCGCCACCTCCACATCTGGCGCCACGCTCTGAACGGGCGTCACTTGGAGCGGCGGCGTGTTCTCAGGAACAACCTCTGGCAGCACGGTCAAGCGACCCTCAGTCGCCTCCAGTAGGGGCTGCTCACCTTCCCTCAGAGGGCGCACCCCTATAGTCACCTGCTTCGGCTTGTCCAGATTAACAACAGCGAACAGATCCATCTCTGCGCACATCAATAAAGCAAAGAAAGAAAAAAGGATCAGTTATTAAAAGTGCGCATATAAAAAGACTTACAAAACTTGAAGAAGGGATGAACACCCACCCCGGCCATCTTCACTAATAAAAGTGGGCACCTCATCCGCAGCGCCGAAATAAGAGCGGCTCAACCCCATGTGCACCAAAAACTCCTCCGGATAAGGGTTAATGGACAGGCGGTTGACATCAAGAATCTGCGCATCAGTCAGCCTATAGGAACTGGGTACGGGGCACCCATCCCTTGGCAATGTATCCTGAGTATAAAACTCATAGGGAGAGGGAAAGACTACATCATCAACCCAGAAAAAGTACTCCCTCCAATTCCTTAGGGAATCTACTTTCTCAGTGTAACACTGAAGCGCCCCCTGGCGCTTCGCAAAAGAAACCCACCCATTTGACCACGTCGTGTGGTAAAAGGAGCGGAACAAAGCTACGGTCGGTTCTATCGCAAGTAAACGGCAGTTTAGTTCAAAATTTGACACCTTAGCCGCACCTATACAGTGCAGCTGAGAGATGTGAAGGCGATAGTGGTTGAGCAAATCGCCCAGGAAGATAGATATTGGTACGCGGTGATTCGCGTACTCAAAAATTTTGTGTATAGCCCTATTTTCCCTTCGGGGAAATCGGCTATACACACGTCAACATCTGGAGCCTCTGGACGCACATCCAGAGGTACGAAGTAGTCAGATGTAAACTGCGTAACATCCTCAACCGTCATCGCAGAGCGAAAGTCTTCTAACTGGGCAACCATTTCATAATCCTATGAGAAACGCACACAGAAATTACCTAAAATAAATACTTTCTTTGCAAAATACGCTTTTAAAATAAGTAAGCAAAGGTGAGTGTGTGTTTTTACTGTGTGTAAATGTAAAAAGGGAGGCGATGACTCTTATATAGGGAATACAAAACCCTAGAGGATGACCACGTGGATCCCACTCACAAAAACGTGTGGCTAGAACCGAAACGGTAACTTTTTCCCGATTTACGAGGGCCACGTGGACACTACCCCCAATTTTCGAGGTATCCGTTTGAAATACCTATGACTAGGTACATTGCACCTTAAAAATGGGCGGCAATATTTCAATGTTCTCCCGCCACGCTTACCGCTGGTAATATTAGTCTAGCATCCGCGGCTACGAGCCGCGCACACTAGACTGGGGGGACATGATGACGTATAGTCTATATATGGGCCACGAGCCCACACGATACACATTACTAAGGCCCAAACCCACCATGTGTGGGCTATTGTAACTTGGGCCGCATTAATAATGGGAGCAGGCTCACGTAAGCCCAACCCAAACAAACTATACACGGTAGAGATAAGGATCATCTATCTATGGAATAGATATCCTTACCCCGATAAGCACCACGAGTGCGAAGATTAAGGAGCAAGATACCTATACGGTTCTTGCGTCCTATATATAGAATCACACGATTCTCATTCAAGGTACGATTCACAAACCCTAACTCTTTAAGAGAACCCTAAATTGATTACTTACTCTCACGCCGGAGTCTAATCGGGGGAGACAATCCCTCGATAAGCCTAACGGTGTTGTTTATTTTCTTAGTGCGCAGGTAACAAGTACTAAGAAGCGAATTGGTACGAGAGCAAGAGCCCATAATCAGGAACGCCTAACTTTTGTATCAACAGACGCTGAAGTGACCAACGAATAACGTGTTGTTGGTCACCCTTTCACCGAGCACTCTAATAACAAAATTTTACATGTGTAAGTACACTGATGAGAATGAAGGTATAGCAATACTACCCATATTGATAAATCAGTTTATATTTTCACTCAAAATTTTTGTCACGAATTTGACAAACATAACATCAATTTAATTTGGTAAAATGCCATTTGATCATTGTCAAACAAAATAAAAGAAGGAATGCCACTCCAAAAAGGTAATGGGGGCATGTGAACCTTTTTTTCTAGTGGGGGCCAAACGAAACAGTTGGACCGTTGAGTTGATTAGAACGTGGCCCGTCGTTGTTTATGTTTGGTTTTAACTAGAAATTGCACATACGTCCTTTTCTCTCTAAACATCAATCAATACTCATTGCAACAAAATCTTACCTTACAAAATACTAGCTGAGGTGTGCTACACCCACTCATAATTTACACAAAAAAACCCACTCGCTGACGTGTCAGCGAGTGGGTTTTTTTGTGTAAATTATGAGTGGATGTAGAATTATTCATACTAGAATGCGTGTGCTAGATTCCACTTAAATACAATTATTAAGATTGTTAGTTTTTATCATATTTAACAAAATAAACCTTGCAAATGTTGATAGCCGCCAATATATGTAGAATGCGATCTTTTGTTTCAGGAGTACGTGTATTATCTCATTTTGAAGAACATGATTCTTATCAAATATTTTCTTGCAAAAACGCGTCTAAATGCGATATTATGTTAGATGTAACAAAGAAACAAAATGACAAAAAAAGTCTATGCGTACTCTCATTATACCTAAAATTTATTGTATGCTTACGGGGTTCGTGAAGGATCACGTCGAACATAAACCCATCTTAAGGGGCAATTTTGCTAAAACCGACTATAATTTATTACCACGTAATTTGCATTAGACGATAAATATGATCCAAGCTCGATTGTAAGTTTTGGTCCATTTGAGTTTCTAGATGTAATTGTATAATATTGTATCAAATAATACAATATCTCCTACATGGTTGTATCAAGTTAACATTGTATCGGAGCGAGTCTGATCCTCTCCTCTAGACCACCCTGTCAAACGCTACCTCTGCTATTATTCTTTTTCTAAAATATGCAAATTTTCGGCCAAAACCCTAACAACATATTGTTTGGCCATAACTTTCAAATAGTTTGAAGTTAACTGACGCAGTTAGCGCCATTCTCTTCGTTTTTCAATCCAACTTGAATCACCCATTCAGCCACCGGACGAGCCACCTGAAGCCGACTTTTGAAAAAAAAAATTCTACGCTTTGCTTTTGTTTCTTTTCTTTTGCTCTTGCTATTGTTGTTGTTGCATGATGAAAATTGATCTCCGCTTGTTGTCTTATGTCTTCATCAACAAATTTGTTATTTGCCTTTGCTTGCTTTATTTGCTTTTGTTGCTGCTTGAAGAATTGTTTTCGCTTGTTGTCGAATTTTTTCATCAACAAATCATTGCTTTTTATTGCCATAATGTTTTTTTTTCCTCTTCTACGTTTAGCTTTGTTTAATGTTTATTTAGTTTTCTAATCCAATACCAGCTTTCGCGATTTCGACACTCAAATTGTGGGGGAGTATTAGACGATAAATATGACCCAAGCCCAATTATGGGTTTGTGTCTATTATGGTTTCTAGATGAGATTGCGTTCTAAAAATCGTATTAATAATAAAATATTTTCTAAAGGGTTTTTCTCAATTTAACAATTTACCACCCAATTTGAAAGCCGACTAATGAGTTCTCCATGAAAGGTAACTTGTAAATCAGCCATATGGATTTAAGTTCATTTGGTCGCATACCCATGAGGGTGAATGGTGATCCATGAACCAGTAGGTAGTGAGTAGAGCTAATCACGGTCTGAAAATCGGACCGGACCGACCAAGATCGGAGCGGAAAGAAAACTGATTTGGTCTAAAAGTCCGGACCGAGGATCGGACCGAAATGTTCGGTCTATGTTTGGGCCAGTCCAGTCCGATTCGTTGGTTGTTCCGGTCCAACAAAGCATAATAGTCGGTTTAGCGTAAGATCGAACCTGACAGGACCGAGGACCGAAAATGAGGAAAAGAGTGGACTGAGGACCGGACTGAAATATGTCAGGTCTGGTTTCTCGGTTCGGTCCGGTCCACGGTCTATAATGCTCAGCCCTAGCAGTGAGTTCAACTTTCAACCAAGGCATATGTTCGATATTATCTCATTATCTGTGACTAGACGAGTACCGGTGCACAACAACGAGATTTTATAGCGGCATATAGTTTTAGCGATATTTTGGTTACACAATACACTTAACTAAAATATAATTATAACTAACGGGTAAGGATCCAGTGAGAAGAAAACTTAAAATGAGAAGGATGAGAAATAACTATAACCACACATTTGAGATGGATGGACTTGATTAAGATGCATCTCTATTCATTTAGATGCATCCAAATTAGTTCCGAAAAGTAATTTGAAGTGAAAACAATGCAAAGTAGTACTAACAACAAATTTGACCAGCAGAGGACGAAAAATGTATAGGATTTGTCTAACTTGATGAAATGCATATAATATATGCATATGCATCTAATTTTTTGCTAGAAAATATATTATGGTGCATCTAAAAGATTATGGATGCATCTAATTTAAGTCGATGCATCTTAAATGTGTGGTTATAGTTATTTCTCATCCTTCTCATTTTAAGTTTTCTTCTCATTTGATCCTAAGTCTATAACTATATGCCACTTTTATAAACCGTGTTTCAGTTTCATGTATATTCAAGTAAACTTTTACATTAAATCGTTAAATCGTGTATACGTTTGTGTCCGAGATAAAATATGTGCATCATATATACGTATGAATAAGTGAATATTCATTGCCGAAGGTAATATCGTTTTTTCATTATAAGTTAGGTAACGATCATTATACATTTTGATCATATATATGGAATTAGTGGGTGTATGGTTTTGATCACATTGAATTAGTAGGTGTATCGATAAAAATATGAATATTCGTTTGAAAGATAAAAAGAATTTAAAAAAAATTAAAGACAATAAAAAGCTTTTGAAAAATTTATAAAAAAATCCAAAGATATGAATAAACAGGTGGTGAAGCAAGGTTTTCTAAAAATGTATAATTTTGATGCAAAAAAAAAAAAAAAGTGAAGAAAGGTATGCCGCATCAAAATTTTGTAAATCAACATTTTGTGTATCAAAATTGGTTTTTGCATTTAACTTCTTTCTGGTAGATGCATCAAAATTTTATTGTGTATCAAATATAATAAGTTGAGCATTTCATTTAAATTTCGGTTTTTGTGCATTAAAAAAAGTATAAAAGCTCGTGTTTAAGACAACTTAATTCACAAATTTTTTATACACCAATATCCTTTATGTTGGGGGGAAATTTCAGAACCTTTTTAATTTCTTTTTTATCTTTTCCAAGTTTTTATACATCTCTTACACATATTTACCTTTTCATTTGATATCTTCCCAGTGGTTTTATATTGACTTTTGTTTAGTAAAACCATTTATGTAGAGCTAGATCATGCAAAGTTAGATTGATATATGTTTACAGACATGTAATCTATGCATAGCAGCTTGTAAATGAATCCGGACGTCGAAAGATAAGTAGACTATTGTAGATTTAAAATCCTCTCGTGCACTACAGTGGCTAAAGTGCTTACCACGCGAATTGTAAAATATAGAAGTAATTGAAGTGCACAAGGCTTTCAAGTTAGTGTACATGGGGTCAACACTCAACACCATAGATGAAAGGTAATTGCACTAAACACCCTTTTAAACATATTTTTCTATTGCACTCTAGCACATATTTATGCCAAATGTGCAAAAGACCACAACTTAATTGTACCCGACTCTAATAAAGGTTTGGGTTAATCGGATACAACTTATTCGCGTTTGAGTCCAATTGCGTAAGCCTTATAATTATGAAATAGAATAAGAAGTATGGATAAATTTGTAAAAGACAAAGAAACATATGATAAAATTGATAAGACACCAATTTCCGTGTTATTTTGGTTAACACGAAACTCGAATAAGGGCAAAACTTTTACCCAAACCCTACTTTAGTAGTAGTTCGGGTTAACCGGATTGAACCACATAAGGGTTTTACCCCAACCCAAATTAAATTATTCGGATGTGGGTTAAGGTAAGTTCTAGTTGGGTTAGTTGTAAGTATTTTTGACATCGTTGGTTACACGGGTAGCCAAGCTTGGATTTTCTAGTACAAACCAATATCAATTCTCACATGCCACATCTTTGGTGAAACTCTCATACGCGTAACTAACTTGGTTTCATAAAATAATAATTTGCTAAAGTCATATTTCTCGATAGAGCGTTTAACTTATTGACTTTCACGTCACATATTGATGTGTCAATTTAGACTTGTTGGTTAAATATGAGT
>JARVZY010001816.1:0-284993 GCA_030686995.1 Artemisia argyi | reverse complement strand
AGAAATACAATGATTCTTGAGTGCAATAACCCTAACAAATATTAACATCGATAATGAAATTTTTTAACTAATACAACCAAGTTTAGATACGCCATGACAGAGTGTCTGATAAGAATTTATTTGATGCGTTTTTAGGGGGGGGGGGGTCATTTAAGCCCTAAGTCGTGAAGTTTTGATCAAATACTACCTCAAATTGTTTCTTTTCTCATTTTCGGTACTTGGGACATGATTTCTCGAATATGGAGCATTTTGGACGTTTTTATGCTCAAGAATGAAGAAAACAAGAAAGTCAAGAAAAGTCAGGAATTTACACCTGACGGCTTCAGGCTTGGATGCTGACGCCGTCATTTGAATAATGGAACTGGTGAACTTTTACACGTGACGCCCCAGAAAAAAAAAATTGGAAGTTTGTACCTGACGCCGTCAGGTGCAAAAGAGTTGAGGTCGTCTGGCTTTGCAACTACACGAGACGGCTCATAACCCTTAACAAGTGATGACGTCAAAAGATCTCTTGGGCGATACGAAATCATAAAGAGCGGCGTTCTTACGGCATCAAGACCTATAACCTGACACCGTCAGCCTGTAAAATCTATATATAGTTTTGGAATTTTCATTGATTATGATGGGGTAACTTTGCAAAACCCTAGAGACGAATTTCCAGAGATTTCAAGGGTTCCCAAACTCTCTTTTCTCTCATTTTTCATTGAAATAGTAATCTTTTAATCATTCATCATGTCTATGTGTTGTTTGATTTCTTGTTTATCTTTTCTTCCTTTTAACATGCTAGCTTAGGTTTATTTGTGTTTGCTTAGGTCTAATGAAACCTAGTTATTGATTTTTGGTGAGTTGTTTATTGTTTGGTTGATTGATTTGCGTTAGGCTTAAGAAAACTGGCTAATAATACGGGAACAAGTTTGAACGTCTTAAGAAACGTAATCGGATGTGCACTACGGTTTTATTGGTTGTATTTAATGCATGAGTAGATGTTGATGATTCTATGATAAGGTACTAAACGTGTCGTCATAAGAAGAAATATATATTTATGGAGTTGGGGAAGGCTGTGCACACCCCGATGACTGGTATTAAGGAATACAACCCTTCAACTAAACAATTGCAGTATGACACTCAACTAACCAACAAGAGATAACTAGGGAGTAAGGAAATCTAAGTAAACACATTTGTCTCATATAAGTAGTCCACCACATTTACTTTTCTTGTTATTTTTATTTTAATGTTTTTAGTTTAATTCATAGTTTTTGGGTTAGTTGACTAGCAACTAATTCCGCCCACTCTTCCAGTACCCGAGATTTTAATTGCTTTAAAAAAATTATAAAAATACAAAAAGAATCATCCTTCACCTTTAGACCTAGTTGATCTACACTTCAATCCTAATGACACTATTCTCATAGAGAACGATCAATCCTCCGGACCTACCATTTACTACACTACAACGGTGAGGTACACTGCCTGGAGGATTGCAAGTTTCTCAAGATCCCTTGAGAAGTAAAACCTTTTGTGAGGTTGCAAAATCCCGCATCATGTTTTTGGCGCCGCTGCTGGAGAATAGTTATTGCTTAGGTTGAAAATTTTCGATTAGGTCTACTCACTAGATTCATATCAAGTGAGATTTTTATTTTCTTTTTCATAGGATTTCTTTAGTCTATCTTTTTCTTCGTGTCTTTGTTTGTAATCCATATCATCCGCCATCATGGAAGGTGATAATATCATCGACCCCATCATTCAACCAAACCACCAAAACCTACCCGAACCACCTAGAGCCCGCACCTTTAGGAGACTACTCCCAACCTAGCCATCAAGGCTATCGAAACACCATTGAGCTTAACCAAGGAGCCAATGTGTCTCCCTTGCGATCTGACACCATCTGGTTGGTGCAAAGCGGATGTGCATTCTGTGGACTTCATTTCAAAGATCCAAACCAAAATCTCAAGGATTTCCTTAAAATTGTTAACTCCATAGACCTTGATGTTGCCACTCGAGAGACGACACGATTGCGTCTCTTCCAATTCTCTCTACGTGACCAAGCTAGTCAATGGCTTGAGTGTTTACCCATGGGATCCATCACCTCTTGGGATGATCTCACCTCTCATTTCCTTGCTCTATACCCACCGGGGAGAACTACCAAGTTAAGGAATGAAATCTTGATGTTCCAACAACGTCAAGGTGAAACTCTTTACGAAGCATGGACTCGTTTCAAGGACTTGCTCCAAAATTCCCCCATCATGGCATCGATCTTTGGCTCCAAGTCCAAATCTTTTATGATCATGTCAATCTCTCCACAAGGCAAACCATTGACCAAGCGGCCGGTGGTAAGCTACGTGATAAGAATGCGGAGGAATCTTGGGGAATCATATAAGATCTTGCTCTCTAAGACAACGAATGTTGGAATGACCCCCGTGATTTGAACAAAACGGTCAAGGCAATATCTTTGCCTTCGAACAATCTAAGCATTCTCGACCATAGGATCATGGAACTTGAGGACCAAGTCAAGTTTCTCATCAAATCCTATGAGGTGCCTAAACATTCAAGCCAAGTGAATAAAATCACTTCTTCATGTGAGCATTGTAGTGGTCCCTACGACACTTGTGATTGCATGAAACTCCCCGAACAAGCTTTTGCGGACTACGCATCCTCGTGTACCAACGGAGCGGGAGAAAAGTGGCTCACTACCAATCACGGACCTAGGAACTTCAATGAGGCTTATGAGGCATGGAAGGATAAGGCAAATTTTAGTTGGAGTCGGACTCAAAGCGTATCATTCAATGATTCCCCTCCATTCACCTGGTCTGAATGCTACCCTCCTCAAAACTCTCTTCAACAAAGCCAAGAGAGAGTGCTGCGAGATTTTTTATCCTCTCAAGAGATGCAGCTTTCTAGGCTCGAAAACCAATTTAGACAACAACAAGCTGACATAGATGACAAGATTGGTAATCTGTTGAATATTATCAATAATCTAATTACCAAAACGTCAACTAAGGGATTGGCCCGAGCCGAAGAAGTCAAATCTGTTACCATCACTAACCAAACACCATATTTTGTAAAAATAAAAGACCCTAGTAAACTTTTCAAATACATATCACCAAAGGGAAGTGAGATTAGGGGTTCTTTTTCTTCTTCAAGCCATGTCTATTTTGTAAACACCATTACCACAATCCCTAGCCCGGCTGCAAAAGATCACAACCCAACTGATAAAAAGAATGATGAAGTCGAGTATGAGATTCTTGAGAAGGACCATGGTACGTCTAAGGACCCCTTGGACTCACTCGGGAAATCAATTGTAAGAAAGTTGGATGATGTGAAGGTTTCAAGAAACCTTGACAAACCCCTAGGATTATTGGATAGTTCCTTCATGGAGAAACTTGATAAGGGTACGGTGAAACTTTCCATAGGATTTGGGAATAGAATTAAGGAAAATGACCCTAATGTTTTTAAGATCTCTTGCACTACTAGGAGGCAGTCTATACCTAATGCATATATTGATCCCGACTCCCCAATGAATGCAATCTCCCTCTCTTTGTACAACGAAGCCTTCGCAGAACAAGTTACAAATAAGGGATTCAATTTTGTTGGGATAATTAAAAAGGCACTGATGTGTTTCGAAAGCTTTAAATCTATAAGACTAGTTTCACCAATTCCTTAATACACAAAACACATGGGTAAAAGTATAACCCCCGTTAATAGTAAAGTTTTTTAGGAAAGACAAGGTCGTCCCAAGAGAAGTAATGATTTCTTATGTTAGATATGGTTAACAAAATTAGATTCCAATGATTGTCACATCGCTAAAACCGTTTTTGTTGGATTTAAGATTTTTGTATTGTTTTGCCAAATTGATTTAAAGGTATGTTTATCCAAGGCTGAGCACATGAGAACAATAAGCATAAGTATCACAGAAGGTACATGGACAAAGCTTAGATGTAAAGCATGATGGTTGATCATGTAAACTAGTATATCTACTCTAGGTAAGAGAATCTCCTTTAGGCCTTTGATTCTAGATACAAAGAGTGCATAAAGTGTGGTCCAAGTATGAAGTATTAAGTATGCATTTTCTCTAGTCAAATCGTTAGACATGAGACTAGTTCTTAAACGTGTCATAGTCAAGGTCATCATTTGTTTTACTAAGCAATTCTCACAAGCATAGCAATGACTTGTTATAGACAGACAATTCATAATATAACCAACATAATTGCATCTTTCGACCTTTAAGCAATCACAATGATCAATCAAGACAAATGATAAGAGACTCAATAATGACATATCAAATGCATATATAATAGATTCAATATTCATGATACAAAACTTATATTACTCATGGCAGAAGTGCCTTAAATAAACATAAAGTTACTACTCCATATCCATAATAAATTAAACAAGGTAAACAAGTAGTTTCATGATTAGCAACAAGTTTATACCAAAGTTACAAATGTTGCTCACGTTCCAAAGTAATTCTCCAGTTATGGTACTGACTTCAACTCCTTAGCTAGTGGTTTTTGGTGCAAAACCACTACTTATTCTTCTTATTAATCAAGAGATGATTCTTGATTGAGGTGTGTGTAATACCACGATTTGAGCCTCTATTTATAGTTGTATTTCAACCCTAAGACGTCCCTGGTGAGTAATGATAGGCAAGTGATCGGCCTCATCATTGATGTAGCTCATTAATGTAGAAACATAACTGCCATGAGAAGTACGCCGCACAACTGGTGTAAACCGACGGGCTTCTTCTCCATACTTGGCGCTAAAGTGTCATTATTTGTACTGAAGACCGGCGCACATGTAACATATAACTGGCGTACTTTATGATTGACTCGTGGTTGAATAGTTGACCAAAGGTGCCCGTAAGCGGCGCACTTTCTCCATAAGATCGGCGTGCTTGATAACGCTCAAAGTTAACATGTTTTTATAAGCGTTATTAGTGTTTTTGTGTATGATATTTGGTTGTTTTTATATGCTTTTGCCACTAAATCGTATCAAAGTATGTTTTGTAGCATATTTAGCCAAATACAGGAAAAATGGAGAAAAAGTGAAGGAAGTGAAGTATACGCGATTACACGAAGATTCCCAAGCTCAAAAGTCCAATCTATGAAGTAATTCATATGAGAACCTAAGTTTTGTCATCTCAAAGTTCCAAGTTCAGAAGTTAATCAAGTTTGGATAGTACATGAAGAGCTACTCAAGTCAAAGTCAAAGTCCAAAACTGTCAGAAGTTACCATCCGATCGGTTGGTGTGAAACCGATCGGATGGCCATAAGTACCCTTCACCAACCAATCGGTGCCAACCCGTAACCGATCGGTTGGTCAGTTCTGCATGTTTTTGCCAACTTTTGTGCACGAATCTTGGTCTTTTCTCCCAAGGTTCTAGGCCCTTTTTTGTGTCTTATTGTCCAAGTTCAAGCATTTAAGTTCTTATTTATGAACAAGAGTGTTGGACAAGCCTATGGGGGACTTCAAAAGTGCATAACTCAACACCATTCAACACACAATTGAAGATATCATTTACTCTCATTACTACACACAATTATTATCATCTTCTAGCTCTTTAAGGAGGAAAATTCGTGCAGAAAGAACCAAGAACTTTGGAGGACCATGGAAGCAACATTTGGAATCCGGAAATCTCAAGAAATCATCACCAACTCTTAGGTTATCAATACCTTGTCATTTGTTATCAATTTCAAAGCATTGTAAGACTTATAACCATGGATTCTTATGTTAAATATTCTGAGTTTATTTGCATGTTTGCCATGAGTGGCTAGTAATCTTTTTACACTTGTTTTGATGATGTTTTATACTTAGTGATAGTGATGATTGTGATAACATGTTTTAATTCAATTTCAAATCAATCCTAAGAACCAATTGTACCTTAAGTTTCATCGTGACATTTGTTTAGCCAAGGTTAACTAATTGATAATAGTTTCAAAGGTCGAAAGATTTGTTATTACTCAACTAGTTATAATCATTTTTCTATCAATGATTGTTTTTCACCATAATTATTCTTGACTAAACAAAGAAACAAGAAGTATGATTGTAATGAGAATTCTTTTATAACATCAAATCGGATTGTTTGTAAACCTTTAGTAGGACGAAAGTTTAAATGTTTATAAACGATTGTGACCTTTTTGTCTATGAAGAGGTTACCTTTTGTATTGACCATTTCCTAAGAGTATTTGATTGGTAATAAAAGTTTTTCTTGTGTTTAAGATATCCACCATACCTTATGAACCTTGGATAGATCTTGAATTGATTGGTTTACACCTAAAGCTTGTTTTTATGAACTAAAATCTTGACGAAGGTTTAACTTGTAGAAACAACAGATTAGATCACCATCTAATTATCTCAACCAACATGTTATCAAAAGTTATCACAATCATGTGTGTCATTAAGTAGAAAACTAGTCTAAACAAGTGTAGTTTTTAATTTATTGAATTTGCTTATTATCATATTTGCGTACATTAGAGATTTACTTTTAGACTTATATTTCGATTCACTCACAAATCCCTGCGAACGATCCCGACTTACCATCATATCTTGCTATAATGGACGAGTACACTTGCTCGTATGTGTTGTTTCTAGATTTGGTAATTCACTCTTATAAATTTAAAACTTGCACTAACGAATAGCACATCAAGTTTTTGGCGCCGCTGCCGGGGATTTTGATCGTGATTCTTTAAGTTTTAAAAGTCCGTTTCTCTTCATGTTCGTTTTCTAAAAAAAAAAAAAAAAGAAAAAAGAAAAAAAAAAAAACTTGTCCGTAGCAACCAACCGATCGGTTTCTCAACCAACCGATTCGGTTTCTCACATTTTAATTTTACCGTAGCGTCCAACCGATCGGTTTGATTTCAAACCGATTCGGTTAGAATTTTTCTGTTTTTTTTTATTTTTTATTTTTCTTGTTCTTTTGTTTAGGTAATTAATTCGATTCTCTTGATAGTTGTATGAACACTCGTTCTACTACTATAAAGCTTAGTACACCCGTATCCGATCCCGAAAGTTTGTTTCGTAAGAAGAGATCTTCAACTATTCTTAATTGGTTTGATAATCTTTCCGAAGAACACCCAATTTCTAACCTTTTTGAACCATTACCCATGGCTGACGATTTACCCATGTGGGCCGCCAATAGAACCGTAGCACCCACTCCTGGAGCTGCTATTGTTGTCGCCGACCTTGGTGAAAACTTTACCGTTAAAGGTCACCATCTTTCTATGATCAAAGACTGTCAGTTCGATGGCCGTTTGCGGGCCGATCCGCATAAACACATTGCCGAATTCATTGAAATTTGTGGCATGTTTCGTTATGGAGACACTAATGTCGATGCTATCAAACTCAAACTTTTTCCATCATCACTCACCGGAGATGCCAAAGTATGGTATAATGAATTAACCCCAGGAACTATTAATACTTGGGAGGAGATGAGGCAAGCTTTTGTAAGCCAATTCTTTCCACCTGCCATGTATGATAGGTTAATGGGAGAAATCCGTGCTTTTTCACAAAATCCTAATGAATCTCTTGTTGAAGCTTGGCTTCGCATTAAAGATTTGCTTCGTAGTTGTCATGGTCATAATTTAGGACGAGGAACAATAATCTAAATCTTTTATCATGGTCTTGATGAAGCATCTCAAGCAATCCTTGATGCCGGAGGAATTATCCTTTACAAAACACCAAATGAGGCATATCAACTTCTTGAAGATCGAGTACTTCTTAAACTCGATTGGTCAAAAGATTCCAAAACCAAACCCTTACGGAAAACCGTTGCTTTTGCCAAAAGTTCAGATAATTCAAAACTCATGGACAAAATAGAAGCCTTGTCTTCTAAAATGGACTCGCAATACAAAGATATAAAAGGAGAAATGAAAGAAATGCGAGAGGGCTGTAATAATTGTGGAGGAAATCACACATCATCCGAGTGTGATGACCAACCTATGAATGGACCCAACGAAGGGGAAGCCAATTATGTCCAAGGAGGATATCGTGGAGGAGGTTTTCGTGGTAATTATTACGGAAGAAGTTCTGGAAATTGGCAAGATCGCCAACAAAGGGATAACAACCGTGATTTTCAACCTCGAACAGAAAATCCAAACCCAAGAAATTCAGATAAAAAGGAAGAATCTGATTTCGAAAAAATGATGCGAGAATTCGTAAATGCTCAAAGAACCACAAATGAGTTTGTAAAAACTCAATTTTTCAATCTCAAAACAAAAGTTGAGCAAGGTCAGAAAAATCATCAAGCTTCTATCCAAGATCTTGAGCAAAAATTTGGTAGACTTTCTGATCAATTTTCTTCTCGAATTCCTGGTACATTACCAAGTAACACCCAATCCAATCCAAAACCATCTGGATCAAACGATAAGAATTATCATCTACCACAAAACAGAAATGAGCATATCAATGCTATATTCACTCGAAGTGGTCTCTCATATGATCCACCACCCATTCCTACAGATAAAACTCTTATTCAAGAAGAGGAGGAAGAAGCAGTTGAAAAAGAACCAACCCAAAAACCAACCGTTCCACCAATAAAGCCTTATACACCAAAAATACCATATCCACAAGCCCTAAGGAAAGAGAAAAGAGAGGAGCGAAATAAGAAGTTTTTAGAAATGATCAAAGAAGTTAGAATTAACGTACCACTCGTTGATGTTCTAGCTGGAATGCCCAATTATGGGAAATTTTTGAAAGAACTTCTTAATAATCGAAACAGGTTAGAACAAATTTCTGCTACCGTTCTTAATGAAGAATGCTCTGCTATAATTCAAAACAAAATTCCACCAAAACTCGGAGATCCCGAAAGTTTTCTTATACCATGTACATTAGGAAACAACATCACATGTGATGCTTTAGCCGATTTAGGTGCAAGTATCAATTTGATGCCCTATTCGTTGTATTCTAAACTTTCCATCAATACATTGAAACCTACTAAGATGAGTATACGATTAGCCAACCATACATACCAATATCCTATTGGGGTTGCTGAAAATATGCTTGTTCAAGTTGGTAAATTTGTTTTTCCTGTGGATTTTGTCATCTTAGAAATGGAAGAAGATAGTCGAGTACCCTTAATCTTAGGAAGACCTTTCTTAAACACTGCTGATGCAATGATTAAAGTTAAAGGTAAAGAACTAAATCTTGGAGTAGGAGAAGATCGAATCACGTTCTTAATCGATAAAGCAATGAAATATCCAAATTCCAGTGATGACACATGCTATAACATCGATGTAATTGATGAAGTCACTGAAGAAGAATTGGATGCATTACTTGACGATTCGAAACCATTCATGACTACTTCAGAAAAGATTAGTGAAACAGATTCTGATAAAGAATTTGAGGAATTCATGGAAATAAAAGTTGAAGAAGAGGAAGAAGAGAAATTTGAGAATATCATTGAGAAAGATCAATTGAAAATCAAATCATCTCTAGAAGAACCACCCACTAATTTGGAACTTAAAACCCTTCCCAATAATCTCGAATATGCTTACTTTGAAGAAAATTCACTTCTTCCAGTAGTCATATCGTTGTTACTAAAAACAAATAAAAAAGAAAGACTCGTTTATGTTCTTAGGTAGCATAAACGCGCTTTTGCGTGGAAAACTTCTGATATTCCAGGAATTAGTCCTGATTTTTGCAAACACAAAATCAATTGTGAAGAAGGTTCTAAACCAGTTGTAGAAAGACAACGTCGACTCAACCCAAATATGAAAGAGGTTGTTAAGAAGGAAATCATTAAACTTCTTGATGCAGGAATTATTTATCCTATCGAGGATAGCCCATGGGTGAGTCCAGTTCATTGTGTTCCAAAGAAAGGAGGAATGACTGTAGTGACAAATGAAAGGAATGAGTTAGTTCCTACTAGAACTGTCACTGGATGGCGAGTATGTATTGATTACAGAAAACTTAATAAATCCACCAGGAAAGATCATTTTCCTTTACCATTCATGGATCAGATGCTCGAAAGATTAGCAGGAAACAAATACTTTTGCTTCCTTGATGGTTTTTCGGGATATTTCCAAATTCCTATCGATCCAGCCGATCAAGAGAAAACCACATTTACATGTCCTTTTGGAACCTACGCTTACCGGCGTATGCCTTTTGGTCTATGTAATGCACCTGCAACTTTTCAAAGGTGTATGATCGCAATATTTCAAGACATGCTTGAAACATCTATGGAAGTTTTCATGGATGACTTTTCAGTTTTTGGTAATTCTTTTGAAACTTGTCTTTCCAATCTCGATAAAATGCTTGAAAGATGTGAAGCCGCACATCTACTTCTTAATTGGGAAAAATGTCATTTCATGGTAACTGAAGGAATTGTGTTAGGACACAAGATATCAAGTTCGGGGATGGAAGTAGATAAAGCTAAAATAGATGTTATCACCAAATTACCACCACCAACTAACGTTAAAGCCGTTAGAAGTTTTCTAGGACATGCCAGTTTTTACCGCCGATTTATCAAAGATTTTTCAAAAATATCACGTCCTATGACTAAACTTTTAGAAAAGGATTCTGTATTTGATTTCAATGCTGACTGCATTAAAGCTTTCGAAACATTGAAAAGTCAATTGACTAGTGCCTCAATTATGGTTGCACCTAATTGGTCACTACCATTTGAAATCATGTGTGATGCAAGCGATTTCGCTGTTGGAGCTGTTTTAGGACAACGTGAAGGAAAACATTTTCATCCTATTTACTTTGCTAGTAAAACACTCAACAATGCTCAACAAAACTATACGGTTACGGAGAAAGAATTATTAGCCGTAGTTTTTGCATTCGACAAATTCAGATCTTATCTTGTGCTTTCAAAAACGATAGTTTTTACCGATCATTCCGCACTCAAATATTTGTTTAACAAACAAGATGCAAAACCACGTCTTATCAGATGGATTTTATTATTGCAAGAATTCGATATCGAAATAAAAGATAAGAAAGGAGCAGAAAATCTTGCAGCTGATCATTTATCACGTCTCGAGAATCCAAATTTGGAAGAATTAAAAGAAAATGAAATTAATGATTATTTTCCAGAAGAAACTCTCATGACGATAGATAAAGTTGATGATGAGGAAATACCATGGTTTGC
This sequence comes from Artemisia argyi, assembly GCA_030686995.1. Classification (NCBI taxonomy): domain Eukaryota; kingdom Viridiplantae; phylum Streptophyta; class Magnoliopsida; order Asterales; family Asteraceae; genus Artemisia; species Artemisia argyi. The sequence continues at coordinate 273,913 of JARVZY010001816.1, read as the reverse complement.
AAATTACGTAAATTATCTTGCAGGAGATATTCTTAAAAAAGGGATGAGTCACTACCAACGTAGTAAGTTCTTTTCAGAACTAAAACACTATTATTAGGAGAAACCTTACCTTTTTAAGATGTGCAAGGATGGAATGATACGAAGATGTGTTTCGGGTGCCGAAACAAGAAAAATTCTTGATGAATGTCATCATGGCCCAACTGGGGGACATTATGGTCCTACCACTACAGCTAGAAAAGTTTTTGATGCTGGATTTTATTGGCCTACAATTTTCAAAGAAGCGTATACTCTTGTTCAAAACTGTGATGCGTGCCAAAAATCCGGTAACCTTTCTCGAAGAGACGAAATGCCTCAAAAGAGCATTCAAGTATGTGAAATATTCGATATTTGGGGAATTGATTTTATGGGACCCTTCCCTAAATCACACAAATACGAATATATCCTCGTTGCAATCGATTATGTTTCTAAATGGGTTGAAGCTGAAGCTCTTCCTACTAACGATGCACGAGTTGTTGTCAACTTTCTCAAAAAGCTTTTTGCTCGCTATGGAATTCCTAAAGCTTTAATAAGTGATAGAGGATCCCATTTCTGTAATAAACAAATGGAGAAAGTAATGAAACGATATGGAGTTCATCATCGTTTTGCTACAGCTTATCATCCACAAACTAGTGGTCAAGTCGAAAATACCAATAGAGCTATAAAAAGAATACTTGAAAAAACGGTTAAAGACAATCCATCCGTTTGGTCAAGGAAATTAGATGACGCTCTATGGGCATTTCGTACGGCATACAAGACAACAATTGGTACGACTCCGTACAGACTCTTGTATGGAAAAACATGTCATCTACCGTTCGAACTTGAACATCGTGCTTATTGGGCGTTAAGAAGCTATAATCCTGATTTAAAAATAGCTGGAGAAAAGAGGTTTTTGCAATTACATGAACTTGATGAGTTAAGACTTCAAGCTTATGAAAACTCCAAGCTATAGAAAGCAAGAACTAAAGCCTATCACGATAGAAAGCCAAGAATTCAAAAACAATTCAAGGCTGGAGATAAAGTTCTGCCTTTCAATATGAAATACAAGTTTAAAGCTCCAAAACTCAAAGCAAAATGGTTTGGACCATATATAGTAAAACATGGATTTCCTTCAGGTTATGTTGAACTTTATGACAAACATGGTGGAAGTTTTATTGTAAATGGGCACCGAATTAAACTTTATTATGATAAGGAGCAATTAAACATGATTTCTAATGAAGAAATTTCATCCAAATTTGAATATGAAGCTATCACATTTATGGCTCCACACAAGGAAATGGTTCCTTGGGCACACAGTAATGGTTTTATCTATGATGCTCTTCCTAGAGCATGGGAAAATGTTAAATTGGAAAACATAGATGAAACAGGAGAGGAATTGTGATAGGAAATGTGTTGTATATCCCTAAAAGGAAACATAACACTAAAACTTCATAATCTATTTCGAAGTTTGAGTCCGGCTGAGGACTCGTTAATAAAACAAGCGCTTCTCGGGAGGCAACCCGTGTGTTTTATTTTGTTTTTGATTTTCAGTGTTTATACCCCAAATTTTTACTACTAGGTCGAACCTAAGTGTGGGGGTGTGCCACTAATTTGAATAAAACTGCAATGCTTTTTGTTTTTGTTTTTGTTTCTAATAATACAGGTGTTGACTACAAGAAAAAGAAGACTGGATAACACCAGATATCATGGTTTATTTTCTCATTTTCCCTACTTTTATGCTTTTTTGTTTATCACATTGAGGACAATGTTTAACTTAAGTGTGGGGGGGGGGGGTGAGTAGGTAAAATAAGAAATTAAGTCTAATATTGATTTAATTTTTAAATTTTGTTTGTCCTTGTAATCTAGTTGTTTTCACGCTTTTAGAAATAATTTATTAGAATAACTGGATCTATCCACTGGTAAAAAATAGTAATTTTTGAAAAATTTGAGATGTGTCCCGATTAATATTGCAATCCATTCTGGGATTGATAACATTTGCTAGCACATTTTATAACCCTTTCCACTAAATTGTGAGGATTTAAGCCTATTTCATATCTAGCATACATCTTTTATGCTTGAATATTTTGTTATGAGTGTGCCGGTGATTTTATTTATTCTAGAACTTGTGCTTGTAAATCATTACGAGACCGTTGTGAGATTACATTTTTGTAATATAAGTTTGCATACGTGATAAGAGGCAACTTTAGGATTTCAACCAAATAGCCTTCATTATTGATTTTTAACTAGTCACATTGATTAGTTAATTTCCAATTTTTAACCCTTTTGTTAGCGTTCATCTTTAACGCTAGATACCCTTAGTTACACCCTTCGAGCCATCCTTTTCGTTTTTGTTACATCCAGAAAAATACAAAAATATTTTACACTTTAAACTTTAGCCTTACCCCTGTCAAAGTCTAAATGGTGGGTTGCTAGTTGCTTTTTATGTTGGATTGTTTTTGATGATTATTAGTTAGCCACACTTTGTGATTCATGTGTGCCATTCCGACAAAGACGAAGAATGCACCTTCTTATTTGTATTTTTGTGGTGTATGCTTATACGAAGTGTGGGGGAGATGTTATGTATGATAAAAAAAAATGAATAAGTCATCGAAAAAAAAAAGATATGTGATGACAATTATAGCCAATGTGCTATATTATGTATGGAGATGAAGAAAGAAAGTTATGTGGTATGTTATTAGTCAATGTGTTAAGTATGAAGAATATTGTTATGGCGAATCGATGTATCGTTATTATGAAGAAGAGGAAGATTGTAACTATAATCATTTATGGGTTCGTGGTTTGTTCGGTGACTAGCAACAATGGGTATTAGACTTGACTTTATTTTTCTTTTAAAACCAATTTCATAAATATTCCCATGCCTTATCCCTACCCTTACCAAATTACTTTATCTCTACCGATATTGTAATGGCTTTGTGAGAATATCAAGTGCATGAATATTGTAGTGGCCATCCGGTTTTTGAGTAATCAAGAATTCGCGCCAGTAATCTATTATGTTTTTGTATGAGATGTTTAAACATAAGCCTGGTATAACCCAAAGCCTTACATTATAACCCGAATAAAAGACCTCTTTGATATGTAGACTTGGTGCTTACGCCATTGTGGTGTAGTTTTGTTTCTTGTACAAGCTTATGGTAATAATTAGATCATGACTGAGCAATAAGTGTGATTTCTCTTATTTACTCCACTACCTAAAATGAGTGATTGAGTGAATTATACTTTGTTTCTTTTTCGTGATGTGTTTAGAAATGTTAATCAAACAAGAAAATCATTGGGTACTGTCAAACATCTCGGATTTTTTGCCATTAAAGCTTAAAACGATGAATCGTATCTTGTACTTGTACTTGGTGGATTTGCATCACATTTTTCTAATCATTTTTGGATACCATGTGGATATTTAGTTTTCTTCTTGATTTGCTTGAGGACAAGCAAAGTTTAAGTGTGGGGGATTTGATAACGCTCAAAGTTAACATGTTTTTATAAGCATTATTAGTGTTTTTGTGTATGATATTTGGTTGTGTTTATATGCTTTTGCCACTAAATCGTATCAAAGTATGTTTTGTAGCATATTTAGCCAAATACAGGAAAAATGGAGAAAAAGTGAAGGAAGTGAAGTATACGCGATTACATGAAGATTCCCAAGCTCAAAAGTCCAATCTATGAAGTAATTCATATGAGAACCTAAGTTTTGTCATCTCAAAGTTCCAAGTTCAGAAGTTAATCAAGTTTGGATAGTACATGAAGAGCTACTCAAGTCAAAGTCAAAGTCCAAAACTGTCAGAAGTTACCATCCGATTGGTTGGTGTGAAACCGATCGGATGACCATAAGTACCCTTCACCAACCGATCCGTGCCAACCCGTAACCGATCGGTTGGTCAGTTCTGCATGTTTTGCCAACTTTTGTGCACGAATCTTGGTCTTTTGTCCCAAGGTTCTAGGCCCTTTTTAGTGTCTTATTGTCCAAGTTCAAGCATTTAAGTTCTTATTTATGACCAAGAGTGTTGGACAAGCCTATGGGGGACTTCAAAAGTGCATAACTCAACACCATTCAACACACAATTGAAGATATCATTTACTCTCATTACTACACACAATTATTATCATCTTCTAGCTCTCTAAGGAGGAAAATTCGTGCAGAAAGAACCAGGAACTTTGGAGGACCAAGGAAGCAACATTTGGAATCCGGAAATCTCAAGAAATCATCACCAACTCTTAGGTTATCAATACCTTGTCATTTTTTATCAATTTCAAAGCATTGTAAGACTTATAACCATGGATTCTTATGTTAAATATTCTGAGTTTATTTGCATGTTTTCCATGAGTGGCTAGTAATCTTTTTACACTTGTTTTGATGATGTTTTATACTTAGTGATAGTGATGATTGTGATAACATGTTTTAATTCAATTTCAAATCAATCCTAAGAACCAATTGTACCTTAAGTTTCATCGTGACATTTGTTTAGCCAAGGTTAACTAATTGATAATAGTTTCAAAGGTCGAAAGATTTGTTATTACTCAACTAGTTATAATCATTTTTCTATGAATGATTGTTTTTCACCATAATTATTCTTGACTAAACAAAGAAACAAGAAGTATGATTGTAATGAGAATTCTTTTATAACATCAAATCGGATTGTTTGTAAACCTTTAGTAGGACGAAAGTTTAAATGTTTATAAACGATTGTGACCTTTTTGTCTATGAAGAGGTTACCTTTTGTATTGACCATTTCCTAAGAGTATTTGATTGGTAATAAAAGTTTTTCTTGTGTTTAGGATATCCACCATACCTTATGAACCTTGGATAGATCTTGAATTGATTGGTTTACACCTAAAGCTTGTTTTTATGAACTAAAATCTTGACGAAGGTTTAACTTGTAGAAACAATAGATTAGATCACCATCTAATTATCTCAATCAATATGTTATCAAAAGTTATCACAATCATGTGTGTCATTAAGTAGAAAACTAGTCTAAACAAGTGTAGTTTTTAATTTATTGAATTTGCTTATTATTATATTTGCGTACATTAGAGATTTACTTTTAGACTTATATTTCGATTCACTCACAAATCCCTGCGAACGATCCTGACTTACCATCATATCTTGCTATAACGGACGAGTACACTTGCTCGTATGTGTTGTTTCTAGATTTGGTAATTCACTCTTATAAATTTAAAACTTGCACTAACAAATAGCACATCAATGCTTCAGTCCAACTATGAATAATTATCTTGAGTCCTTTGTTTCTTGTGATTCTCGCGTCATTTCACCAATCTTCAATCCTGCATATTCATTCATATATTAAGTACCAAAAGTCCTAATAATAAGGTTATTTACTATATAATTTACATAATATTGAGGGTATAAATATGTATAATACGAGACTCATCAAACACCTATTATGGTTGGAGGATTCATTTACAACATTGACCTAACCATGATTAATGACATGGACTCCATCATTAACCCAAAGTTAACTAATTTGGTCCTCAGAAAACCGTTTGTTGAAAAAACCAGAGTAACTTGTAACATGGATGATGGAAGCGTATTATTCACTGATGGTGTTAGGAAGGTAATCATTCAGGATGGTAATGAGGAAGTGTATGAATATCTTCCACAGTTGATCAGTAATACGAAGGAATTACAAATTAGGAGACCCGGTAGGGTAAAGCGACGTGACCTTAGTAACCTTAAAATACCTTGCATGATTGGACACAACTATTTTTATAATGTATACATAGACGTAGGTTTACCCATGAACGTTATGTCCTTGTTTCATTATAAAAATATTTGTAGATGGGGGTTGATTTATAAGGGAGAAAACATTTTTGGTAGAGACCATGATATGTAGGTGTTTGTGGGCAATATGACATTCACAATGGGCTTTACAATCGTAGATAATATTCAGGATTATGTTAACCTTAGGTTCTCACAAGTTGTTTTCGGGGCACCTTTTTGCGAGGTCACTAACTTAGTGGTAGACGAAAAAATGGGATCATGACTTTCACCGATGGAGTTAAGAAGGTCTCATATCAAACACCATATAAGTTATGGGATTTCAGAGAAGTGGATTGTGACGGTTTAGATAAGTTGGGTTCGCAACTTATATTAAGTGATGACGATGTTAGGAGAGGGTGAAAAAATACTTTTGACTTGTCATGTGGATTCTTTAAGGATTTCAGTAAACTTAGTCCAAAATATAGCAAGGATATGCTAGAACTAGAAGACCCAAAATACCTGCACTATGAAAGTGATTCCGATAGAGATGATGAGGATTACCTAGAGAACGTGACGGATGATGGAGTCACGTAATAGAGTATGACTGTGAGTCTAGCTATAAGACTCGTAAATAAAGAAAAACGCTTCTTGGGAGGCAACCCAAGCTTCTTTTTCATTAGTTGTTTGTTTGTTTATTCTTATTTGATTCCGTATGTATGTTTTATCTTTTTGTTCATTGTTCATGTTTCAAATAAATTGTGAAAATGCTTTATTTTGTCTTTAACCTTATTTTGCAAAAAGATAAGTGTAGGGAATATCATATTTGTTTTTAAAGAAATTGGACATGAACAATAACAGTTAGAGTTTAGCATACATATTTGTATTTGTTAGAGTCAAATGCTTGTATCGAGTCACAATGGATGTTTTGCGGATTCCAGGTGTTAAAACTTAGATTTTTCTAGAAATTTTCCAGAAACAAAATAAAAAGAATTCTGTCAAATCACTTCTGACGGCGTCAGGGGTTATAGCCTGACGGCGTCAGGTGTTATTTCTGAAAAAATTTCCAGGTTTTGTTTTTCTGCTGGAATTGTATAGTTTCGTAAAATCTTTACTTTTAAATCTGCAAACATTTATTTTTGCAAGCATTATATGTTGGGTCACTGAATTACCCAAACTTCCTCTAACTAGGATTTGAACATAAAATAACCTAAGTTTTTAATATCCATAAACACTAACAAGTCACTGAGTGAACAGTAACTCAGTGAGTCATCTTCAGGATGCTTAGAACGAGCCTATGAAGAAAGGTTCTCCATTCAGTGAGGCAGAACTCAGCGAGTGGCATCTAAGCCAAGAAGAAGGTGATGGGTTCAGTGAGGATGACAATAACTCACTGAACCCCCAGGACTTCTCAACAACTATTGAAGTACTGAAGAGTGAAGACTGAAGACCTGAAGACTGAAGAATGGACAGGACAAAGCGGGAAAAGTTTGAATGTATCAACAGGTGTCCTTATCAACCTGATGTCAAACTTTTCCTGAATGGCATAACGTCAGGATTGTGTCATCACTGTGCATCAGAAAGGCACATTGTCCTTTACCAAATATAGTCCATTGTAACAGAGACAAAATATGTAAGTATTTTGTCTCTACTAGCTTAGGTCATCAATTTGTCTTTATCAGTAATATTGTAATTTACTTGTGTATAAATAGGTAGCATAAGTGAGGAGTAAAAGTTGACAAGTTTGTGCAATTAATGCTTAGACATTCACAAATCACGTTTACTCCTCCAAAGAACAACACAGTCCCTGAGATAGCTTAGTAGGACCTTTTAGTTGTCACTTAAACTTTGCTTGGGTTTAGAGAGGAGTCATACCATACTTGTCGTTTTCAATCCCAAGTGTTATTCCGCAAGCACTTGGGTATAATTCTTTTTGGTTAACATCCAATAAAGAATTAAATGTTGAAAAATATTGTCTCTTCATCTTTACGTTTTATTTTCTGTTAATCAATTTCATCTTTGTTTAAAGTCATGGAACTTGGTTAGTTTAACTCGTTAGTTATAATTAACCAAGTAAACGGGACCAACAAGTGGTATCAGAGCCTCTAATTTGTAAAACTTTTCAAAATTTGTTTTTAAAACTAAAGAGCGCTTAAAAGTTTTTAAAATCAAGATCCCACCATGGCTGACATTGATGTTCCCTAACTTGTCGATAAAAAGGGTGGCATCTATTCTGCTACTACCCCTAGACTCAAGGTTTAATCAAACCTGAAACTCAGTGGACCCAAGATGAGAGGAGGGTGGTCAATCAGGACCAACGCCTGAAAAGCATCATTATATCTTGTCTTCCTGACGATATAATGGAATCAGTCATTGATGAGGCGAAAAATGATCCGTTTTTAGGGGGTCATTTAAGCCCGAATCCGAATTTATTTGATCAAATATTGCCCTAAATTGTTCCTTTTGTGATTTTAGGTACTTTGAGAGTGAAATCTGGAAAAGGAAGCAATTCAGACGTTTTTGGAGCATAAAAGTGAAGAAAACGCCAAAGTCTTAATTTTCCATGCTGGGAACAGTAGGTGACGGCGCCAAGAGTAATTCTCTGACGGCATCAAGAGGAGAAGTCCATGACGACCCAGTACAGATTTGACGGCGTCACGAAGGTAGGGCGTCAAGAGTAAAAAGTCATGACGGCCTGGAAATGATTAAGTCTTGACGGCGTCAAAAGTAGATCAAGGCAGTCCGAGAATAGTTTTGGCGGCGAGGTGACGGCGTCACAAGGATGGTCTTGACGCCGTCAGACCTAATTTTCTATATATAGTTTTCTAATTTTCACATTAAAAGGGAGAAGTTTTGGAGAAACCCTAAGTACGATTTTGGTGCAACTTTTACATGTTTTTCAAGGGTTCCAAACCCTTGATACCTTTCATTGTAATTAAGATAAGTGTTCTTTTAATTCAATCAATATGTCTATGTGTTGGTTGTCTATATCTTGTTCTTGTCTTAATTCCATCATGCTAGGCTAGATCTATCTTGTGTTTACTTAGATCTAATGAAACCTAGATGTTATTTATGTGTTGATTACTTTTTTATTCTTGTCTTGGATGAATGATTTATATGTTAGGCTTAAGAAAACTGGCAGATCTCCAATTGGTAACATGCTTGAACGTCTTAAGAAACATGAACCGAGGCGCACTAGGTCTTTATTGGTTGTATTTAATGCATGAGCCACTGTTTACAATCCCTATAGTTGTGTTGGGCATGGTGTAGGAGGAGATAAGAGCTCATAGAATTGGGGAGTTATGTGTGTCACCCCATGAATGGTATTAAGGAATACGATCCGTCATCCATGCAATTATAACAAGTAATTAACGTGTAAAAGATGTCTAGGGAGTAGTGAAATCTAAGTAAACACATTTTCTCCATTTACTGCTCATAACTTTAATATAATTTAGTTTATTGTTATTTCTAGTATTTTATTTTGATTGCATCTTAGTATTGGGTTAGTTGATTAGCAACTAATTCCGCCCAAATCCTTCAAACCCGAGATATTTAATTGCTTTCTAAAAAATATAAAAATACAAAAATAATCATCCCTCACCTTTAGAACTAGTATTTAGGCTTTCTAATCCTAGTGACACTATTCCTAAGCTGAACGATCAATCCCTCGGTACTTGTCACTATACTATACTACAACGATCAGGTACACTGCCTGGTGGGGGTTGTAAGCTTCTCGAGATCCATCGAGAGGTAAAGCCTGGTGCGATTCCCACGTATCAAGTTTTTGGCGCCGCAGCCCGGGGAATAGTTATTGCCTAGGTTAGAATCTCTTTTTATTAGGTCTACTTGCTAGATTCCTTTCTAGTAAGATTTTATTTTTATTTTTAGGTTTTCTTTAGTCTATCTTTTTCTTTGTGCCTTTGTTAGTAAATTAAGTTCATTGACTATTCCGTTTGCCATTATGGAGAACGCGAATCTACCAAGTCTGACACTAGAGTTTTACCAGAAAAAATATAATTACACTAGTTTGGATATAACAAGTTGGAGGAATGAAATGAGGAGGACTGGATTTTACATTGATTTTATTGAGTACCTTGAGAAAAGAGGCCAAGTGCATAATGCTTTTAAATAATTTACCTTAGGAGCTCCATCAACCCCTCAAAATGCCTCACTTAGTGAAACCTATGCACCATATGAGCCTTCACCTAGGATAGTTTTGTATGAGCCACCTAGCTGCATGTCATGGTTAGGCCCTACCACAATACAGGATGAACACATAGGTGACCTTGATGTGATGGAGGATGTAGCCGAACATGATCACATTGATCAAAAAGACCTAGGTTTTATGATCGATGATGATGAATCTCAAGAAACAGATGATGAATCTTTTGGGCAATTTGTATATAGTAGTCATAATATTGAGGATGATCCGTATGATTCGGACATAGAAGTTGAGATGCCTAGAGAAGTACGTGAGATACTTGGGAAAATGTTAGGGTTAGATTATAATGAAACACATGTTGAGGATATAGGTGATCTTGACACAAGGAAGGATGAGGTAAATAACACAAACCTACAAAGTACCCAACAACTCCCATCATCACTTGAGGCACACACACCGCCCGTGACTTACCCGGAAGAAGTAGAAGAGACTATAGGAGCCCCGATAGAGGTAGAACCTTTGAACCAAACACAACTAGAGGATATAGGTTTGAATACTTATAATGATAACCTTACTCTTAGTTCTAGGGAAATTCCTAGTTTTGATGAACCGGAGCCTCAACCAAAACCGTTACCTAATCTTCCATCCTTGGATGAAAATTTAGGAATTGAAATAGGTTCCGATCCACCCATCAAACCATATAGTCCGGGTAGTTTTAAGACAAAGGTAGTAGACTCTAAGCCTTGTAGAGAGGAAGCTGACATAGGAGTGGAACATGACCTTACATACTTACATCACCCATTCATGATTGATCATAAGAAACATTATGGGTTTAAACCAGGTTTATTAGGTCAAGATGGATTCCCAACTAGGAGTCTCTCGAAGTTGATAGAAGATGATCCCTTTCTAAGAGAAAATCTTAATCCACCCATTAATCCGATTGAACTTGTTAAGGTTATGATGATAGGAGCGCACCCCTTTGAGTATATAATTCATCCACCACTCTTACCTCACGTGGCATATTTCCACACTAAAGGTGTGTATCGCTTCTTCCACCTGCACTTAATTCAAAGTGTAGGGAAAGCCTTCCCTATTTCCATTAAATAAGGGTAGAGTCAGGCTCGTGACTCGAACAAAAACAAGCGCTTCTTGGGAGGCAACCCATGTTTTGTGTGTTATTATTTGTTTGTTTGTTTGTTTGATTTTATTTGTTTCCGTATGCATGTTTTATTTTTATTGTTTGTGGCTCATGTTTCAAAATATATTGTGAAAATGCTTTATTTTGTTTTTAACTTCGTCTTAATTACATATAAAGGTATTTTGCAAAAGATAAGTGTAAGGGAGATCCAAATTTGTTTATAAGAACGAAATTGAGCATGAACCACAACAATATTAAATGGACATGTGTATTAGTACTTGTTAGAGTCAAATGCTTGTATCGAGTCATAATGATGTTTTGCAGGATTTTCCAGGAAGTAGGACGAAGTTTTTCCAGAAATGTTCCGGAAACTTAACATAAGAATTTCTGCAGGTCACTTCTGACGGCGTCACGAGTTTACTCTTGACGGCGTCACGTGTAAAATTCTGGAAATTTTGCTAGTTTTGTTTATACCGGACTCTTAAATTTTTTGTTGATTCTCTAGTTTTATAAACTCCAGGAAATCTGCAAACATTCATTCCACAAGCATTATATCTTTAATTGTTTTGTTTTTATTCCTAAGTCTGGAATTACATCTAGTTGTGAGTTATCTTTGTTCGGGTTGATGCTTTGGGTTTTTGTCTATTTTCTCAGGATTTACAGGTTATGTATGACAAGAAGATGATTTATATTCTGGAAGGGAAGCTTTGATTTATCAATTTCTTGGAGGAAGATTTAACCTGGCCACCTTATTATCCATACCGAGCGAATCAGGGGAGTATTTGATTTCATTCGTTTTACTTATTTCACTTTTACATTCTTTACTTGAACATTGGGGACAATGTTCATTGTAAGTGTAAGGGAAGGGTAAAATGATAATACCTTACAAATACACTTTCGCTTGAGTTTGTTTTGTTTAATGGTAGATGTGTAATAAAACTATGAGAAATACTTGTTAGTGCAATTTTAGCGCCAAATTTAAATTTTTTTACAACATTTAGGAGTGAAACTTTAGCCATAGCAAGCGTCTCATGGATAGGCGATTGTATGACTAGCACATAACCGTACTATTCAGAAAAATTTTCCACCCAAATATGTGAGGTTCGCCTTTAGATTTGATAGGAAAAGCATTTACTATTAGTGCTTATGAGTGTACCGGTAGCATTTAGATTCTAGAACTTGCGTTAGTGATGCATCCCGAGACCGCTAGTGAGACTACATTCGTGTAGTAGGATTTACTACATGATAAGAGACATTAGGATTACCCTTGTGTTAAACCCGTATCATAATTACTTGACCATTTATGTCATATTACTTGGCTAGTTAAGTCAACTAATTTTTCCCACACCCTTAGCGTTGTACTCATTTTTAGTACACGAAACCCCTAGTACACCCCTCCGAGCCTATCTTTTCGTTTCTAACTTTAAGCATTTAACTTAAAGGAAGAATTTGTTACACCCCACTTAAATGTACACCCAAATCGCCTTAGCCTTCCGTGTATGCGCTCATTTTTAGTGCATTATTGTTATTTGTTAAACCCTAAGTTAACTATCTAATTGATTACATGGTTGCTAAGTCGAGTCATATCCTTGTACATATTGTTTTGGGACGATTGGGACTCATGGGTAAGTACTTATTTTATGGAGTAATGGGGAAGAACATCATTTATTACCCCCATATGTACGTTAATCTTAAAAGTGCTCCAAGTGTTTTGATTTTCTTAATTCGAGTCATTAGATTAGTTTAATGTAAAGTATGTAAAGATTCAAGTGTAAGGGGTTCATTCCCTATGATGTATTATTTTGGATGGTAGGGTAAGAGTGTATGAAAAAAAAAAAAAATCGAAAAAAAAAATAGAAAAATCAAGAAAAAAAAAATAGAAAAAGGAAAAAGAGAAAAAACATACGGACTACCATCCCTTTTTATTCTATGTTCATTTTATGTTTTTGTTATTTTTCATTTATTAGCTTAAGTCGAGTCTAGTGTTGGCTTAGCAACGCCATATTGTACATGTAATTAACCAAGATTGTTAACTCGCCACCAGTAAAACTTCCTTTATCCAACAAAACCGTGTATTTCATATCCCTACACCTAACGTTACAACCCTTTAAAAGACCTCTTTGATAGTTTATCCTAGGTGCTTACGCCATGTGGTGGAGGTTTGATCCTTTCCCAAGCCTATGGTAATCTATTTTGCTATGACAGGTAGTGAGAGATATCTTTCGTTTTCATATTGTAATTTATACTTTATTACACCCGAGAGATGTGAGTATCTAAACACTATTTGTGAGGTGCTAGTATATGACCTCCGTGCTTGTCTATTGGTCTTTACTGGAACGATTATTTGTTGTAATTACTTTTATATTAGTGTTAAATGACCCCTAACTTGTCTTTTGAGTAGAATAAAAGCGCATTTGCTTGAGGACAAGCAAATCTCAAGTGTAAGGGTATATGATGAGGCGAAAAATGATCCGTTTTTAGGGGGTCATTTAAGCCCGAATCCGAATTTATTTGATCAAATATTGCCCTAAATCGTTCCTTTTGTGATTTTAGGTACTTTGGGAGTGAAATCTGGAAAAGGAAGCAATTCGGACGTTTTTGGAGCATAAAAGTGAAGAAAACGCCAAAGTCTTAATTTTCCATGATGGGAACAGTAGGTGACGGCGTCAAGAGTAATTCTCTGACGGCGTCAAGAGCAGAAGTCCATGACGACCCAATATAGATTTGACGGCGTCACGAAGGTAGGGCATCAAGAGTAAAAAGTCATGACGGCCTGGAAATGATTAAGTCTTGACGGCGTAAAAAGTAGATCAAGGCAGTCCGAGAATAGTTTTGGCGGCGAGGTGACGGCGTCACAAGGATGGTCTTGACACCGTCATACCTATTTTTCTATATATAGTTTTCTAATTTTCACATTAAAAGGGAGAAGTTTTGGAGAAACCCTAAGTACGATTTTGGTGCAACTTTTACAGGTTTTTCAAGGGTTCCAAACCCTTGATACCTTTCATTGTAATTAAGATAAGTGTTCTTTTAATTCAATCAATATGTCTATGTGTTGGTTGTCTATATCTTGTTCTTGTCTTAATTCCATCATGCTAGGCTAGATCTATCTTGTGTTTGCTTAGATCTAATGAAACCTAGATGTTAATTATGTGTTGATTACTTGTTTATTCTTGTCTTGGATGAATGATTTATATGTTAGGCTTAAGAAAACTGGCAGATCTCCAATTGGTAACATGCTTGAATGTCTTAAGAAACATGAACCGAGGCGCACTAGGTCTTTATTAGTTGTATTTAATGCATGAGCCAATGTTTACAATCCCTATAGTTGTGCTGGGCATGGTGTAGGAGGAGATAAGAGCTCATAGAATTGGGGAGTTATGTGTGCCACCCCATGAATGGTATTAAGGAATACGATCCGTCATCCATGCAATTATAACAAGTAATTAACGTGTAAAAGATGTCTAGGGAGTAGTGAAATCTAAGTAAACACATTTTCTCCATTTACTGCTCACAACTTTAATATAATTTAGTTTATTGTTATTTCTAGTATTTTATTTTGATTGCATCTTAGTATTGGGTTAGTTGATTAGCAACTAATTCCGCCCAAATCCTTCAAACCCGAGATATTTAATTGCTTTCTAAAAAATATAAAAATACAAAAATAATCATCCCTCACCTTTAGAACTAGTATTTAGGCTTTCTAATCCTAGCGACACTATTCCTAAGCTGAACGATCAATCCCTCGGTACTTGTCACTATACTATACTACAACGATCAGGTACACTGCCTGGTAGGGGTTGTAAGCTTCTCGAGATCCATCGAGAGGTAAAGCCTGGTGCGATTCCCATGTATCATTCATCAACTGTCCTACTGCCAAGCAGACATGGACAGACCTGGTTAAAAGCTATGAAGTCCCCTCAGATACCAAGGAAAACAGGATCATGGATCTGAAAATTGAGTACAATAATTTTAGGGCTAAAGACTCTGAAAGTCTCTCAGAGACCTATACCCGGTATAAGACCCTCCTGAATGAGCTGACCAATGATGGTGTCACCTTGTCTAAGCATGAAATCAATGTTTGCTTTGTCAACAGTCTCCCTGAGAAGTGGTTGAACTTCTCTTAGGGTCTGAGAAATGCTAATCACCTTTAAAATCTTGAGCTTCCTGAGATCTATGGTAAATTTTTCTATGAGGATAACCTAATCTCAAGGAGATACCCAGACTCCAAGAAGGCTCAAGAGACTAAAAAGACCCTGACCTCCTCACCCATATCTACTGCTTTCGATTCCAATGGTGTTGTGCAGGATTTTCAAGATGGATTAGATGATGAGGTTGATGAAAGAACAAGTGAGGAGTACCTGAATGATTTACAAATTGAATTTCATGAAAGGGCACTTCTTGCTAACTCAAAAAGATTTATCAAAAGAAACAAAAATTTTGTAAACTCAAAAGCAAATGACAACACTGAATGTTTTAAATGTGGTAAAAAGGGTCATTTTGCAAAAGATTGCTTCTAAAAAACAACCTCAGAACCATCTTACAAATTCTCAGGAAACAACTCTTTCTCAGGAACATGCAAGTTTCAACCAAAATTGCTTCAATCTAGTCAATCTTTTCAAAACAAGATTGAAAAAATTCCTCAAAAAGATTTTGAACCAAAATATAGAAAGGCCAAGGCCAAACTTGCTCTTCTTGAGTCAGTCTCCTCAGTCACTCAGTCACCTTAGGCTCCTAAACCTACTCAGGCTAAAAACAAAGGTCTAGTTGCTGAAACATTTGATTGGGATGAGGAAGAATTGACCTTTGAGGATGAAGAAGTTCATATCAGTGCCCTGATGGCTCTCTCAGAAGACAAAAAGCTTGCTGTGGGAAAGAGTCATGCAAGGAATGGAGAGTGGGTGAGCATCACCATGAGAAAGGTAAACTTCTTAATATCAATGGATGATGATTCTGATTGGAAATCTTACTTAGATTATATAAATGTTGATCTTAAGTATGTTGAAGAGCAAAGATTAAACTTGTCTTCAAAATTTAACAAACTGAGTTTTGAGTTAAATCAGTGTAGGGATGAACTCCTTGCTTTAAAACAAGATAAACTTGAAAATGTTACACTTCAAATTCAAAATTCTGAACTTGTAAAACAAAACCAAGCTCTTCAGGAAGAACTTAAGAAAGAAAAGGCTGTCATTTGGAAATGGACTCAAAAGAACCCTAAACTTTTTGACACACTGAGTCTCACACCCAGTACCAAAAAGGCTACTTTGAGTAAAGACCAACTCACTGAAGTGTCTAGGGAGAGTAACCATGCAATAGCCTTTCTATCAGCTAACAAACTCTCTGTTGGAACACGAAAAGTGTAAATCATTAGTTAGGGATTTCTATTTATACTTTATCTTAGTATATGGTATGTTGTGTAACTATAGTTGTATGCGACACAAGTCTACCATTGCGGAACTTGTTTATCCGCGATGGAGGCTTGGCTAGACGTTGGGTATAAATTCCCCCTACCTCATGGGTTATGAGGTGTGTGTTCTTTTCTCTAGTAATGCGAGACATTTGATATATATCTCTCTATCTCTTCTCTCTAAAGTGCTCACACCCACTTTACATATTTAGATTAGTTGTAGACGTGATATTATTGGAACAATAATTGGTATCAAGAGCCAAATATGAATTGTTGTTTCTTGTTGTGTTTGTTTTAGTGTTGTTAAATCTTCTCTTGTATTTAGAAGCTTTGTTTTTCTTGGTGTTCTTCACTTTCTCTCTCTAAAATAACTTATGCTTCATTCGTAGTGATTAGATTACTCATTTACGTGGTTAATCTTATTATACGTATGTTAGGATAACTTATTTCTGAAAAAGAAAGAGTTTTTCATCATTATATCCATTGTTTCTAAGTATTTAGTGATGATCTAGGTTGATTTTTGTGGTTTTAAGGTTTTTGAGGTAGTGTACTTTTTGTTCGTAAAAGTAGGGTTAAGCTTAGTTCGCATTGTTTTGTTCGCATCGCAAAGGGTTTAGGCCGTGATACAAGGGTTGTGGTCTCTGCGATAGTTGTCTGTGATAAGAGTTTGTGTGATACGAAAGAATTGGCTGCGATACTTTCTCTGCGAAAGTTTTTGTTACCCCCTATTTACGAAAGAAAACTCTGCTCGGATCGCATTAGACTTCTGCGATAGCTCTTGTGTATGTGTGATACTTTTAAGACTCTACAACATTAGATTTTACGAGACTTACTATTACCCACCTTTTACGAAAGAAAACTCTGCCCAATTTTCACCAGAAGCTGCGATAGTTACTGTTCATGAGATTCTATTGCAATACTTTGACCTAAAGACTCTTATAATTTAACAAATCCCTCAAAAAGATTTAAAATTGTAAAAGACTTTAATCATACTCTTTGCACTAGATCAATTCTCCAAACATTCAACCATCACAACTCAAACAAACTAAGACACCTCACTCAAACAAAACAACATCTCATATCAACGATCCATTATCACAATGTCTACCTTTCACGATGTATTATATTTTGACAACGGACCACCAATGCTTCACCCTGGAACTTATACCACATGGAGACTCAATTTCAAACTATGGCTCACTAACTTTGATGATGCTGAACTCTTGCTAAGCTCAATCAGTCATGGACCATATGAAATGAAGTTCATTCCTGATCAAGGAAATCCAAGGATCATTAGACTTCAGTCTGAAGAAGAATTGAATGTGTCTGAACGTGCTCAATATGCTGTTGACAGCAGAGTCAAAATTTTTATCATTCTGGCACTTCCAAATGAACTTTATTGTAAGATGGATCGTCATGATAGTGCCTATGATTTATGGATGACTCTTGCTTCCATGCATTGTGAAGAAGAACTTCAACTCATCAGACAAGATATTCAACCCGAATATGGCTTTTACACTGATCCTATGCAAGCCATTGTTTCTACCTCATCATCAACCACCCAAGAGATGCAAACTCAAGAAATTGATCATGGCACTATTACCTACACTCTTGATGGTTTTGTTTACACTCTACCAAATGAACCTGTCATTATTCCTTACTATCACCCAGGATCAATTCATGAATTTGAGAAATCATTTCTCGACAACCTAGTCAATATAGGTAAGGGCTTCCACTTAGACTATTCTCAACAAGAAACAAGAAAAATGATTGCTATCACAGAATGCTTAAAAGGGATAAACGTTAACTCTACAATTGCTTCTGAGAACGATGCTAAATGGAAGACTCATGATGGATCAACTAGTGCTTGGAATGAATGTGAAAGTGATGATGAAGCATAAATCTCTGGACCAAGCATGGTGCTCATGGCTCATGTTGAAGAAGTGGCTGGCTTGGACAATCTTATGGAACATGATCTTGATGCTCAGGATGATGGCTCAACTCCAAGTTATGACACAGATGCTGAAGATGGTGACACTCTTGGAAACAAGGTACACATCTTTGATGACTGTGATAATGATGATCTTGATGAATTTATACATGGTCACATTAGTACCACTAGCATGACAACTCAAGTTACCACAAGTAGTGCAACATCTACAAGTGCTACACCTACGTTATCTGCTAATTGTACCAATAGTAATAATGTATCAACAAGTCAAGATCATGTTGATATGCTTCAAAACTATGCCACTATTCAAACACAGATAACAAATTATGGTAACTTGATAAAACTTGAACAAGATAAAAGTGCTTCCTTAGAAAATAAAATCAAGGACATGTTGTACGAAGAGAAGTCTGAACGGCCTTTAGTGCTAAAACGACAAATTCAAAATTTACAAGATGAGATATTTTCTCTTAAGAGAAATATCACAAATTTAAAAATGGCAAAAAGAATATTGAAAATGAAGTTTCTAAACTCAAAGATGAAAAAGCTAATTGTATCCAACGATTAACTAAAGCTGAATTGAAAATTCGCACTACCGGTCAGACTCCTCAGACTATGCACATGTATCTTCCCAAATCTGATCCTATTATGGATTTAAGACTGGGACTTGGATTTTCAAATCCTTCTTATCTTGAAATGGTTAAACGTAAAGCACCAAGTTTGTATAACTCTAACTACATGAGACGTGACACATTCAAAGATTACATGTTTGTTCCAAATGACATCTCTAATGAGGAAAACCAAAAACGTTTAATGGTCAAACAAAAGAAAACCATTTTCTCTTATTTTAGTGCTGATTATGGGGTGATTAATAAAGAAAATGCCTTTGAACGAAAAACAACTAATGCTATGAAACATGTGGATGTACCTACAGTCAATCCATATTTATCTAGCAATTATGAGAGTTTAGCAAGGAAAACCTTTTGTCATCTCAGGAATCAAATAAGTATATCGTTAAGAACTATTCGTGAGAAGCAAGAATTCACAACTGATGAACTTGTGAGATCTAATTCCTACGAAGTAGATGTCTCAAGGGAAGTTAAGAAACAGATAAAATTATTTATCGAGCCTCCCATGAAAAGTATTGACGATAAACTTAAAGTATTTGAAGAGACATTGATGACTGAAATGCAAAATGATTTAAAATACGTAACATCTCTCGAAGATGAATACGATCTTATTTGCTTAAACTCAGACATTCAAAAGGAATATTCTCAAAATCAATTCGAATCAATCAAACCAGCATTCGCACTAAATGAGGAGAAAATTGTGACTATAGAAAATCAACCAACGTCACTTGAAATGGAAAACCTTGCTTTAAAAGAGAGTCTAAAATAGTGTTTGCAAAAGAATGTTGAGTTGAACGAGGAATTGTTGTCAAAATGAAAATTTTGAAAAGTCGTTTGCCAAAATTGAAAAACAATCTTTGATATTTGAATCAAATTGGCAACAAAAGATTGAAGAAAACAAGTATGACAAGCTTTTCTACAAAAATTCTTTGAAACTAATCTTAAAAGAGAATGAGGAACTCAAATCTAAAGTGCTTGATTTGACAAAAACCAAGAATACTGAGTTTGCTTCAAAACACCAGTTGTAAAATGCAAATTTTCATACTTTTCAAGTCAACCAACATTTTTGGCATCTTCAAAGCAACAAACTCATGTTCTTGAGCCAAAACAGAAAGAGGTTTTAACTAATCCTAAAGTAATTGCTCCTGGTATGTACAATGTTGCTTCTACTTCTAAGCGTGAACCTTATGGCACTAATGACATGCTTTATAAGAAAGAATTAGAAAAAGCTAGGATGCAAGCATAACTTAGCAAGGATACACCTCAAGATGCACCAATGTGTTCTTTGACTCCTCCCCCAGTAGAAAAGAATCCCAAAGAATCAAGGAAACACATGCCTAAAAACATTAAGAAACATAAATTAGTTCAACATGATCAATCTTCAAAATCTCCAAAAAAAGATTTGCTTGCTGGTCCAGGTTTAGAAACTACTTGTAGCAGGGAGAGACCACTTAAGAATAACGCTTGGAAGACTAGAGCCTCTCAACCTCAAGTTGTAGACAAACCTAGATATTTTAATACTTTCAATAAAAAATGTTCTAAGCGAATGGATGAATGTAATAACATTAAAATGCATGGATATGTTGCTTCTAATAGCATGAATGCTTGTTCTAATTCTATTACTCGTAATTCGGTTTCTGATAAAAGTGTGCATCCTCATATGAATTGTGTGAACATGAATGCTAAGACCACTAGGACTAATACTTCGAAGCCAAGAAACACTAAGCACCAACAACAAAAGCCAATGATTCCTAAGGGCAAGAATCTAGATCACTATGACTCAAACCCTAGATCATGCTTTAAGTGGGTTCCTACTAGAAGAGTGTTTAAACACGTAGGGTATAGATGGCAACCAGTTAAGAAGCAAGAAGCACCTACCATATCTCCTGCTTCTGAATTTAATCCTTTAGGTGTGCATTATTTACTGTCTAACTACGTGGAACCACTTTATCAGCGGATTCCCAATATTTTGTGTCTTGCTCTGATGTGCAGCTTGTCTAAGTGTGCCTCTGGTACCTCGATTCGGGGTGCACCCGACATATGACCGAGAACAGGGCACTGATCAAGAACTTCGTGGCCAAATTCTTGGGTATAGTGCGTTTTGGGAATGATCACGTAGCTAAAATCACCGGTTATGGGGATATCATTCATGATAAGGTCACAATTCAACGTGTCTACTTTGTCGAAGGACTAGGTCACAACTTGTTTAGTATTGGTCAATTCTGTGATAGTAGTTTAGAGGTGGTGTTTCGGAAACATACATGTATTGTTCGCACCCTTGAAGGCTTTGATATTCTCAAAGGCTCCCGGGATTCGAATTTATACCAAATTGCACTTAAGGAATTAACATCACCAAAACCAATTTGTTTGCTTGCCAAAGCAACATCATCACAAGCCTGGCTATGGCATCATCAATTCTCTCACCTGAACTTCAGAACGATCAATGACCTTGCTCAAAATAACTCAGTCAAAGGATTACCAAAACTGTCTTTCAAGAAAGACCATCTTTGTTCTGCATGTGAATTGGGTAAAATGACACGGGCAACACTCAAATCCAAACCTGAATTCAGTTCAGTTGCTCCGTTACATCTGTTACACATGGATTTGTGTGGACCCATGCGCATCGTCAGCAAAAATGGGAAGAAATATATTTTGATTATTGTGGATGACTATTCACGATACACTTGGGTTCATTTTCTTGCTTCTAAAGCCGAAACTCCTAGTGTCATCATCAAGTTCATAAAAAGAATTCAAGTTGGTTTACAAGCTCAAGTCAGATTATTAGAACAGACAATGAACGGAGTTCACGAATCAGATTCCTCAGAATTTCTTCGATTCAATTGGCATTACTCATCAGAGATCGGTAGCTTACACTCCTCAACAAAATGGTATAGTGGAAAGACGAAACCGGACATTAGTAGAAGCTGCCAGAACAATGCTATCCTCCGCAAACCTACCCTTAAACCTCTGGTCTGAAGCCGTATCAACCGCTTGCTTCACACAAAACTGATCTATCATTAATAAACGATTCAACAAAACCCCATATCATATCCTTCACAAACGAAAACCCGATGTAAAATATCTCCGCACCTTTGGTTGTAGATGTTACCCACTCAATGATCGAGAAGATACTGGAAAGCTCAAAGAAAAAGGGGATGTCGGAACTTTCTTAGGATATTCCACACAATCAAGTGCTTATCGAGTTTATAACCGCATAACAAAGCTAATACAAGAAAAAATCCATGTTCATTTCGATGAAGTAGAAGAAATGGCTTCTGATCAAGTATGTTCAGAACCCGTGCCAACGACTATGACTACTGAACAACACAGTTCAGGACTCGCACCCAACATCCAATCATCAACACCTAATCTCAACCGTTCTCATAAGGAAGTGTTAGATGGACTTTTTGAAAATTCTACGATGAATCATGTGGTGGAAACAAGATGAAAACGTCAACATTATCCATTGCACCTCCGATTTTCGAAGCTAACAATCAAGAAGACATACTATCTCCAGTATCCGGTTCATCAACAACTATTTATGAAGTTGCTGATCCCATACCAGATACTTCTCCATCCACTAACATTCAAATAGAACGTTCACCAAACAATGTCACTCCAACCTCCCACACAAATGTTGATGATTAGATAATTACCAATGCATCGTCTGAAGAAGATACTTTCATTAATCCATTTGCGACTCCAGCACATGACGTCGGTGAAACTTCTGAGCCACAAAAAATCAATCCTTCAAACATGCAACAACATTACCAACCACATCCGCACAAAAGAAGTTGGACTCATGATCAACCTTTACACCAAATAATTGGACATCCTTCTAAACCGATTCAAACAAGAAGTTCTACTGCCGATTTCTGTTTCTACAATTCTTTCCTAAGTCAAATAGAACCTGCCAATGTCAAAGCAGCACTTGCTGAACCAGACTGGATCGTTGCAATGCAAGAAGAAATCAATCAATTTACATGACATGGCATTTGGCGAAGGGTTCTACGTCCTCTTGGAAAACTTATACTTGCTTTGAAATGGATTTTGAAGAACAAACTTGATGAAGACGGCGATGTAATTAGAAACAAGGCTCGTGTGGTTGCCAAAGGTTACAATCAAGAGGAAGGAATTGACTTCGATGAATCTTTTGCACCGGTGGCTCGGATTGAAGCAATACGCTTATTTTTGGCTTATGTAGCTCACAAATCTTTCATCGTCTATCAAATGGATGTGAAAACGGCCTTTTTATATGGGGAGTTTGATGTGCGTTTTATTAGTACAAGTTTTAAAATTTATAAACACGAATTATCCGATTATTATTTAGCACATACGAGCAAGTATACTCGTCCGATGTAATAAAGGTGGGTAAGTCGAGATCGTCCCAAGGGATTTGGTTGTTTTAGTAATAAGAAAAACGTTTGTTAAATAAGGGTTGTCAATCCAAATTTATGTAAATATCAATTTAAAAGAAACTCAATAAAAACTAAGCATATACTTGTGTATAATTCCTTGATTGGTAATTAGGAGTAGCATGACAATTTAAGTACAAAGTTTGGTGTAAGACTTGTTATGATGCGCAACTAAAAATGAGTAGTTATACAATCTATGATGTATGTCATGTTTTAACTACTACTAAGAATTCTATCATCAAAATGACTCCTTTCGGACATATCAAATGAGTATGACAATTCTATAATCACATGCTTGTTTTGAAAATCAATTCTTTTCTATGAATTCCTACGAATCCTTTCGGTCCTTTTTCGTGGTGAAATCTTCTCAAATCCATTTTAACAAGTAAATAAGATGGTTGTCAAGCATCCTATTCCATACTAATTCGTGCACTAATGTTTTGGAATAAAAACAAGTTGAAATTCCTTTCGGACCTATTTTTCCAAAGATTGTTTTTACCAACAAATTAAGAAAGATTAGATGTTACTTCAATAAACTCATAAAATAGATATGTTTTCATGCATCACCTTTTTCATAAAAAAATACTCCATTAACCAATCACATCATACAGACAAGTATATCACAAATTACTCCATAACAATCATATTAAAACACAAGTAAAAAAGAAAACTTTCATAAAACTTCATTATAAGTATCAAGGTGTACCTAGCTTGAGAATTACAATGAATAAACTTGTGGAACTATAGCAAACACACTCCTCCAATTGCTCACTAACGTAAGTAAACAACTCCAAACTCGAACCAATGCTTGAGACTCTAACTCAACATGTTCTGGACGTTTTCACAACACTTACTAAACTTTCAGGCAATATAAGATGAATTAACAATATTTGGTGTAATACTAGGTTAGATATTTGGTGGTACAACTAATCTAGACCCTAAGTAGTCATTATATAGCATAATAACACTTATCCTCCAAGTAAAAACGTCCCTCTAGAGTTATTAAGCAGAAATGATCAGCCACACATGATTATGGGGAGTAAATACGTCCATAAATGCAAAACTTGTAACATCAGTCACCTCCATCCGATCGGTTTCTCTCCATCCGATCGGATGGCACTACTTTTGGCAAATTCCAACCGAATCGGATGCGGGTTGCATCCGATCGGTTGGACACTGTCTGAAAATTATTCATTTGTCTTTTCTTTGTCGTTTTACGTTGCATGCATTGTCTTTCTTTGTGGCATGACTTTATCCATTAGAACTTGATATTTCCTTGATAAATATGTGTAGAAAACTTGTCTTTATCAAATCGTTTTGTCCATGCGACGTTTCTCTCTTTCTTGATCTTCTTGAAACTCTCCAAATGTGCATGATCACTTCATTTCTTCATCTTTTAATCATTTTCACCTGCTTTTTGCTATATTTGCATGCATAAACACTTTTCCACGATTAAGTAACAAATATATACAAATATGACCAATTTCCATGCGTAAAACAAACAATAACGTGACTAAAAACATGTTAATTTTGAGCGTTATCAGAGTTAGAAGAAGAGGTATATGTAAGCCAACCAGAAGGCTTCGTTGATCCATATCACCCGGATGATGTTTATGTTCTTGACAAGGCTGTCTACGGACTCAAGCAAGCACAACGTGCATGGTACAAAGTTCTGTCAGAATATCTCCTCAAGGACAATTTCATCAAAGGTTCAATCGATCCAACATTATTTATAAGGCGTAAAGGTGATGATATCATGCTTTTTCAAATTTACGTCGATGATATCATTTTTGGATCTACGAATCCTAAGTATTGCAAAAAGTTTGAAAATATCATGCGACAGAAATTTGAGATGAGCATGATGGGGGAACTCAAATTCTTTCTGGGTCTACAAATCATAAAAACTCCAAGTGGTATCTTTATTCATCAGCACAAATACACAATGGAAATTCTGAAGAACTTTGGGATGGATAAATCTAACTCCATAAGTACTCCTATGCTCCACAAACACAAACTAGATGAAGATAAATCAGGAAAACCAGTTGATCCTACAAAATACCGTAGTATGATTGGTTCACTCATGGATCTCACATCTAGTCATCCAGATATTCAATTTACCATCTGCATGTGTGCCCGTTACCAATCCAGGCCAATGGAAAAACACCTCACTGCTGTCAAACGAATCTTTCGGTACCTAAAAGGAACAACTCATATGGGCCTCGTGTATCCAAAAGACTCCGGTTTTGAACTTATTGCCTATTCAGAAGCAGATTATACAGGATGTCAAATTGATTGCAAAAGTACTTCTGGAACTGCTCAATTCTTGGGGGAGAAATTAATCAGCTGGTCTTCAAAGAAACAAAATCATACCGCACTTTCAACTGCTGAAGCTGAATATATTTCCCTCTCTGGATGCTGTGCCTAATTATTATGGATGAAAACACAATTGACAGACTATGGTTTCTTCTACAACAAAATCCCAATTTATTGTGATTCAAAAAGTTCCATTGCCATCTCTTGTAACTAAGTACTGCATTCAAGAACGAAGCACATAGTAGTCAGATATCACTTCATCAAGGAGCATGTAGAAAAGCGGATAGTGGAATTGTACTTTGTGAAGACTGAATACCAAATTGCTGACTACTTCACAAAATCTTTGCCTCCTGAAAGATTTAAATACCTCCGACAACGGTTAGGCATGGCAAGTATTCGTGATGATCAAGACGAGGAAACTCCAAAGGTCAAAGCAGTCAACAATGTAGCAGACATCACACGTACATCTGGTAATTCAAAACGGTAATTATTCAAACATAATGGCTGTTGATCACATCACAGATCAACACCCGTATAAAAAAGAAAGGACCCTGAACGTACGCTTCAGTGCGTCAATCCTTAAGAAAAGAAGAGAAATCTTCTTATTATTATGAGCAAAATATATACAAGATTTTACAAAAAGTTTTTCTAAAAAACTTGTATAAAATTTTTTGCTCATGATAATCAAATCTTGAGAATAGCCCGAGTAAGAATAAAACTTTCAAAAACAATGCTTCACCTCATAAATAGATCAAAAACAGTTTAAAAATACTAAGCTATTTTTGAGGGGGAGAAATGTAAAAGGTTTTTTTTGAAACAATGAATAAGTCGCAAACAAGTGTTGCTAAAAGGTTGTTAAAAAGAAAAAAAAAATAAAAAATATGACAAAAAAGTTGTTGTAAAAGTTGGAAAAGTTACCATCACTTCAAGGGGGAGTGATTGATTTTAATTTTAAATCAAAAACAATTTTGATATAACACAAACGTTCAAATTATTTGAACCAAAATGTTTTCAAAAACTCGTTAAAATTTAAGAATTAAGATCAAAGTATTAAGTGTTAAAAGGGCTAATGTCAAGGGGGAGTTTTTGTTAAATTTGTCAAAATTAAGATTTGAACCCTCCCTTAGTCCAAAAGGTTCTCGCAGATCTGAATTCAAAACACAAAGGGTTAAACTGAAAATTACGGTTCAACCAACCCCACTTATGTGATGCGAGAAAAACACACACACACATACACACACACACACACTTTATCACTCGCATTCTCTCTCTCCTAAACCTAACTCACATTTACTCGCATCCACAAGAACTCTCGTATCACAGATTTTCTTGCCTATTCTCTCAATTTTTTGCAAAAAGTAAGCTTTTAAATCTGTTCTAAATGATGTTTTACATATGCTTCTTGCTTATCTACCCTTAATTTTAACTGTTTTATACCCAATTGGGTTGTTAGGGTTTAGATACCAAGAATGCGTAGGTTTCACTATTGAGTTTAAATAGTGGTGTGTTAGTGTTAAAACTTTGTGGTTAGATGACTGAGATAGACCGGTTTGATCATCAATTTGAAAGAAAATGGGTTTTTGAACGGTTTGATTTGGTTAAAATGGGCTTATTTAGGGAAGAAGATTAACAGTTCTCGATGCGACATTGTATTAGATGCGATGGGAGACTTAAGAAAGAGGCAAAAAGTGCATTAAATATTATTTAAAAAATCTGAGAGTTTTAACTGCGATGAAAATTTTCTTCGCATCGCGGGTAAAAGCTCCGCGATACGAGCCTTTCTAAAAGTCATGCGATGGCTTGCCATCACAGTTTTCAATACGAATATTTTGGGTCCGAAACTTTATGCGATGGCTTACCATTACATCTAGTTTGGTCTGCGATACCTGAGTCACCTTCAATGCGAAATTGACTTTCACTGACCATTTGCCCGCGACACCAAATACGCGATTCCAGATATTGCGAAGCGTTTTCACCCACTTATACTAAATATTACTCTGCCAAAATTTTTTAAAATCTTTGCAAAACTTTTATAAATTATGCATTTATATAAAGTTTCTCAAACATTTTAATAAATTTTGACTATGTAACAAACAGTGATCAAAACATTCTTTCTCAAATTAAGAAAAAATTTGTGCTTAATGAGTTTTCAATAAGCCAAAGTGATTGTACAAGCTACACAAGCATTTTTCTCAACTTGTTTTCATCAAATTCAATCTGTTCTCATTTTAAAGACTAAATGAAAACTTTTGAGACATAAAATATTGCATATAATTTATTTTTCTTGATAATTAGACTAGGATTGTATCACTATTATTGCTTTTACAAAACTATGTGATGCATATGTTTAATTACTACATGATAATGTACCCTCCGAACAGGTCGAAGGACTCCCCTTCGGTCCTGCTCGAAACCTACATAATCGCAAGCTCCGGCTAGCCTTCTAACACTTTCGTTGGCGTAAAACTAGTCACCAATGACTTAGTTACCAGATGGGAATTCGCCAGTCGAAGGATTAAACCCTTCGGAGTATCCTTCGATGAAATGTAACGATGACGCCAAGTCTAAACATGGGGAAGACCAAGTCTAACCCACGTCCCATCTCCCTCTTTAGCTTTCCCGCTAAACTAGGAGGAGTGGGACACTAACCCCTAGCAGTTGCCACTTATCATGGGACGCCCCCATGATCTCCGAAAAAGGTGTAAGCACTCCCCAAGCTGTTTTTCTCCCCTATAAATAGCTTGGACGATCTACAAGTCTGGTATGCGATCTCAATAACTCTACTTTACCATATTTTCACTAAACTTTTCATAACAAATACTTATTCACACGTCGGAGGTGGTTCGCAGGGCCCAACCCCTGCGCAATCACTTAACGTAGTGTCTTCGTATTTCTTATTTTCAGGTTAGACACAAGCTTGGCTCAACCACAACATCCCCTATATCCTTTGATCACCATCGAAGGCCTAGTCGTGCAAATTATTGTACAATCACTACACTTAGACTTTTCTATGATTGCAACATTTATGAATACTTTGTGTATATGACTGATTTGACGGATATGTTTACAATATGTTAGTGATTGCCAATACCATGAATAGAATTTCAAACCAATTCATGCAATCACTTAACAGAATTTTCACTCCTAATTGTTTTCATTCAAATGGTTTTGAGATGGGTACCTCATTTTCAAGGTAGTTATTAGGGCTAGTTATCACCTAAAAACTAATAATGCATCCCTTTAGCTACACAACATAACAGAGTATCCAAGGTCTAGATATGTTTTGAGAAATCTCACACTTATGGAACAAAAGCTCTTTTAAGACGTATTACAATTGACTCCACTTACGACATCTCATCTTCAAGATGGTTACTAGGACTAGTTATCACCTAAAAGCTGATAATGGAATCCTTTAACTAGCCCATGTAATAGAGAGTCTAAAGTATTGTCAGTCGTTGATTGAGCCCGAACCACCTAACTTATATTGACCAAGGATGGTCAACAAAGTCAAACAGCTCAGAGTCAATGCTCCGCGGAAGTATAAGGTTTCCCCGGGTCGTTATGTCCCGACGAGGTGTGATGGTTATAAAACGGTTTCGTGATCGGGTGAATTTAGACGGGAATAAGGGTTTGAGTGTGATTGAACTAAGGAATCTACAATGAAATAGCTTAAACAAGCTATGTGGATAAGACGGGAAGCTAAGGAAAACCAGAAATGATAAAAACCTAAAAACACGTACGTAACGTTTAAATAAAACGTATACGTACAAAATAAAACGTAAAAAATGAAATCTGAAAACACCCAGGGGGTGAAAATGACTTTTTTACAAACTTAAAAGTTAAAGAAAATTTATAGAAATAGAAAATAATTTTTTACACTAATTAATTATTTAATATTAATTAAATACTAATTATTACTTATTATTAATACTTAAATAACTAAAATACACTACAATATTATTTAAATACTAAAAAGGTGAAAATAAAATTCCTAAATTTATAAAATAACTAAAAACAACTTTTAAAATTAAAAATAAGTATTTTTGTCTTTTTGTGGCTTTTCTATTAAATAATTACTAATTAATTACTAATTAACTAATTAAACTATTTTAAATTAAGAAAATTACTAAATGAACAGTAAAAATTCTAAGAAAATTTCTAAAATTATTTTACAACTTATAAAAGCTAGAAAAAATATAAAAACAAGGTTTTACTTAATAAAAACTAAATATGCTATTTTAAACTTAATATTAATTAATAATTAATAAAACTAATATTAAATATAATAAATACCAAATGATGAAATAAAAATCTGATAAAATTATTATAACTACTTTAACTAAAGAGGAAATTAAGAAAAATATAAAAAAAGATAAGTTCTTAATAAAAATATAAAAATGAAAATTAAAATTAAATAGAAACTATCACTTAAAAATTACTTTTGATTTTCTGGATTTTTCTTTTAGAAACCTACTTTATATCTAAAAATAGCAAACTTTTGTAAAAACAAACTTTTTAGAAGCTAAAAATAAGCACATAATAAGCTAAAAGTCAAGACAGTTGACTTTGTTTGACTAAAGGAGAAAATGAGCTTAAATCAGCTAAGGTGGGACCCACTCTGGATGAATCAGGTTCCAATAAGCTATGTTAACTTGTAAAAGCTGGAATAAGCCAAAAGGGACCACAGAATAAGCTATAAGCTATAAATAAGCACTTGGGACTTTGTGTTGAAACTGAAAATGGGGACAGATTATGTGGGCTTGATTCAAGTGGGTCCCAGTGGTTTCTAGGTCAACCAAGAGGTCAAAATGTGGAGCCTGGTAGGGGGAGGGTTGAAAGAACCAAGTATGGGTGGCTAAGGACCACCATGGTGGCCAGAGGACCACCACCAAGGTGGTGGAGTGGAGCTGCGATCTGTGCAGCAGGGGATGAACTCCCCCTGCAAGTGTGTTCCAAGGGCAAGATTGTCCAAAAATAAAATTCTCAAAATTCAAAGAACCATGGGATATTGAAGATGGGCTGGTAGACAACAAATAGAAACAAGATTCAAACCATGAAAGTGACCACAAAATTCTATTTAATTACTTAAAGTTTTGGAAAATTCTGAAATACAAACCTTTGACTTTTTGCTAAAACTTAGTATTTTGACTTTAATGAAATTTGGTGGCTTCTAATTAACTGATAACATGAATTTAAGCTAGATTAAAACCAAAATAAGTTAAAACTACAAGTTATGGCATAAGGTGATGGCTTATGGTGATCACAACTGTCCACAGTTGACAGTTAAGGGGCAAATGGGTGGAATTTTGACTATGGGTGTATAAAACTTGGATTTCAAAGTTTACTAGACCTAAATATACCTCATGTGGTATGGCTAAAACAAAACAACAACAAAACAACAACCAGAAGATAGCTGGATAAGCTGATCCAAACACCCCCTTCAATTAAATCTGTTTTTGCTTCAAGTGAATATAGAACAAATCCAATCAATCCAAACATACACATGTCATCCTTAAACTAAAACAAGCTGAGATAAACACTAAGCAATCAGAAATGAACACTAATAATAGGGTAAAATGAGCATGTAGTACAAAGTATTATATAAACTAATATTGAGAATTGAAATGAGCAAAAGGGTTCTGACCTGAGGACAATGGTTTAAAGCTTATGAGAACTTATTAACAACCCATTAAAACATGCTCAACACATAATTACCCTTCCTGTATTACCATAAACCCTCATGAACTTTTGTTGACTTTTGTTGACTAGTGGAGTAATGGTGATGAATCAGTTCCTTCAACACAAGTGAGCTCACCACAAGCTATAATTAGCTTGAATGGGCTCATAAACTAGAACCAAGGCCTTTGAAACAATAATCTTAACCAAGAAAAAAAACTTGCATTGAAACATTAAGGTGAAATTGTAAACAATGGAATTAAAGAGAACCTTAATCTTAATTTGAATTAAAAAGTGATTACACACTGATAAAAAGAAGTACAAAGCTAAAATTACAATAATTCAAAGCTAATTAAGTCTTAACATTATATTAAAAACTACTTCTAATTACTACTACTACTCTACTTTTTTCACTACTGCTACTACTAATGCCTTTTCTTCTCTCTTTTCTTTTCTTTTATAGTCCCTGGATGGTCCCACACAAATCCCAGCTCATTGATAGACTTTTTGATAACTTTTGCTTCTTTTCCACTTTTGGCGGGAAACTTGGTTTTGGCAGATGGGGTAACTTGGAGCAAATTAGGGAGCATTAAATGGCTTTTGGAGGTTTGTGGTTTGGAAGGGAACATGGAGTGGGTGATTTGAGGTGGAGGTGAGGAGGGTGGAGTGTGTCAGGGGTGTTGCAGCCAAGTTGGGGGAGCTGGGTGAGGAAGAGAGGGTTGGTCAAATGTGGGTTTTTGTTATTTAAAATGGTCAAGGGATTTGGGTGGGCTGTGTTAATGGATCAGACATGGTGTTGGGCTTGGTGGGCTAAGATTTGGATAAAAACAAAAGGTGTCCGTTTGGTAACTTAACATCACAAGGACCATTTTTGTAATGTTTGCAAACTTGAGGGGCTGTGATAGTAACTTTCCAAAAGTAACCATAAGGAATTATTTTGACACATTTGAGAATTACAAGGATGAAAATTTATATTTCCCAAAATAAAAATACCCGGGGACCAAAATTGCAAATTTCCAAACTCCGGGGACTAAACTTGTAATTTTCTCAAAATTTTCATCCATGGATTAAAAGTGGTTTTTTATGAATTCCCAAGGACCAAAATTGATTTTTCATTCAAAATTATCCCACCAGGGACCTTTTCTGCCAATATTTGAAATTCCAGGGACCATTTATGTCAATTTTGGATTTTAAGGGGTAAAAGTGTAATTTTATCAAACTTTTTCACCCAAGGACTTATTTTGATAAATTTTGACTTTTCTTTGCCTTGGGTTGACTTTTCTTTCATTTTAAACTTCCAGGGACTAGATTTGCCAAATTTTGAAACTTGAGGGACTGAAACTGCCAATTGTGCAAACTTTGTTCGTTTTTCGTTTGTTTTTAAACATTTTGCATCTAATAACATATAAAACACATTTTTGGGATAAATTGTGTATTTTGATGCGTTTTTGGGTGTTTTTGGATGTTTTGGCAGTCCGGATACGGTAAAAATGATGAGTGTTTGAGCACTCATCAGTCGTTAAGAAATCTTACGCTCATGCATCAAAATTTTCTGTGAAAGTTTTTATTTCCAAAAATAAGGATTCTAGTTTAACTAGAAAACTTTTGTTTGAATTTAAGATGATACTTTTTCCCAAAGCTTCAAAAGGGTTAGATAAACGTATTTTAAAGCATGAGCATTATAAAACAACGTTTATTCTATACCTTAAACATTTTTTTGAAAAAGTATCACAAATCAACAAATTTTTTGGTGAGGAAAATAAAAACAGAAAGAGAGAATTAAATCGCATGTGAAAAGAAAAGAGCATGCGCTTATGCTATAAAAGCAAGAAAGCATAAGAAAAGAAAAAGAGAAAAAATATGCTCGAAAAAGAAATGCCAGAGCATATAAAAACAGACAGAGTGAAAAATAAATATTGTAAACTTTATAAAAGATACTTACATCTTTTATGTCATTTTAGAATCAATCATTACAATGGCTCAAGAACAACAACAACCACAAAAAGTTCCAGAACATCCTAATATATCACTACCACAACTCATCTCTGAACAAATCCTTCCCGTCACCAATTATGTCAGACTGGGTGACAGCAACTATCTGTTTAACCCACATCAGTTCAATTGTGATCATCCAATCATCGTTGAAATACTAAAAAATCACCCAATATTCCATGCTCTCAACAACACTGCAATTGAAATCCCTCAAATATACATCCAACAATTCTGGAACACAGTGTATGTTGTTCCTAACTCCAAACCCGCAATGCTGAAAGTCACAGTTGACAGATACACAACCACACTTACAAGTGAGTCACTCAGATGTGCACTTGAGTTACCGGCAGCTACATCCAACAACAGACACGGGTTTGAAGTTCTACCGGGCAATAACGAAATTCAGCAATTTTTTCTGGAACTTGGCTTTGACAATGACTTAATCAAGCTCATCAACACTTCTAGTTTTAAGAGAAAGTGTCTTCCAGGCTTATGGGCAACAATATTCTCTATTCTTATCCGATCCCTTGCAAGCAAAGAAGCTGGAACTGATGCTGGAAGATTCTCTATCTACCAGATATTTTATGGTGTGGTTAATCAGTGCCACTTTGACTATGCTTCGTTAATCTGGATTGAGCTAGTTGAATTGATACAAAACAAACTCAAGTCAAAGATGAAAAAGAAGGCGAAAGGTGCCTATATTCCTTTTGTTAGATTCATCAAGCTCATCATTAGAGATATGATGCAATCTAACAAATTGTCAGCAAGGCCAATTGAAGTCATAATTAATGATAAAGTCATGAAAAATCTGCAACCGGCAAAAGATACAACTACTAAGCCACCAATGCCCATACCTATAGAATTGCTTGATCTTGCTGACAAGAAGTCTATGGCATACAAGGAATATATACGTAGATCTTCCGTTTCTATGGAAAGTTCGAAACCGAGCGGACCTACCCCTGAAACGCATAAGGAAATTGATTCTAGTGCCAATTTAGAACTAGAGACAGGGAGTAAGGATCAACTTGTTGAACAAGGAGATAAAAGGCATAAGAGGTTACAAAGACTTGCTGACATTCATCAGTCTGGGGACATAAGGGAAAAGGATACAACTCACGTGAGTAAAGAATCTGGAACAACACTCACAGGAGATTCTGAAACAACATTGTCCGATTATAATGATAATGACAATGTTGCAAATGAAGGGCATGATGGAGAGGAGGTGGATACAACACATAGGCCGGAAGGTAGAAAGGAGACTAGGTTAGAATCAGACACCAGTAGTATAATCAAATCATCCAAGTTACACCAACTCGTAGGTACTCCTGAACGAACTAATCCTGCATCATGTGTTGACACAGCGACTAGTTTTCTGTCAGAAACTCTTCGTGAATCCGACTCGTTACCATTCACCCCGCCTAATCCACTAACTCAACAACAAATACCGACAACAACAACAACAACAACAACAACAACAACAACAACAACAACAACAACAACAACAACAACAACAACACATGCAACGCATACTATTCCACAACAAAAACCTGATCTTCCACATACGATAACTACAACAACAACAATCCCAACATCATCATCAACAACTCATCACACACGAATAGAGACTCCCATTGCTAACATCACTTTGGGATATATAAATCAAGCGGTACATGAATTTGTTGCAGACTTCAAAGAACAATATGAAGCTGAAGAGAAAAGAAGAAAAATTCATGAAGCTATTGCCAAAGAGGCACTGGAGACGAGGAACTCACTTTTGATCAAATTAGTGAAATGATGCATAAAATCTTTACCTATCAACCTCATCTTTAGAAAGAAAAACCAAACCTCTATCATTCACTAATGTCCACTTATGAATCTGCACAAGACTCAGCAGACATTGCAACTATCCGATCATCAATGGCTGCTAATCACAAAAAGCTACTTCAAACGATCAAGGAGCTGGAAGATAAAGTTCTTGTTCTTGAGCAAACGTGCAGACCTCAATCTCACAAACGAAATCAGGATGACCCTGACTAGGGCAATCCTGAGGGGGAGAGGAGATAAAAGAGATTGAGACGCACCACCTTCACTTCTTCTACGACACAACAAAATTCATCAACCACCAGGTCAAGCTTGCAACCAACAAGATCTCTATCTTCTGATACTCTTAATGCACATGAGGGCACTGCAGCTATTGATTTAGGTGAAACTGAAAAAGAAGAATTAGGGGTAAGTGTGACAGACACAAGTGGAAGTGATACGAGAAAGTCCATGGGAACTGAACCAATAAGTATGCCAATTATTGAAAAGCCCAAGGCATTTTCATTAAGTCAGTCTGCCACAAGGCATGTAACAGATGAACTTTATGGAAAGATTCTGATGGATGCACGTGTCAGAGATGTATATGATCATGAACTCGTCAGAAAACTTACCACATCACCCGAACAAATCGTGAATCATCCACTACTAAAATTCCCAGAACCCACAACATATGAGAAATTCGATTTACATTACCTCATTTCAGGAAATGACAAGTATAGACCTTCAACAACCACAAGTCTGCTGTTCGAGGAATGGGGAGATGGATTTCTTGAAGAAGGGATTCATCGTGAGAAGTTCATCAATTCTGAGATTGATCATAATGAATATAATGTAGAAGCGTACATGAGAATTACTGCAATGAACGAGGCTGCTAAAGACTTTCTCAAAGAGAGATATAGAGACTCTCTTCCTCGTCACAAAGTGTTAATAAGACATCGCATTGTACATTACATGTACGACTTCTCACACCAATTCAGAACTGCCGGGTTCATCAAATTCGTGGTCAGAAGACACGATAATCTCGATTATGTTTTTCGTGAAGCTGATTTCCACCATCTCCATCCTCAAGGCATCCAAGACATGTACCTGTCTAACATCAGCTACAAGCATGATCAAGGTAATGAAGATGGCATTTGTGATGCTCTTAAAATCTTCATGAGATCACAATTGTCAATAATACATGTCTATGACTTTCAAATGGGTGTTGAAAGCCTCCAAAAGAAGGTCAACCTCACTCACCCGATGATCACTATACCAGATATCGATGAATATGAACTGTGGACTTATATTGAACATCCACTATTCAAACTGGGTTTAATATATGAAAATACATCGGGATACAAGAGGTTGATGATCACTAATGAGATACCGAAGTTCAGTTCTGGTATGCTAAAGTGGGTTCTTCAAGGAATCCATGACTTGCTGGATCAAGATCACCGAAGGACAAGTACCGAGATTGATGATGATCAAAAGGCAAAGATAGGATTATTTGCTCAGTATGTGGAAGAAAGACTCTACCTTCGAAGTATCTGGAGATTCTTGGAAAAGTACGTTGGATACAGAAGGTGAAGTCTATTGGAATACCCATAAATAGAAGACCCGAATGATCTACCCTTAGGGGGAGATTGTTGGAACACGAAAAGTGTAAATTATTAGTTAGGGACTTCTATTTATACTTTATCTTAGTATAGGGTATGTTGTGTAACTATAGTATGCGACACAAGTTTACCATCGCCAAACTTGTATATCCGCGATGGAGGCTTGGCTAGACGTTGGGTATAAATACCCCTACCTCATGGGTTATGAGGTGTATGTTCTTTTCTCTAGTAATGTGAGACATTTGATATCTCTCTCTCTCTCTCTCTTCTCTCTAAAGTGCTCATACCCACTTTACATATTTAGATTAGTTGTAGACGTGATATTATTGGAACAACACTCTCTAGCAAAGAATTTGCACCAAAAT
Source organism: Artemisia argyi (assembly GCA_030686995.1). NCBI lineage: Eukaryota > Viridiplantae > Streptophyta > Magnoliopsida > Asterales > Asteraceae > Artemisia > Artemisia argyi. The sequence goes on along the minus strand of JARVZY010001816.1, from coordinate 236,703 downwards.
CCAGTGATTGAATTGAAAGAGTCAATCCTAACATTAAAATGCCAAACTTCAACACTGGAAGAATTTTAGAGCCTGAAAGTCAGGCCATTAAGGAAATGCTAGGAGTCACTGATGAACCCAGTAGTACTGAGTCGATCACTGAGTCTAAGACAGATTCCCAATCACCACTCCTTCCACTAAAACAACTTCAGGGAGCTGCACCTAGTTTTGATCTTACACCATCAGTCTCTGAAGTGAAACCTGACAACACTGATTATAAATATGATCAGTTAGCTGAACTTGTCAGGAAGTTGAGTGAGAAGATTGAGTCCACTGAAAAACTCTCTGACTCAAAATCTAAACAACCAGCAACTTCCTCAAGTTCCTCCAAACCAAAATCCACATCCAGACCCTCAGTGAGATGTGAACTTTGCAATCATCTAAACCACTCCACTGATAATTGCTACAGAATCCTGTTTTGCATGATATGCAAACAAGAGGACCACAGGACTTCTGATCACAACTCTCACTATGCATCCCTGAATGCACAAGGTCTTTACAAAACACAAGGTTATCAGTATGCCTCTTCTTCCAAACAAAGACAGAAGGCTAAGCCTTTCTTGCCATGTCCTCACTGTGGGTTCAATGATCATCTTCCTGATGATTGCATGATGAACAATTGTTGGAACATTTGTGGAGACCCCTCTCATGATGACAGAGGACATGACAAGGTCATTTAGGCCAGAAGAAACACCACTTCCAGCACCTCTTAGTCTACTGTGTCTTCATCTACCACAAAATGTAAAATGTTTGGAAGCTCAGTTCACTCTACTTCAAAACATGGTTCTTTAGCTAAGTTCAAAAAGTCCATGAGGACTAAGCCCACTAGGAGGTGGGTTAACAAGAAAAACTAACACAGTTTACTATTTGTGCATAAACATACCAGGGATCTTGTTTGGCACCTCGATAGTGGATGCTCAAGGAGTATGACTGGTGTGAAGAGTTATCTGCACAAATATGTGGAAGAACCAGAACCCAAGGTAGTATTTGGTGATAACTCATCAGCTCCCACTAAAGGTTATGGTTCAGTAAACTGCAATGGTATAGTTTTTACGTGAATAGCTTATGTCAATGGTCTCAAGTACAATCTTATCAGTGTAAGTCAACTATGTGATGCAAAATACATAGTTCAGTTTGATGATAAGAGAGGAACCATCTTCAATGCCAACAAGGAAATTGTATTGATTGCTCCCAGGAGGGATGATGTCTATGTCCTTGATTTGTCAACCCTCACTCAAAATGGGACTTGCCTCTTCACTAAGGCAAGTGAGACAATCAACTAGCTATGGTATACAAGACTCTCACATCTAAATTTCAAATCTATCAACAACCTGTCCAAACAGAACAAGGTTCTTGGTCTTCCATCCCTGGTGTATACCAAAGACAAGCCTTGTTCAGCTTGTGAGAAAGATAAATGCTACAGTGCATCATTCAAAACCAAACAAACCTTCTCCATCAAAAGCTGCCTATACCTCCTTCACATGGACCTCTTTGGACCTGTCAGTCCAATGTCTATTAACCATGAGAAATATACTCTAGTCATAGTGGATGAATACTCAAGAAACACTTGGGTTTACTTCCTTACCAAAAAGAGTCAGGCAGCTGATATAATCATGTCCTTTGTCAGGTACATTGAAAATCAAAATGATGTCAAGGTGAAACAAATTAGAACTGACAATGGTACTGAATTCAGAAACCAGGACCTTGAGTGTTTTTGTGATAAGAAAGGAATATCTCAGAACTTCTCTTCTCCTTATACTCCTGAACCAAATAGAGTAGCTGAAAGGAAGAACAGGACACTCATTGAGGCATCAAGGACAATGTTAAGTGGCTCAGTCCTCTCAAAACATTTTTGGACTGAGGCAGTCAAAACAGCCTGCTACACTCAAAATAGGTCCATCATTGTGAAAATACATAATAAGACTCCTTATGAGATATTTAAAGGAAGGATCCATGACATCAGATACTTCCATGTATTTGGGTGTCTTGTGTTTATTCATAACCATAAGGATCACTTAGGTAAATTTGATGCCAGAGCTGATGATGGATACTTCCTTGGATACTCCCTTGTCTCCAAAGCCTTCTAGGTGTTCAACACTAGGAGACAACAAACTGAGGAAACCTATCACATTACTGTTGATGAGAGCACTGAATTCATCAGGTTCTCCAATTCCTCAGTTGACGAAATTGGTATTGATGACTCATCTAGATATCCCCCTGATGAGTATCTTCCTGAAAATAATCCTTCAACACAAGTGCCATAGCCATCTCCAACAACCCTGTGCTTCATCAAAGAACCAAACACATTGACATAAGATACCATTTCATCAGGGACCACATCATGAATGGAGAAATTGAATTACATTTCATCCCCACTGAGTATTAGCTAGCTGATATCTTTACAAAACCCCTGGATGAACCCACTTTCACCAGAATGAAAGCTGAATTGGGCATGTTGGATATTGAATCAGGAAACTGATTAAAATTATTCCAACATGATGTAACATCTCTGAGGTCCCTGAACAAACCCTTTCCTTAGTGAGACAACAAATCACCTTTCTCATTGATCATCAACCAACTGAATGAAAAATCATTCAGGGGGCTCAAGACATCAAATGGCATTGAATACTCAACTAAATGCTCTAAGTACCTAGTAAATGTCCTAGGTTGGTAACTGATTTATATTTAATATAGGAATATATGCTACTTACACAACTGGCATCCATATCTTGAGTCCCCACACCTACCTCACCAATTCCACTGAGCATTAAATGCTCTCTCTCACATAATTATATATGTGGTAACATCACTCTACAAAAGTGTCTTTTGTAGAGCCGCCCAACTGTTCATCTAATCATGTTGCAAAAAATAGGGGTAATGGGAATCGTGCCATTTAATGCGGATATCAAACCGATTTTATAACACCATTCAAATTTACTTTAAAACGTTTGATATCTGCAACACTTGCTACCCTAATTCCAATCCCTATAAATAACTCCACAAAGAAAAACACACACACGCTTTCATTACTTAGTTAAACTCTTGCAAAATCTTTTTCAAGAACAAATCTCTTTCAAACTGTGTGTGTTCTTTCTTGTGACCTAATTCTTTTTCAAAAACCAGACCTATTCACTACAAATGGATTTTTCCAAAGCTATAACATATGCTCCAAATATGGAATACCAAATGGAGAGCGTGGACCTTACCAAGAATAATGTGGTGGGGAATTTTGCTTACCCTGAAGGGTTCCCTGATTACAAGGCGGTGGTAAAATACCTCCAAAACTGTTTTCTCTCCACTGCATTCACAAAAACCCTCTCTATCATCTATCATGATTATTTGAGGGAATTCTGGTGTATAACAGTGGTTGAAAACCCTGATGCACCAAAGGATGCCATTATTAGGTTCTCAGTGAAGAATGGGAGAAAGTCCCTGACCCTTACCTACAAGACCTTTATCAAAGCCACTGGCCTTGATTACATTGAGACCTTTGCTACCCAACCCAAGGAAGAGGATGTGAAAGCAATCTTGTTGGAACTAGGGCCCTATGATAAGAATCACCCTGATGTGAGCCCAGGGGCCCTCCTCTCCAAAGCCCCAATCATCAAAACCTGGTTCCCTGCCCCGTGGAGGATCCTGATGACCTTTGTCATTCAGGTCCTTGGGGGTAACAAATCCTCCACTGAGCAACTAAACACTACTCAAGAAATGATAGTGTATTGTCTCCTGGACGGTATAAAAAATGACCTTGGAGAAATCATCTTCAGGGACCTCATTGCTAAACTGGGTGGGAAGTCTAGGCAAAAACTCATGTCCTACCCTAGATTCATTTCCTATGCCTTGCAAGACTTGTTAGGGCCCGAGTACATTAAGCTTGATGGCGTAGGCTTTGAGCCTGAAGTCTTACATAAGACTAACTACTCTCGCGACCCCACTGAGGTTACACCTATCGCCCAGACCACATACATCCTAACTGCTATCCAGGGTGACAAGATTTCACCCGTTCCCTCTCCCACCAAGAAGGTGAAGAGGAAGAAGGGACAGGGGTCCAGGAAGGTGGCTCAACCCAAGTCACTCGCCATTGGTACCTCGGTCTCCAAGCCTGAAAAAAGGGGGCAACAACAGACCTTGACTGCTGACACCCTCAGAATTATAACTGATTCACTGACCCCAAAACAAAGGCCATCGGAGGGCATTGAGTTAACACACTCGGTGTCCTCGGGCAAACCCATTCCCAAAGGCTCTGGTGAAATACACAAGTTAGTGGAGTTGGAATCAACTCAACTTCCACATCCTGCTAAAGGCTCTGGCAAATCATAACCAGGGTCTCAAGGAGCAAGGGGTCCTATATCCTCGGTGGGGTAGCACTACTCCACTGAGACGGGGACCCAGACCCTTTCACATCCTGCTAAAGGCTCGGTAAAATCACAACCCAAGCATTAGGGAGTAAACGTCCCTAAACCTTCGACAGGCCAGCATAAGCCTGTTGGAAAGGGGGCATAATCATTCATGTGCCTGATGAGGACATTTTCAAATCCAAGCTTTTATCTGAGGGCACAACTACTCATTCCAAAGACTCAGAGGGAAAAATACCCCCCGCTGATAGGGAAATAACTTTCACAATTCCTAAGGATGCCACTGAAAAACACCCATCGGTGTCTAAAGGGATCATAGGGGATAAAGACTCAGTGGGCATGCGACCACCCACTGATGTGGAACCTAAACCCACTCCTAGAGGTGCGCATAACTTGGGAACTCACTCTGAGGACCAGGCAGATAAAATCCAGTCTGCTGGATTTGAGGGGTCAGGATCTGGCTAAAACCAAGGCAAGTCTTCTTATGAAGAGGAGCCGGCTAGCCCCTTGTTGCAGATTCAGTCTATGGCAGATATTCAGGCACCCTATTCTCTGATGATGAGTTCCACAGTGATGAGGAAGTATTTGAAGCTAGGGATGATATGGACACTGAGGAGCAAATCACTGAACCACTTCCTCAATCCCCAGACTATGAAACTGCTGATCCACACTCCGAGTATGAATCTTCTGAAGATGATACATCTCCTCTCACTGAGCGATTCTTCACCAAGTTCATCAAGAAGACCACCAATGCCTTATTCCGTGGGGTCACTGATGAAGTGTTTGACATGCATACTGAGCATGTTGTTCATTACTTCAATCTTAAAGACTTGATTGAATAATTTCATGATGATGTCAGGGAACAAAATTCAACCATTGACTTCTCACTGACGAAGCTGGTCTCATACTTCAACCAGTTTATTGAATCCCTCAACAAGCTAAATGCAGGGGTTAAGTCTGTTCAAGAGTCAGTTAAGGATGATCCTAAACTCACCAGGAAGCTCCTTCAGGCATCTGAGACCTATCAACTGAACTCAGTGAACCTCACTAAGCTACTTAACGTGATGAAGTCATCACATCTTCAAGCTCTCAGTACCACAGTGAAATATGTCAAATCCTCTCTCACTGCCTTGCAACAATCAATGGCAGCTCAGTCTCAGGCTTCAACCTCAATGGCCTGGAACCTTGGTTCTCGAATGTCAGCAATTGAAGGGGCTCAAGCGTCTCTGGAAGCCAAAGTCTCCACAATTCAACAAGACACATCTGACATCAAGTCCATGATGACTGAGATCTATCAAGCTTTCAAGGGCACCGATCCCTTAGCATCAGTCAGTACTCTAACTCTTGCCATCACTGTGGCTCCGGCAATAGTTGAAGGGGAGAATGTCACTGAAGCCCATCACACTGAAGCACAAGATGCTACTGATGCTGCTTCAAGAGAAGCTACTGATGTTGCTTCAAGAGGAAAACCCTCTCACACTGAGGGGGAGCATGTCACTCAGGCCACTCCCATCTCATCATATCAACCTCATGAAGAAACAGTATCCTCAACACACCAGCAGGATAAAGGCAAAAGCATTCTTACAACATCTAAGCCTGAAATTCCTCTATTGGTGCCAGCTTCCTCCCTTGTCAGGTGTGATCCTGATGAGCCCATCAGAGTTCCATTTGAAATCAATGAGTGATACATCACCTCGCTGATGCTGAAATGCAGGTTCATATGGAAAGGGATGAGCTGCTAAGGAAAGTGGCTGAGGAAGAAAGGATGAGCAAGCCTGCTCTTATAAAGGTTGTGCATGAAGAAGCTGAAAAGATTGGGTTGGACACCAAGGCACTGGCTAGTGGGCAAGCTGGTGTAGTCTTCAAAAAGGCTCAGGAAGAAGAATGGAGTGCTCTTCAAAAAGAAAGGGAAGAAAAGCTCAGGAAGGATGCTCAGGTCAGGAAAGACAGGATTGAAAGGTACACCTGGGTGATGAAAGAAAGACTGAGACCAGAGACAATCACTGACATTCAGATTCATCGCAACACCAATCCTGTTATTGTCACTATTTTCAGGGGACCTGACCAAAGAATACTTGACGTCCACAAACCATTCAAGTTTTCCAAATTTGGCATCACTGAACTAGACGAGCTTCGACCAATCATTGCCAAGAAGCAAAATGTTGTGGTCCCTAAACCTTTTGAGTTACTAAAGCTGAGGTACGACAGACTGAATAAAATGCTTGAAGCTCTTGACATTCCCTCTCTTCTTCCTGCTTCATCAACTCAGACTGCTCTCCCAAAGGCCTCCAAAAGAAAAAGGAAGCAAGTTGAATTGGAGCCTGAGATCAAGGTCCCTGGGCTAGATTGTAACAGGTCTCTTCCTGAAGGAATCACCTTTGTGAACAACGTGGTCCTTGAGGAACCTGAAAGAGGCTTGTGCTTCACTGATGAATATGGGAACCCTGCCTTCCAAAGATGGTCTGACATGGATAGAACTGGTATCAAGGCAATGCTTTGATATCTTATGATGGTGTCTCCCATCAAGAGTGCTGCAAATGAAAGGTTCTGGTTGGACCTGAAAGCTGTGATTGAGGAACATCTTGACAAGCATCTACTGAGATCAAAGAAAGCTAAGCTTGAAGCCCTTGGTTACAAACTGAATATCTAAATCTACAACAACTATCTTTTTTTTTGTTTTGTAATTTTAATAGGATCTGTAATAACTATTAATGAACATTGAAGTTTTTTTAAGTTATTAGTGTCCTATTCAAATTACATTAACACTTAGTGAGAGATGAAGACCCCTGCCAACTCACACTGAATCATGAAACACTTAGGCTATTTGTATATCCAAATAGGGGGAGACTGTTGGGTCACTGAATTCCCCAAACTTCCTCTAACTAGGATTTGAACATAAAATAACCTAAGTGTTTAATATCCATAAACACTAACAAGTCACTGAGTGAACAGTAACTGAGTGAGTGATCTTCAGGATGCTTAGAACGAGCCTATAAAGAAAGGTTCTCCATTCAGTGAGGCGGAACTCAGCGAGTGGCATCTAAGCCAAGAAGAAGTTGATGGGTTCAGTGAGGATGACAATAGCTCACTGAACCCCAAGGACTCCTCAACAACTATTGAAGTACTGAAGACTGAAGACTGAAGACATGAAGACTGAAGAATGGGCGGGACAAAGTGGGAAAAGTATGAATGTATCAACAGGTGTCCTTATCAACTTGATGTCAAACTTTACATGAATGGCATAACGTCAGGATTATGTCATCACTGTGCATCAGAAAGGCACATTGTCCTTTACCAAATATAGTCCATTGTAACAGAGACAAAATATGTAAGTATTTTGTCTCTACTAGCTTAGGTCATCAATTTGTCTTTATCAGTAATATTGTAATTTACTTGTGTATAAATAGGTAGCATAAGTGAGGAGTAAAAGTTGACAAGTTTGTGCAATTAATGCTTAGACATTCACAAACCACTTTTACTCCTCCAAAGAACAACACAGTCCCTGAGATAGCTCAGTAGGACCTTTTAGTTGTCACTCAAGCTTTGTTTGGGTTTAGTGAGGAGTCATACCATACTTGTCGTTTTCAATCCCAAGTGTTATTCCGCAAGCACTTGGGTATAATTCTTTTTGATTAACTTCTAATAAAGAGTTAAACGTTGAAAAATATTGTCTCTTCATCTTTATGTTTTATTTGCTGTTAATCAATTTCATCTTTGTTTAAAGTCATGGAACTTGGTTAGTTTAACTCGTTAGTTATAAGTAACCAAGTAAATGGGACCAACATTATATCTTTACTTGCTTTCTAGGATTTTCCTTTATATAGAATTTACCGCCGATTTTACGCGAGGTTTCGTGTTTGTTTTCTTTGTTTTTTAACAGGTTATATTGGACCAGAAGATGATTATATTTCAGGAGTGAAGCTTTACATGCTCATTTTCTTAAAGGAGGATTTAACCATGTTACCACATAGTCCATACCGAGCAAATCAGGGGAGTATTACTTTTCATTTATCTTTACTTTAACATTTTTTTATTTTGAACATTAAGGAAAATGTTCGATTTAAGTGTAGGGAGGGTGAATTGAGATACCTTAGAAACTATAACTCCATTTGATTTTTGTTTTGTTTAATAGTAGATGTGCAATAAAACTAAGATAAATACTTTTTAGCGTAATTTTGGCACCAAATTTAAAATTTTTTTTGCAACATATAGGAGTGAAACTTTAGTCTTAATAAGCGTCTCATGGATAGGAATTATATGACTAGCACAAAAAACCGTACCACTCAAAAATTTCCACCCAAATATGTGAGGTTCGCCTTTAGATCTTTAGGAAAAAGCATTCATTGTTGACGCTTGTGAGTGTACTGGTAGTATTTAGATTCTAGAACTTGCGTTTGTGATGCATCCCGAGACCGCTAGTGAGACTACATTCGTGTAGTTAGGATTTGCTACATGATAAGAGGAATTAGGATAACCCATGTTTTAAACTTGTATTATAATTACATTGACTTCATTGGTCAAGTAATTTTCCCACACCTTTGCGATGTACTAATTTTTAGTACACGATAGCCCTAGTACACCCCTCAGAGCCTATCTTTTTCGTTTCTAACTTTAAGCATCTTACTTAAAGGAAGGATTTGTTACAATCCACCCCTAAATGTACACCCAAATCGCCTTAGCCTACCTTGTATGCACTCATCTTTAGTGCATTATTATTACATGTTTAAACCCTTGGTTAATTGTCTAATTGATTACATGGTTGCTAAGTCGAGTCATATCTTGTACATATTGTTTTGGGATGATTGAGACTCATGGATAAAGTACTAGTGTTATGGAGTAATGAGGATGAACATCATTTATTACCCCCATATATGCGTTAATATTTTAAAGTACTCCAAGTCTTTCGATTTTCTTAATCCGAGTCTTTGTTTTTAACTATGTAAAAGCTCAAGTGTGGGGAGGAAACGAGCTCCCTTTGATGTATTATTTTGGATGGTGGAGTAAAAGTGTATGCAAAAAAAAAAAAAAAAAAAAAAAAAAAAAAAAAAAAAACATATGGGCTACCATCTATTTCTTTTATTTATGTTTAAGTCAAAATAGTGTCTTGAAAAATCCAAAAAAGAGTCATATTTAGTTCAAGTTGAGTCGAGTATTAGCTTAACAACGCCTCACTGTACATGTAATTAACTAAGACAATTGACTTGCCACTAGTAAAATATCCCTTTATCCAAAAAACCGTGTTTTCCATACCCTTACACCTAACATTATAACCCGTTAAAAGACCTCTTTGATAGTTTATCCTAGGTGCTTACGCCAAAGTGGTGAAGGTTTTGATCCTTTGCCAAGCCTATGGTAATCTATTTGCTATGACAGGTAGTGAGAGATAATTTTCCATTTCCATTTGTGATATATAAACTTATAACACCTGAGAGATGACTGTATCCAAACACTAAATGTGAGGTGCTAGTGTATAATTTCCGTGCTTGTTTCGACTAAGGTAGAATGATTATTTGTTATAATTACTTTTATATTAATGTTAAATGACCCCTAACTTGTATTTTGATTGGTATAAAAGCTCATTTGCTTGAGGAAAAGCCAATTCCAAGTGTAGGGATATTTGATAAGCATTTATTTGATGCATTTTTAGGGGGTCATTTAAGCCCTAAGTCGTGAATTTATGATCAAATATTGCCTCAAATCGTTTCTTTTCTCATTTTAGGTACTTGGGACATGGTTTTTGGAATATGAAGCATTTTGGACGTTTTTATGTTCAAGAATGAAGAAAACAAGAAAGTCAAGAAAAGTCAGGAATTTACACCTGACGGCGTCAGGCTTGGATGCTGACGCCGTCACTTGAAGAATGGAACTGGTGAACTTTTACACGTGACGCCCCAGAAAGAAATTAGAAGTTTGTACCTGACGGCGTCAGGTGCAAAAGAGTTGAGGTCGTCTGGCTTTGCAACTACACGAGACGGCCCAGAACCCTAAAAAGTGACGACATCAGAAGATCTCTTAGGCGATACGAAATCCTAAAGAGTGGCGTTCTAACAGCGTCAGGACCTATAACCTGACGCCTTCAGCCTGTAAAATCTATATATAGTTTTGGATTTTTCATTCATTATGGTGGGGTAACTTTGTGTAAAACCCTAGAGACGAATTTCCAGAGATTTCAAGGGTTCCCAAACACTCTTTTCTCTCATGTTCCATTGTAGATAAGTAATCTTTTAATCATTCATCATGTCTATGTGTTGTTTGATTACTTGTTTATCCTTTCTTCCTTTTAACATGCTAGCTTAGGTTTATTTGTGTTTGCTTAAATATAATGAAACCTAGTTATTGATTGTTGGTGAGTTGTTTATTTTTTGGTTGATTGATTCGCGTTAGGCTTAAGAAAACTGGCTAATCTCCTATATGGTAACAAGCTTAAACATCTTAAGAAACGTAATCGGATGTGCACTACGGTTTTATTGGTTGTATTTAATGCCTGAGTAGATGTTGATGATTCTATGATAGGGTACTAAACGTGTCGTCATAAGAAGAAACAGATATTCATAGAGTTGGGGAAGGTTGTGCACATCCCCACGACTGGTATTAAGGAATACAACCCTTCAACTAAACAATTGCACTGTGACACTCAACTAACCAACAAGAGATAACTAGGGAATAAGGAAATCTAAGTAAACATGTTTGTCTCATATAAGTAGTCCACCACATTTACTTTTCTTGTTATTTTTATTTTATTGTTTTTAGTTTAATTTGTAGTTTTTGTGTTAGTTGAGTAGCAACTAATTCCGCCCACTCTTCCAATACCCGAAATTTTAATTGCATTCAAAAAATTATAAAAATACAAAAATAATCATCCTTCACTTTTAGACCTGTTGACCTACACTTCAATCCTAACGACACTATTCCCCTAGAGAACGATCAATCCCCCGGATCTACCATTTACTACACTACAACGGTCAGGTACACTGCCTGGAGGATTGAAAGCTTCTCAAGATCCCTTAAGAAGTAAAACCTTTTATGAGGTTGCGAAATCCCGCATCAGTGTCATATTCTTGATTTCTTTTAAAAGTATGCACAACCAATTTATTTTTATTTTTTACAAGGAAAACACTAGTTAAGCTACTTTTGATGACAGTGAACCCCTAACTCAATACTACACCATCTAGTAAGATTCATTGAACCTGGTAAATGAGTAGTCTTCCATAACTAACATTTAATAATGTAAGAACTTGTTTCACATCAGGATGCTCTTATGATTCTATGGTACTGAGCTGCTAATAATTTGGAATTGTACTGAAAAGACTTTGAAAACAAAGTTAAGCGGGAGGCTCAAGAAATCTGCATGGAAACTGAAACAAGTGATTAGAAATCAATTAAGAAATGAAATCACTCTTCAATGGCAACAACACAATTAGGAATTCATAGATGAAGAATCGGAATTCGAAAAAGTGATTAATATTGGATAGATGTGGATTTATTACAATGGAAGGATTGAGAAAGTTCTAGAGATAAAACTGTTATAATTCATGTTGAAGAAAATGAGAAATGAAAGACAAAAGACTATTTATAAATGGAGATGATGGATAGGAAAGTTTTGGTGCCAAACTCTAACTGTCTTTAAACTAGTTTCACTTTAGGTCCCTCAACTTTAGAAGTTTTCATTACCAGTCCTTGAGCTCACTTGACTTGTAACAATCCATTCTTCAAATAATTCTTGACCCTCAAGAATTCTCTTCAAAGCTGGGGTACCTTTGGATCAAATCAGGGTAACACTGCCAGGTAGCATCCTCATTTGTGTGGTTAGACCATTTCACTAGCACATACACAGCTGGCTTATTGTTCACTTTAGTTAGTTTCTTCTCCAATATAGCAATACGTTCAGCTTCTAATAGCCCATTATATCCACAATGAGGAAGTATGCCCATCTTGTGAGTACTCACTTTAAATACTTTCAGTTGAGACACATGAAAAACAGGATGCACTTGGCTGTTTGGTGGCAATTCCAACTTATATGCAACTGCTCCAATCTTTTCAATGATTAAGAAGGGCCTATAATACTTTGATGATAGCTTGTGTTGTTGCTCTTTCCTGATAGTGAGTGCCTATGTGGCTGCAGCTTTAAGTAAACCCACATGCCCACATTAAAGATTCTTTCACTTCTGTGCTTATTGTCTTGGTTTACCATCCTATCTTGAGCTCTTTTTAGATGGAACTTGCACACTCTCACAGCCTCTTCCCTAGCTTGCAGTGACCTATCAATAGCTTCTACTGCACTCTCACCTGCCACATATGGAATGTGCAGTGAGGGTGTTTGGCCATACATCATTTCATAGGGTGTAGCGTTTGTTGCTATGTGATAGTTGGTGTTATACCAAAACTCTGCTATGGGAAGCCAAGTTGTCCACTCCTTGGGTCTCTCCCCACCCATACACCTCAAAAAGCATTAAAAGTACTTGTTGACTATCTCTGTTTGGCCATCAGTTTGGGGATGATAAGCAGTTGATAGCTTGAGTTGAACCTTCAATGTCTTGAACATGGACTACCAAAAATGGCCAAAAATACTTTGTCCCTATCACTGGTAATAGACTCAGGTAGCCCATGCAAATTATACACATTATTAAGGAAGACTTGAGCCATTATAGCTGCTGTAAAAAGGTGTTGCATAGCGATGAAATGTGCATACTTACTGAGTATGTCCACCACCACAAATATGATTGTAGACTTTCCACAAAATCCATGGAAATAGAGCTCCATACCTTCTCTGGAATTGGCAGTGGCTGCAACAGTCCTGGGTATACTTCCAAATCAGGCTTCTGCCTCTGACATGTGTCACATTCCTTTATAAACTGTTTCACCATCTTGTGCAGCTCCTTCCAATAGAACAAATTCCTAAGTATGTTCACAGTTACAGTTGTGCCAGAAACCACCAACAACATATGAATGATAATGTTGTATGATGGTGTTTATGAGTTGCAAGTCATCACTGATGCGATGTGTGTTAGTGCAAGTTTTAAATTTATAAGAGTGAATTACCAAATCTAGAAACAACACATACGAGCAAGTGTACTCGTCCGTTATAGCCAGATGTGATGGTAAGTCGGGATCGTTCGCAGGGATTTGTGAGTGAATCGAAATATATAAGTCTAAAAGTAAATCTCTAGTGTACGCAAATATGATAATAAGCAAATTCAATAAATTAAAAACTACACTTGTTTAGACTAGTTTTCTACTTAATGACACACATGATTGTGATAACTTTTGATAACATGTTGGTTGAGATAATTAGATGGTGGTCTAATCTATTGTTTCTACAAGTTAAACCTTCGTCAAGATTTTAGTTCATAAAAACAAGCTTTAGGTGTAAACCAATCAATTCAAGATCTATCCAAGGTTCATAAGGTATGGTGGATATCTTAAACACAAGACAAACTTTTATTACCAATCAAATACTCTTAAGAAATGGTCAATACAAAAGGTAACCTCTTCATAGACAAAAAGGTCACAATCATTTATAAACATTTAAACTTTCGTCCTACTAAAGGTTTACAAACAACCCAATTTGATGTTATAAAAGAATTCTTATTACAATCATACTTCTTGTTTCTTTGTTTAGTCAAGAATAATTATGGTGAAAAACAATCATTCATAGACAAATTATTATAACTAGTTGAGCAATAACAAATCTTTCGACGTTTGAAACTATTATCAATTAGTTAACCTTGGCTAAACAAATGTCACGATGAAACTTAAGGTACAATTGGTTCTTAGGATTGACTTGAAATTGAATTAAAACATGTTATCACAATCATCACTATCACTAAGTATAAAACATCATCAAAACAAGTGTAAAAAGATTACTAGCCACTCATGGCAAACATGCAAATAAACTCAGAATATTTAACATAAGAATCCATGGTTATAAGTCTTACAATGCTTTGAAATTGATAACAAATGACAAGGTATTGATAACCTAAGAGTTGGTGATGATTTCTTGAGATTTTTGGACTCCAAATGTTACTTCTTTGATCCTCCAAAGTTCTTGGTTCTTTCTGCACGAATTTTTCTCCTTAGAGAGCTAGAAGATGATAATAATTGTGTGTAGTAATGAGAGTAAATGGTATCTTCAATTGTGTGTTGAATGGTGTTGAGTTATGCACTTTTGAAGTCCCCCCATAGGCTTGTCCAACACTCTTGGTCATAAATAAGAACTTAAATGCTTGAACTTGGACAATAAGACACTAAAAAGGGCCTATAACCTTGAGACAAAAGACCAAGATTCATGCACAAAATTTGGCAAAAACATGCAGAACTGACCAACCCATCTGTTACGGGATGGCACCGATCGGTTGGTGAAGGGTACATATGACCATCCGATCGGTTTCACACCAACCGATCGGATGGTAATTTCTGGCAGCTTTGGACTTTGACTTTGACCTGTGTAGCTCTTTATGTACTATCCAAACTTGATTAACTTCTGAACTTGGAACTTTGAGATGACAAAACTTAGGTTCTCATATGAATTACTTCATAGATTGGACTTTTGAGCTTGGGAATCTTCGTGTAACCGCGTATACTTCATTTCCTTCACTTTTTCTCCATTTTTCCTGCATTTGGCTATATATGCTACAAAACATACTTTGATACGATTTAGTGGCAAAAGCATATAAAAACAACCAAATAACATACATAAAAACACTAATAACGCTTATAAAAACATGTTAACTTTGAGCGTTATCAAATCCCCCACACTTAAACTTTGCTTGTCCTCAAGCAAATCTAGAAGAAAACTAAATATCCACATGGTATCCAAAAATGATTAGAAAAATGTGATGCAAATCATTCAAGTACAAGTACAAGATACGATTCATCGTTTTAAGCTTAAATGACGAAAAATCCGTGATGTTTGACAATACCCAATGATTTTCTTGCTTGATTAACATTTCTAAACACCTCACGAAAAAGTAACGAAGTATAATTCACTCAATCACTCATTTTAGGTAGTGGAGTTGATGAGTGCTCAAACACTCATCATTTTTGGTCTAATCTGAACTGCAAAACATACAAAAACACTCAGTAATGCATCAAAATACTGAAAATATTTCAAAATTGTGTTTTATATGTTTTAGATGCAAAATGAGCAAAAACAAATGAAAAACGCACAAAGTTTGCAAAATTGGCAGTTTCAGTCCCCCGACTTTCAAAAATTACAAAACTAGTCCTTGGATAATCAAAATATGGAAAATTATCACCAAAGGTCATTTTGAAATCATAAAATGTCATATTTAGTCCTTTGGTGAAAAATTGGAAAGTTTTGGAAATTTACAAGATTAGTCCCTGGAGTTTCAGATTTTGGCAGATTCAGTCCCTGGTGGGATATTTTTGGATGAAAAATCATTTTTAGTCCTTGGAAGTTCAAAAATGTTCAAATTTGGTCCTTGGATTAAAGATTTTACAAAATGGCAATTTTAGTCCTCGGATTTTGAAAATTGACATAAATGGTCCCCAGGAATTTTGAAAAGTACAAAATTGCAAAAATGGGTTTTGGATATTTGAACTATGCAAGTATGGACCTTATTTGTACTTTGGAAAGATTGCATGATCAGCCCTTCAACTTTCACCTAATTACAAAAATGGTCCTTGTGATTTATTATTTACCAATTGGACCTTTTGCTAATAAAACCCAACTAAAACCTGGTCCATGGCCTGATCCATTTTAATACCCCCAAGCCCAACACACAACAAAACCGGCCCACTTCCAAACTAATACTCTCCCCCGTCTTTGACCTTAGTCAACACCCCCAACCCCTTGCACTGTTCATCATCCCCACATCCCAGCTTTCACGCTTCCATGTTTCCTCCTCCCTCCTCTTCTCCACAAAACATTCACCAACTCCCATTAATACTATCACCTACACCCTCACCAAACCCTCCTCCTCATTAATGTACCCACCAAACACTCACAACTGCCTTTTCCCACTTTTCCCGCCATTATCAATTTAAACGGTGGGGATCAAACACACTCATCCAATGGCTCAAACTAGTTGTGGGAAAGATAGAGAGAGACTGCAGGCTTATAAAAGAAAAAAAAAAAGAAAAAAGAGAAGAAAGCAAGTAGTTAGTGTAGAATAGATTTAGTTTAGTTTTAGGTGGTCGTTTAATGTAATTCTCCCTTTTTAATGTAATTTCTTGTTTTTAAACATTGTACTAAGCAATTTCAGTATATTTAAAAGTCCTTTCAAGTAATCAATTTCAGTTTCTTTTTCTGTTTCCAGTTTATGCAAATTTCATACTTGGAAATCCAAGTTTTACTTATAACTGTTAATGGTGTTGTTTAATGATTAATCCAAGTTCAATGTAGTTTACTTATAAGCTTTTTTAAAAAAGCCAGTTTATCATTTAGAAGGTTTCTAATCAGTCTAACCTAAAATCTCATAAAAATACCAATAAATAGTTTTTAATTCAGAAATTAGTTTAGAAGGTGGATGAAGCATGGATTTTGGTTAGAAATGGAAGGACCTGGTTTAGAACTCCAAAGGGGAGTGTAGGTTTGTGATTTGAGTCCCTGTGCACTTTTGTTCTTAGCTTTGGATCCTATGTAAGATTCTCTCATACTTTATGGCATAATCTGTGAACTTGAGTTTTTGTTGTTATTTATTGTTTATTTTTGTTTAATTAGATCTATTATAACCTAATGTAACCTAGTTTAGGAGATTTGTGGCTTGTTTTGTTTATTTGCCTTGTAACATATAAATCAGTCACCCATAAGGGACTGTTTGGATCAGTAGAATAGGGTGGTCTCAACTGTGTTTCATGTATTGTCTCTTGTTGTTGCATGTTTAAAAAGGTCCTAATAGGTTAATTTTATCATTTTAGCTAGCACTTGTTACTAAAAAAGTCAAAACTTAGTTTGTTGGTTCATCAACTGTTAACTGTTGGAGTTTAACACTCCCAAATCATTCCTACTAGTTCATTAAGTGTTGTATTTGCATCATTTAGCTTCATATTAACATATAACATCAATCTCAGTCAATTAGATCTAGTAGAATTCACATAAGTCAAGCTTTTCATATTTCACTAAAAAGTCAATTTGCCTAGTCTCAGATTTTTCCTAAAGTTCAAGTAATTTTAATGATTTTTGTGTTTGCTCTCTGGGCTTAAAACTTGTTTGTATTTGTTCTCTACCATCTCAACTCTGGATTCCCATGGTTCTTGCATTTTTATGAATTTTCTTGTGGTGTCCATACCCTTCCAAAGTAGGCTGCAGGGCATATGCATGCCCTGCTACACAGACACCATGCTCAGACCCAAACTTTCAAGGTCCCTCATGGCTTATGTAGTGGGCCCCAGAGGTTGCTTATTGGCTTTTTGAAAAGCCAATAAGCTCCTCTTCCTAGTTCTGGGCTTATCTTTGGTTTTGAACCCCATTTACTAGGGCTGCTATACACCTCAAGCTTGTCCCTTTTCTGTTTGAGTTTTGGCTTTTGGATTTGCTTATCTCAGCTTATCAGCTTATCCAGGGCCCCATTCTAGATTTTATAGCTTATTTCATGTTCCTTTAACTTGTATCCACCCTAATCTATCTTTGGTTTCAGCTTGAAGCTTGTTTCAAAGCTTTTGGCTTTGACAGTTGACCAAAGTCAACTGTCAAGATCATAAGCCCTTAAACAGCTTATTTTTAAGCTCCAAATAGTTTGCTTTTACAAAAAGTTCATGTTTTTAGGTGTAAGTTAAGTTTCCAAAAAGAAAATCTAGAAAATCAAAAGTAATTTTAAGTGATAGTTTCTATTTAATTTTATTTAAATTTTATTTTTCATTTTTAGATTTTTGTTAAGTACTTGTCATTTTTATATTTTTATTAATTACCTATTATATTAAAGTATTTATAGTAATTTTCTCAGATTTTTATTTTGTCATTAAGTATTTATTAGAATTAATCTTAGTTTAATTAATTATTAATTAATAATTAGCTTAAAATAGCATAATTAGTTTTTATTAGGTAAAACCTAGTTTTTATATTTTTCCTAACTTTTATATAATCTAAAATAATTTTAGAAATTTTCTTGTAATTTTTACTATTCATTTAGTATTTTTCTTAATTTAAAATTGTTTAATTAGGTAATTAATGTTTAATTAGTAATTAATTAATAGAAAAATCACAAAAAGACAAAAATACTTATTTTTAATTTTAAAACTTATTTTTAGTTATTTTATAATTTTAGAAATTTTATTTTTACCTTTTTAGTATTTAATTAATATTGTATTATATTTAAGTATTTCAAATATTAATAATTAGTATTAAATAGTAATTAATTAATATTAAATAATTAATTAGTGTTAAAATTTATTTTCTTTTTCTAAAAATTTTCTTTTACTTTTAAGTTTGTAAAAAAGTCATTTTCACCCTCTGGGTGTTTTCAGATTTCCGTTTTCACTTTTTATTTCGTACGTCTACGTTTTATTTAAACGTGAACGTACGCGTTTTAAGTTTTAAACGTTTCTGGTTTTTCTGACTTTCCCGTCTTATTCATATAGCTTGTTTAAGCTATTTCCTTGTAGATTCCTTAGTTCAGATCACTCACAAACCCTTTTCTTCCAAATTCACCCGATCACGAAACCGTTTGTTAGCCATTCATACCTCGTCAGGACATAACGACCCGGGGAAACCACTATATTCCGCGGAGCATTGGTTTTAGACGTTTGACTTGGTTGACCATCACCTGGTCAATTAGGTTGACCTTTTGGACCCAATCAATTTTTGGCGCCGCTGCCGGGGTGGTGTGCGCGCTATTCTAAACGGTTTTGCGTATTGGTGAATCGGGATATACATCCACTGTATATTTATCCATCCTTGTTCATATCTTTTCATAAAAACCCAAAAATATTTTTCCTTATCCTCTATCCATTTGATTCTACCTTCTTATACCCATCTCATGTATAATTCTTATGGCGTCTCTCGGCTACACGTGTTTTCACTGTAAAAGTCCGATTGAGGACGGCTTTCGTTGTCTCCGGTGTATTTGTGAGAAATGTGGCAATAATTGTAATAACAGATTTTGTGTATTGTGCAATCTGTTCATAAGTCCAAATTCTCTCAATGATTCACCAAATTCTTCCAACTGCCCTTCACAGCCCGAGGTACGTGCTATTAATGACAAACCGTCAAGAATTGATCATAACCTTTCACGGTTTACGGTTAAAAGTTTGTCAAGCAAACATGCTGAGCTTAGGGCAGTGACTGAAAAGCACGACTTGCCCAATCTTCACGTTCATCAAGAACCAAAACCCGAGACCATAACGGAAGTGGTGGAAATTGCTAGCTCTCAGAGCACACCACTTGTCCCACCTCCAGATTTTGTTCTTTGTGTCGGTTGTGGTGAGCCGCTTTTTGGTTTACCATGTCGTTGGTGTACATGTGTGCAATGTGGTAACGGTATTCAAAACGGGAGTTGTTTGTTTTGTGGGTCGAGTAATTCATTTGCTTATGACCCTAATCAAGACTCATTCAACGACTCTTCAAATTTTTCCAATTACCCAACACATTCATACGAGCAAGAATCATATTATCCAAACTTCAATGATGCTTCGTATCAAGATACACCAAGCCAGACTCAACAGTTTTACTGTTGTGAGTACTGTGGTGGTTCACACTACAGTTCTGATTGTCAAACAGGGAATCCATATCCTTGTAACAATTACGACTATTCGTTTTTAGACCCACCTCCACAGTACCAAATGACCCAAGCAACTCCTCTTGTTACTGAGCAAGACATTTTAATAGAGGCTCTTAAGATATTGAAAGAGCTTAAGGAGGAGTTGGCTACTTCATCGTTTCAAAGCTCTCGTGAGAAATCTATGGCAGAATTACTTGCGGAAGAACGAGCAGCTAGTAACGAATTGAGCAAGGAAGAATTGCTAGTCTTAGAACAAGCAGCTAAAACTCGTGCCATATTTCGCAATGCTGCTCTTCTTGACGATGATGATGATGATGTTACCCTTGATATTTCTCAATTTTGTAAGGGTTCATCAAGTTCATCTGTTGTGATTCCTTCCTCGGAAAATCAGGGAGAAAAGACTATGATAGAATTACTAGCAGAAGAACAAATGAAATTTATAAAACCCATGTCTGCTAGTCCTTCTCCACTCCCTCAGTCTGTTGTTATCGCACCCGAAGTTCACACTCACTCTCTAAACATGGGGGATGAGCATCTTGACACTGTTCCTAATAAGGAATCGGACGAATTAATAAAGTCTAGTGTTGAGATCCTTGTCCCAATCCCGAGAGAGTCACAGGGAACTTTGGATGATATATGTGATATTCCTTCATCTCTTGAGTGTTCAAACGATCATTTTGATACTTTCTCAGATTTTAATGATGATTGTACATCTCATGGAGACATTGAGTATATTGAGGCATCACTGCCTCATTCTGATGTTGATCCTCTTCTTGAGGAGTTCGCTGATGAACTTACTCACATCAATCCACTTTCATTAGAAGGTGATGATGGTCTCCTTGACTTCGAAGCCGATTTGGGAGAAATTGAAAGTCTCCTATCTCATGATCCGTCACTCACTTCTGATCCCAGCAGTCCAATAGAGAATGATAATCTCTTTGTTCCTGAAACATTTAATACGACTCTCACCAATCCTCTATTTGAATTCGATTCTGAATTCACTATGACTTCTAATAATCCAATCTTTGACGAGGATTGTGATGAGTCCACAATGGAACATGAGTTCACAAATTCACATCTTGTGAATAATTCTCTTCATGAGGAGTTCTCCGGTGAACTCACTCATCATGTCATAACTCCTCCGGAGTTTGATGGCCCGGGGGGAGATGCTCTCAATCATGAGAATTTGCAAATTCCCACCCACCTCCCGGGTTGTTTACGAGCTTACCCTTTGAAATCCAAACTCAGGCTACGGAGCCTGCTCTCGAGGAAGAAGATCAAATCATGCTTTTTATCATGATTTTCTTCCTTTTCTTCACCTATACGGTGACTTCTTCTCTTCTTCACTCCTTCGGGAGTGAGGACACTATATTTGATCCCGGCATTTTCATATATCATTATTTTGAGCCGGGATTATATCTCATCGGTGTGGAACTTTCACGTGCTTCAAATGTTTGTCCAAACATCTTGAATGAAAGTCCGATTGAGATTGTTTCTTCCACATCATGCTTCCCCAAGGACAATTGAATTCGGGGTCGAGTCTTATAGGGTTTTCACCCTAAGTGTGGGGGAGTCCCCCATGCTATGATTACAGAAGTGAAAATACAAAATGGTGTTTTCCACGCTTAGCTTATAATGTTGCCCTTTTATGTTTAAAATGTCGGCATAATAGCCGGGATTTTGAATATTGAGGACAATATTCATGCTAAGTGTGGGGGGGTATTCGCTATTCTAGCGAATTTTATCACATTTTACTATATAATACCCCCGTTTTTAGCCAAAATTTCAAAAATTTTTAAAAAAATTTTTCACTGGTGCTTCAAAATTTTTGTGGTATAAGCGACAAAAGGGATTGGCTAGTCCAGGAGCAAACGGCTCTTGGTAAAGACATCTCAAATCCGTTTACGGCTTGCAATTTGCCCAAAATTGTATGGTTCATCAACTCCCCAAAAACAAATGAGTTGGCTAGCCCGCAAGATTATGGCTTGTGGTAAAGGCCGTGGAAAAACCATAATTGGTAATCAGCTCACCAAGATGTTGATTATTCCATCAAGAGCTGGCTAGTCCAGAAGCAAACGGCTTTTGGTAAAGACTAATCAAATCCGTTGACAGCTGGTGGTTTGCTCAAAATTACACGGTTATCAGGTGTGCCACAGTTCTTACACCTGGCTACTCCAGAAGTGATGGCTTTTGGTAAAGAGTTTAAAATCCATCAAGTTTTCAAAACAGTATTGCTAGGGACTAGCAATAGTTTAGTGTGGGGGATTGATGAGTGCTCAAACACTCATCATTTTTTGTCTAATCTGAACTGCAAAACATACAAAAACACTAAGTAATGCATCAAAATACTGAAAATATTTCAAAATTGTGTTTTATATGTTTTAGATGCAAAATGAGCAAAAACAAATGAAAAACGCACAAAGTTTGCAAAATTGGCAGTTTCAGTCCCCCGACTTTCAAAAATTACAAAACTAGTCCCTGGATATTCAAAATATGGAAAATTATCACCAAAGGTCATTTTGAAATCATAAAATGTCATATTTAGTCCTTTGGTGAAAAATTGGAAAGTTTTGGAAATTTACAAGATTAGTCCCTGGAGTTTCAGATTTTGGCAGATTCAGTCCCTGGTGGGATATTTTTGGATGAAAAATCATTTTTAGTCCTTGGAAGTTCAAAAATGTTCAAATTTGGTCCTTGGATTAAAGATTTTACAAAATGGCAATTTTAGTCCCCAGATTTTGAAAATTGACATAAATGGTCCCCGGGAATTTTGAAAAGTACAAAATTGCAAAAATGGGTTTTGGATATTTGAACTATGCAAGTATGGACCTTATTTGTACTTTGGAAAGATTGCATGATCAACCCTTCAACTTTCACCTAATTACAAAAATGGTCCTTGTGATTTATTATTTACCAATTGGACCTTTTGCTAATAAAACCCAACTAAAACCTGGTCCATGGCCTGATCCATTTTAATACCCCCAAGCCCAACACACAACAAAACCGGCCCACTTCCAAACTAATACTCTCCCCCGTCTTTGACCTTAGTCAACACCCCTAACCCCTCGCACTGTTCATCATCCCCACATCCCAGCTTTCACGCTTCCATGTTTCCTCCCCCTCCTCTTCTCCACAAAACATTCACCAACTCCCATTAATACTATCACCTACACCCTCACCAAACCCTCCTCCTCATTAATGTACCCACCAAACACTCACAACTGCCTTTTCCCACTTTTCCCGCCATTGTCAATTTAAACGGTGGGGATCAAACACACTCATCCAACGGCTCAAACTAGTTGTGGGAAAGATAGAGAGAGACTGCAGGCTTATAAAAGAAAAAAAGAGAAGAAAGCAAGTAGTTAGTGTAGAATAGATTTAGTTTAGTTTTAGGTGGTCGTTTAATGTAATTCTCCCTTTTTAATGTAATTTCTTGTTTTTAAACATTGTACTAAGCAATTTCAGTATATTTAAAAGTCCTTTCAAGTAATCAATTTCAGTTTCTTTTTCTGTTTCCAGTTTATGCAGATTTCATACTTGGAAATCCATGTTTTACTTATAACTGTTAATGGTGTTGTTTAATGATTAATCCAAGTTCAATGTAGTTTACTTATAAGCTTTTTTAAAAAAGCCAGTTTATCATTTAGAAGGTTTCTAATCAGTCTTACCTAAAATCTCATAAAAATACCAATAAATAGCTTTTAATTCAGAAATTAGTTTAGAAGGTGGATGAAGCATGGATTTTGGTTAGAAATGGAAGGACCTGGTTTAGAACTCCAAAGGGGAGTGTAGGTTTGTGATTTGAGTCCCTGTGCACTTTTGTTCTTAGCTTTGGATCCTATGTAAGATTCTCTCATACTTTATGGCATAATCTGTGAACTTGAGTTTTTGTTGTTGTTTATTGTTTATTTTTGTTTAATTAGATCTATTATAACCTAATGTAACCTAGTTTAGGAGATTTGTGGCTTGTTTTGTTTATTTGCCTTGTAACATATAAATCAGTCACCCATAAGGGACTGTTTGGATCAGTAGGATAGGGTGGTCTCAACTGTGTTTCATGTATTGTCTCTTGTTGTTGCATGTTTAAAAAGGTCCTAATAGGTTAATTTTATCATTTTAGCTAGCACTTGTTACTAAAAAAGTCAAAACTTAGTTTGTTGGTTCATCAACTGTTAACTGTTGGAGTTTAACACTCCCAAATCATTCCTACTAGTTCATTAAGTGTTGTATTTGCATCATTTAGCTTCATATTAACATATAACATCAATCTCAGTCAATTAGATCTAGTAGAATTCACATAAGTCAAGCTTTTCATATTTCACTAAAAAGTCAATTTGCCTAGTCTCAGATTTTTCCTAAAGTTCAAGTAATTTTAATGATTTTTGTGTTTGCTCTCTGGGCTTAAAACTTGTTTGTATTTGTTCTCTACCATCTCAACTCTGGATTCCCATGGTTCTTGCATTTTTATGAATTTTCTTGTGGTGTCCATACCCTTCCAAAGTAGGCTGCAGGGCATATGCATGCCCTGCTACACAGACACCATGCTCAGACCCAAACTTTCAAGGTCCCTCATGGCTTATGTAGTGGGCCCCAGAGGTTGCTTATTGGCTTTTTGAAAAGCCAATAAGCTCCTCTTCCTAGTTCTGGGCTTATCTTTGGTTTTGAACCCCATTTACTAGGGCTGCTATACACCTCAAGCTTGTCCCTTTTCTGTTTGAGTTTTGGCTTTTGGATTTGCTTATCTCAGCTTATCAGCTTATCCAGGGCCCTATTCTAGATTTTATAGCGTATTTCATCTTCCTTTAACTTGTATCCACCCTAATCTATCTTTGGTTACAGCTTGAAGCTTGTTTCAAAGCTTTTGGCTTTGACAGTTGACCAAAGTCAACTGTCAAGCTCATAAGCCCTTAAACAGCTTATTTTTAAGCTCCAAATAGTTTGCTTTTACAAAAAGTTCATGTTTTTAGGTTTAAGTTAAGTTTCTAAAAAGAAAATCCAGAAAATCAAAAGTAATTTTAAGTGATAGTTTCTATTTAATTTTATTTAAATTTTATTTTTCATTTTTAGATTTTTGTTAAGTACTTGTCATTTTTATATTTTTATTAATTACGTATTATATTAAAGTATTTATAGTAATTTTCTCAGATTTTTATTTTGTCATTAAGTATTTATTAGAATTAATCTTAGTTTAATTAATTATTAATTAATAATTAGCTTAAAATAGCATAATTAGTTTTTATTAGGTAAAACCTAGTTTTTATATTTTTCCTAACTTTTATATAATGTAAAATAATTTTAGAAATTTTCTTGTAATTTTTACTGTTCATTTTGTATTTTTCTTAATTTAAAAATGTTTAATTAGGTAATTAATGTTTAATTAGTAATTAATTAATAGAAAAATCACAAAAAGACAAAAATACTTATTTTTAATTTTAAAACTTATTTTTAGTTATTTTATAATTTTAGAAATTTTATTTTTACCGTTTTAGTATTTAATTAATATTGTATTATATTTAAGTATTTCAAATATTAATAATTAGTATTAAATAGTAATTAATTAATATTAAATAATTAATTAGTGTTAAAATTTATTTTATTTTTCTAAAAATTTTCTTTTACTTTTAAGTTTGTAAAAAAATCATTTTCACCCTCTGGGTGTTTTCAGATTTCCGTTTTCACTTTTTATTTCGTACGTCTACGTTTTATTTAAACGTGAACGTACGCGTTTTAAGTTTTAAACGTTTCTGGTTTTTCTGACTTTCCCGTCTTATTCATATAGTTTGTTTAAGCTATTTCCTTGTAGATTCCTTAGTTCAGATCACTCACAAACCCTTTTCATCCAAATTCACCCGATCACGAAACCGTTTATTAGCCATTCACACCTCGTCGGGACATAACGACCCGGGGAAACCACTATATTCCGCGGAGCATTGGTTTTAGACGTTTGACTTGGTTGACCATCACCTGGTCAATTAGGTTGACCGTTTGGACCCAATCAGGAGTAAATAAGAGAAATCACACTTATTGCTCAGTTATGATCTAATTATTACCATAAGCTTGTACAAGAAACAAAACTACACCGCAATGGCGTAAGCACCAAGTCTACATATCAAAGAGGTCTTTTATTCGGGTTATAATGTAAGGCTTAGGGTTGTACCAGGCTTATGTTTAAACATCTCATACAAAAACATAATAGATTACTGGCGCGAATTCTTGATTACTCAAAAACCGGATGGTCACTACAATATTCATGCACTTAATATTCTCACAAAGCCATTACAATATCCGGATAGATAAAGTAATTTGGTAAGGGTAGGGATAAGCCATGGGATTATTTATGAAATTGGTTTTAAAGAAAAATAAAGTCTAAGTCCCATTGTTGCTAGTTACCAAACAAACCACGAACCCATAAATGATTATAGTCACAATCTCCCTCTTCTTCAAATAACGATACATCGATTCGCCATAACAATATTCTTCATTCTTATCATATCGGTTAACAACATACCACAAGATTTCCTTTATTCACATATATAGCACATTTGCTATAATTGTCACCTTATAGTTACGATGACTATTTTTTTTTTCTTGTAAACTCCTTCACACTTTTCATAAGCATCACCACAACAATACAAATAAGAAGCTGCAGTCTCCGTCTTTGTCGGAATGGCACACACATGATTGGTGAAGTGTGGCTAACTAATAATCATCAAAACTATCCAACAACCAAGCAACTAGAAACCCACCATTTAGACTTTGACAAGGGTTAGGCTAAGGTTTAAACTTTAAAGTGTAAAATATTTTTGGATTTTTCTGAATTTATCAAAATGAAAAGGATGGCTCAGAGGGTGTAACTAGGGGTATCTAGCGCTAAAAATAAACGCTAACAAAAGGGTTAAAAATTGGAAATTAACTAATCAATGTGACTAGCTAAAAATCAATAATGAAGGCTATTTGGTTAAAATCCTATGGTTGCCTCTTATCACTTATGTATACTTATATTACAAAAATGTAATCTCACAACGGTCTCGTAATGATTTACAAGCACAAGTTGTAGAATAAATAAAATCACCGGCACACTCATAACAAAAGATTCAAGCATAAAAGATGTATGCTAGATATGAAACAGGCTCAAATCCTCACAATTTAGTGGAAAGGGTTATAATATGTGCTAGCAAATGTTATCGATCCCAGAATGGATTGCAATAATAATCGGGACACATATCGAATTTTTCAAAAATTACTATTTTTACCAGTGGATAGATCCAGTTATTCTTATAAATTATTCCTAAAAGCGTGAAAACAACTAGATTACAAGGACAAACAAAATTTAAAAATTAAATCAATATTAGACTTAATTTCTTATTTTACCTACTCATCCCCCCACACTTAAGTTAAACATTGTCCTCAATGTGATAAACGAGAAAGCATAAAAGTAGGAAAAATGAGAAAATAAACCGTGATATCCAGTGTTATCCAATCTTCTTTTTCTTGTAGTCAACACCTGTATTATTAGAACCAAAAACAAACAGACAAAAAGCATTGCAGTTTTATTCAAATTAGTGGCACACCCCTACACTTAAGTTCGACCAAGTAGTAAAACTTTGGGGTATAAACACTGAAAATCAAAAACAAAAATAAAAATAAAATACACGGGTTGCCTCCCGAGAAGCGCTTGTTTTATTAACGAGTCCTTAGCCAGACTCAAACTTCAAAATAGATTATGAAGTTTTAGTGTTATGTTTCCTTTTAGGGATATACAACACATTTCCTATCATAATTCCCTCTCCTGTTTCATCTATGTTTTCCAATTTAACATTTTACCATGCTCTAGGAAGAGCATCATAGATAAAACCACTACTGTGTGCCCAAGGAACCATTTCCTTGTGTGGATCCATGAATGTGATAGCTTCATATTCAAATTCGGATGAAATCTCCTCATTAGAAATCATGTTTAATTGCTCCTTATCATAATAGAGTTTAATTCGGTGCCCATTTACAATGAAACTTCCACCATGTTTGTCATAAAGTTCAACATAACCTCATGGAAATCCATGTTTCACTATATATGGTCCAAACCATTTTGGTTTGAGTTTTGGAGCTTTAAACTTGTATTTCATATTGAAAAGCAGAACTTTATCTCCCGCTTTGAATTGTTTTCAAATTCTTAGCTTCCTATCATGATAAGCTTTAGTTCTTGCTTTGTATAGCTTGGAGTTTTCATAAGCTTGAAGTCTTAACTCATCAAGCTCATGTAATTGCAAAAATCTCTTTTCTCCAGCTATTTTTAAATCAGGATTACAGCTTCTCAATGCCCAGTAAGCACGATGTTCAAGTTCGAACGGTAGATGACATGTTTTTCCATACAAGAGTCTGTACGGAGTCGTACCAATTGGTGTCTTGTATACCGTACGAAATGCCCATAGAGCGTCATCTAATTTCCTTGACCAAACGGAAGGATTGTCTTTAACCGTTTTTTCAAGTATTCTTTTTATAGCTCTATTGGTATTTTCGACTTGACCACTAGTTTGTGGATGATAAGCTGTAGCAAAACGATGATGAACTCCATATCGTTTCATTACTTTCTCTATTTGTTTATTACAAAAATGGGATCCTCTATCACTTATTAAAGCTTTAGGAATTCCATAGCGAGCGAAAAGCTTTTTGAGAAAGTTGACAACAACTCGTGCATCGTTAGTAGGAAGAGCTTCAGCTTCAACCCATTTAGAAACATAATCGATTGCAACGAGGATATATTCATATTTGTATGATTTAGGGAAGGGTCCCATAAAATCGATTCCCCAAATATCGAATATTTCACAGACTTGAATGCACTTTTGAGGCATTTCGTCTCTTCGAGAAAGGTTACCGGATTTTTGGCACGCATTACAGTTTTGAACAAGAGTATACGCTTCTTTTAAAATTGTAGGCCAATAAAATCCAGCATCAAAAACTTTTCTAGCTGTAGTGGTAGGACCATAATGTCCCCCAGTTGGGCCATGATGACATTCATCAAGAATTTTTCTTGTTTCGGCACCCGAAACACATCTTCGTATCATTCCATCCTTGCACATCTTAAAAAGATAAGGTTTCTCCCAATAATAGTGTTTTAGTTCTGAAAAGAACTTACTACGTTGGTAGTAACTCATTCCTTTTTTAAGAATGTCTCCTGCAAGATAATTTGCGTAATTTGCAAACCATGGTATTTCCTCATCATCATCTTAATCTATCATCATGAGAGTTTCTTCTGGAAAATAATCATTAATTTCATTTTCTTTTAATTCTTCCAAATTTGGATTCTCGAGACGTGATAAATGATCAGCTGCAAGATTTTCTGCTCCTTTCTTATCTTTTATTTCGATATCAAATTCTTGCAGTAATAAAATCCATCTGATAAGACGTGGTTTTGCATCTTGTTTGTTAAACAAATATTTGAGTGCGGAATGATCGGTAAAAACTATCGTTTTTGAAAGCATAAGATAAGATCTGAATTTGTCGAATGCAAAAACTACGGCTAATAATTCTTTCTCCGTAACCGTATAGTTTTGTTGAGCATTGTTGAGTGTTTTACTTGCAAAGTAAATAGGACGAAAATGTTTTCCTTCACGTTGTCCTAAAACAACTCCAACAGCGAAATCGCTTGCATCACACATGATTTCAAATGGTAGTGACCAATTAGGTGCAACCATAATTGGGGCGCTAGTCAATTGACTCTTCAATGTTTCGAAAGCTTTAATGCAGTTAGCATTGAAATCAAATATAGAATCTTTTTCTAAAAGTTTAGTCATAGGACGTGATATTTTTGAAAAATCTTTTATAAATCGGCGGTAAAAACGGCATGTCCTAGAAAACTTCTAACGGTTTTAACGTTAGTTGGTGGTGGTAATTTGGTGATAACATCTATTTTAGCTTTGTCTACTTCCATCCCTGAACTTGATATTTTGTGTCCTAACACAATTCCTTCAGTCACCATGAAATGACATTTTTCCCAATTAAGAACTAGATGTGCAGCTTCATATCTTTCGAGCATTTTATCGAGATTGGAAAGACAGGTTTCAAAAGAATCACCAAAAACTAAAAAGTCACCCATGAAAACTTCCATAGATGTTTCAAGCAGGTCTTGAAATATTGCGATCATACACCTTTGAAAAGTTGCAGGTGCATTACATAGACCAAAAGGCATACGCCGATAAGCGTAGGTTCCAAAAGGACATTCCTGCATCAAGAAGTTTAATGATTTCCTTCTTAACAACCTCTTTCATATTTGGGTTGAGTCGACGTTGTCTTTCTACAATGGGTTTTGAACCTTCTTCACAATTGATTTTGTGTTTGCAAAAATCAGGACTAATTCCTGGAATATCAGAAGTTTTCCACGCAAAAGCGCTTTTATGCTTCCTAAGGACAGAAACGAGTCTTTCTTTTTTATTTGTTTTGAGCAACGACGATATGACTACTGGAAGAAGTGAATTTTCTTCTAAGTAAGCATACTCGAGATTATTGGGAAGGGTTTTGAGTTCCAAATCAGTGGGTGGTTCTTCTAAAGATAATTTGATTTTCAATGGATCTTTCTCAATGATATCTTCAAATTTCTCTTCTTCCTCTTCTTCAACTTTTATTTCCATCAATTCCTCAAATTCTTTATCAGAATCTGTTTCACTAATCTTTTCTGAAGTAGTCATGAATGGTTTCGAATCGTCAAGTAATGCATCCAATTCTTCTTCAGTGACTTCATCAATTACATCGATGTTATAGCATGTGTCATCACTGGAATTTGGATATTTCATTGCTTTATCGATTAAGAACGTGATTCGATCTTCTCCTACTCCAAGATTTAGTTCTTTACCTTTAACTTTAATCATTGCATCAACAGTGTTTAAGAAAGGTCTTCCTAAGATTAAGGGTACTCGACTATCTTCCTCCATTTCTAAGATGACAAAATCCACAGGAAAAACAAATTTACCAACTTGAACAAGCATATTTTTAGCAACCCCAACAGGATATTGGTATGTATGGTTGGCTAATCGTATACTCATCTTAGTAGGTTTCAATGTATTGATGGAAAGTTTAGAATACAACGAATAGGGCATCAAATTGATACTTGCACCTAAATCGGCTAAAGCATCACATGTGATGTTGTTTCCTAATGTACATGGTATAAGAAAACTTTTGGGATCTCCAAGTTTTGTTGGAATTTTGTTTTGAATAATAGCAGAGCGTTCTTCATTGAGAACGGTAGCAGAAATTTATTCTAACTTGTTTCTATTATTAAGAAGTTCTTTAAAAAATTTCCCATAATTGGGCATTCCAGCTAGAACATCAACGAGGGGTACGTTAGTTCTAACTTCTTTGATCATCTCTAAAAACTTCTTATGTTGCTCTTCTCTTTTCTCTTTTCTTAGGGCTTGTGGATATGGTAGTTTTGGTGTATAAGGCTTTATTGGTGGAATGGTTGGTTTTTGGGTTGGTTCTTTTTCAACTGTTTCTTCCTCCTCAGCTTCTTCCTCCTCTTCTTGAATAAGAGTAGTATCGGTAGGAATGGGTGGTGGATCATATGAGAGACCACTTCGAGTTAATACAGCATTGATATGCTCATTTCTGTTTTGTGGTGGACGATAATTCTTATCGTTTGATCCAGATGGTTTTGGATTGGATTGGGTGTTACTTGGTAATGTACCAAGAATTTGAGAAGAAAATTGATCAGAAAGTCTTCCAAATTTTTGTTCAAGATCTTGAATAGAAGCTTGATGATTTTTCTGACCTTACTCAACTTTGGTTTTGAGATTGAAAAATTGAGTTTTTACGAACTCATTTGTGGTTCTTTGAACATTTACGAATTCTCGCATCATTTTTTCGAAATCAGATTCTTCCTTTTTATCTGAATTTTTTGGGTTTGGATTTTCTGTTCGAGGTTGAAAATCACGGTTGTTATCCCTTTGTTGGCGATCTTGCCAATTTCCAGACCTTCTTCCGTAATAATTACCATGAAAACCTCCTCCACGATATCCTCCTTGGACATAATTGGCTTCCCCTTCGTTGGGTCCATTCATAGGTTGGTCATCACACTCGGATGATGTGTGATTTCCTCCACAATTATTACAGCCATCTCGCATTTCTTTCATTTCTCCTTTTATATCTTTGTATTGCGAGTCCATTTTAGAAGACAAGGCTTCTATTTTGTCCATGAGTTTTGAATTATCTGAACTTTCTGCGAAAGCAACGGTTTTCCGTAAGGGTTTGGTTTTGGAATCTTTTGACCAATCGAGTTTAAGAAGTACTCGATCTTCAAGAAGTTGATATGCCTCATTTGGTGTTTTGTAAAGGAAAATTCCTCCGGCATCAAGGATTGCTTGAGATGCTTCATCAAGACCATGATAAAAGATTTGGATTATTGTTCCTCGTCCTAAATTATGACCATGACAACTACGAAGCAAATCTTTCATGCGAAGCCAAGCTTCAACAAGAGATTCATTAGGATTTTGTGAAAAAGCACGGATTTCTCCCATTAACCTATCATACATGGCAGGTGGAAATAATCGGCTTACAAAAGCTTGCCTCATCTCCTCCCAAGTATTAATAGTTCCTGGGGTTAATTCGTTATACCATACTTTGGCATCTCCGGCAAGTGATGATGGAAAAAGTTTGAGCTTGATAGCATCGACATTAGTGTCTCCATAACGAAACATGCCACAAATTTCAATGAATTCGGCAATGTGTTTATGCGGATCGGCCCGCGAACGGCCATCGAATTGACGGTCTTTGATCATAGAAAGATGGTGACCTTTAACGGTAAAGTTTTCACCAAGGTCGGCGACAACAATAGCAGCTCCAGGAGTGGGTGCTACGGTTCTATTGGCGGCCCACATGGGTAAATCGTCAGCCATGGGTAATGGTTCAAAAAGGTTAGAAATTGGGTGTTCTTCAGAAAGATTATCAAACCAATTAAGAATAGTTGAAGATCTCTTCTTACGAAACAAACTTTCGGGATCGGATAAGGGTGTACTAAGCTTTTTATTAGTAGAACGAGTGTTCATACAACTATCAAGAGAATCGAAATAATTACCTAAACAAAAGAACAAGAAAAAAAAATAAAAAAAACAGAAAAATTCTAACCGAATCGGTTGGAAATCAAACCGATCGGTTGGATGCTACGGTCAAATTAAAATTTGAGAAACCGAATCGGTTGGATGATAAACCGATCGGTTTGTCGCTACGAATTTTTTTTTTCATTTTCTATTATTTTTTTTTTAGAAAACGAACACGAAAAGAAATGGACTTTTAAAACTTAAAGAAACACGATCAAAATCCCCGGCAGCGGCGCCAAAAACTTGATGCGATGTTTGTTAGTGCAAGTTTTAAATTTATAAGAGTGAATTACCAAATCTAGAAACAACACATACGAGCAAGTGTACTCGTCCGTTATAGCAAGATATGATGGTAAGTCGGGATCGTTCGCAGGGATTTGTGAGTGAATCGAAATATATAAGTCTAAAAGTAAATCTCTAATGTACGCAAATATGATAATAAGCAAATTCAATAAATTAAAAACTACACTTGTTTAGACTAGTTTTCTACTTAATGACACACATGATTGTGATAACTTTTGATAACATGTTGGTTGAGATAATTAGATGGTGGTCTAATCTATTGTTTCTACAAGTTAAACCTTCGTCAAGATTTTAGTTCATAAAAACAAGCTTTAGGTGTAAACCAATCAATTCAAGATCTATCCAAGGTTCATAAGGTATGGTGGATATCTTAAACACAAGACAAACTTTTATTACCAATCAAATACTCTTAAGAAATGGTCAATACAAAAGGTAACCTCTTCATAGACAAAAAGGTCACAATCGTTTATAAACATTTAAACTTTCGTCCTACTAAAGGTTTACAAACAACCCGATTTGATGTTATAAAAGAATTCTTATTACAATCATACTTCTTGTTTATTTGTTTAGTCAAGAATAATTATGGTGAAAAACAATCATTCATAGACAAATGATTATAACTAGTTGAGTAATAATAAATCTTTAAACCTTTGAAACTATTATCAATTAGTTAACCTTGGCTAAACAAATGTCACGATGAAACTTAAGGTACAATTGGTTCTTAGGATTGACTTGAAATTGAATTAAAACATGTTATTACAATCATCACTATCACTAAGTATAAAACATCATCAAAACAAGTGTAAAAAATTACTAGCCACTCATGGCAAACATGCAAATAAACTCAGAATATTTAACATAAGAATCCATGGTTATAAGTCTTACAATGCTTTGAAATTGATAACAAATGACAAGGTATTGATAACCTAAGAGTTGGTGATGATTTCTTGAGATTTTTGGACTCCAAATGTTACTTCCTTGATCCTCCAAAGTTCCTGATTCTTTCTGCACGAATTTTTCTCCTTAGAGAGCTAGAAGATGATAATAATTGTGTGTAGTAATGAGAGTAAATGGTATCTTCAATTGTGTGTTGAATGGTGTTGAGTTATGCACTTTTGAAGTTCCCCCATAGGCTTGTCCAACACTCTTGGTCATAAATAAGAACTTAAATGCTTGAACTTGGACAATAAGACACTAAAAAGGGCCTAGAACCTTGAGACAAAAGACCAAGATTCGTGCACAAAATTTGGCAAAAACATGCAGAACTGACCAACTGATCGGTTACGGGATGGCACCGATCGGTTGGTGAAGGGTACATATGACCATCCGATCGGTTTCACACCAACCGATCGGATGGTAATTTCTGGCAGCTTTGGACTTTGACTTTGACTTGTGTAGCTCTTTATGTACTATCTAAACTTGATTAACTTCTGAACTTGGAACTTTGAGATGACAAAACTTAGGTTCTCATATGAATTACTTCATAGATTGGACTTTTAAGCTTGGGAATCTTCGTGTAATCGCGTATACTTCATTTCCTTCACTTTTTCTCCATTTTTCCTGCATTTGGCTATATATGCTACAAAACATACTTTGATACGATTTAGTGGCAAAAGCATATAAAAACAACCAAATAACATACATAAAAACACTAATAACGCTTATAAAAACATGTTAACTTTGAGCGTTATCAATCACCCACACCAAGCTTTCCTTTCCTTCTTAATAGCCCATTCTCCCAGCTATATTTGTCTTTCTTGTAAGTATTAGTTTGCAGCTGTTGAATGACCTTTTTCAAGGCTTCATATTTTAGGCAGCTTTCTTTGAGTTGTTGTAGTAGATCTGTAGCTATGGGAATGAAGACCACAACATTTAATTCAGAACCACTTGAGATCCTTGATAGAGCAACTACATCCACATTCTCACTTCCCTTATTATAGGCAATTTTGATAATCATAACCAAGTAGCTTGGAAGGGTGTAGTTACCCTTTGGTCTAACAGTAATTCAAGCTGAAATGATCTGTTTTGATCTTAAAATGTCTGTCCAACAGGTAGCCTCTCCACTTTTCCAAGGCCATTAGGACAACAAAAAACTCCTTCTCATAGGTTGAGAGTGCCTGGTGTTTGGAAGAGAGGGTTTTGCTCAGGTAAACAATAGGATGGCCCTCTTGTTGCAACACAGCTCCTATTCCAAGACCAGGTACATCTATTTTCACTATAAAAACCTTGTTAAAATTGGGCAAAGCCAAAACTAGAGCTTGTGTCATAGCCCTTTTCAAGGTTTCAAAAGCTACTTGTGTAGAGTTATTCCACTGGAAGGCATTCTTTCTCAGTAAAGCAGTAAGAGGTTGACTTATGGTAGCATAATTCTTGATAAACCTTCTATAGTAACCTGTCAGCCCAAGGAACCCCCTCAGCTATTTAACTGTGTTTGGAATAGGTCACTCTTGCATCACTTGTACTTTAGAAGGATCAGTAGCCACTCCTATGTTTGACAAGACATGTCCCAAATACTCCACACTTGTTGCAGCAAAAGTACACTAGGATCTTTTGGCAAACAATGAATTGGATCTCATCGCAGTCAATACTTGCCTTAAGTGTTCCACATGAGCTTCCAAACTGTTGCTATACACTAGTATGTCATCTAGAAAGACCAAAGTGAACTTTCTCAAAAATTCTTTAAACACTAGGTTCATTAGGGATTTAAAGGTTGAAGGAGCATTGGTGAGGCCAAAAGGCATCACAAGTAATTCATAATGACCTTCATGTGTTCTGAAGGTAGTTTTGTGCACATCCTCATCCTTCATTCTGATTTGATTATATCCACTGAGATCAAGCTTTGAAAAGTACTGAGCACCATGTAATCCATTAATTAGTTCCTCCACCATAGGTATTGGGAACTTGTCTTTAACTGTGAACTTGTTCAATCGCATGTAGTCAACACACATCCTCCATGTGCCATCCTTCTTTTTGACCATAACTATGGGAGATGAGAAAGAACTTTTACTGTTCCTAGTCACTCTTGAATCAATTAATTCCTTCACCATCATTTATATTGCCTCTTTCTGGTTGGGAGGGTGTTTATAAGGTCTGATATTCACAGTTGGCGTGTTTGGCAGAAGAGGTATTTGGTGGTCATGTGACCTCTTTGGTGGCAGCTCTGTTGGTACCTCAAAATTTGGCTCAAATTCAATAAACAGAGCTTTGATAGGCTCAAGGCAAGTGTCTCGTGTCTTCAATTGCAACAATGTAGTAGGATAAACATAAACAAACATCATTGACAACTCAACTATCTTTGACTTTTTATCCCCCACCCTTTTGCTTCCAACTTATCCGTTTAAGAGTAGCTTGATGTGTTCCCCTCAAAACTACCATCTTTTGATTATAATTTTACTTCATAGTCAACTTCTTAAAGTCGCATAGAATAGCTCCCAAGGTATACAACCACTGAATGCCTAACACCATATCACATCCTCCCAAAGGCAATATCAACACATCAGTAGTATAAATGATTCCTTGAAACTTCCATGTGAAATCCTTACATTTATACAGGCTATTCATCACATTTTCATTGGCCACAGACACCTCTATTGGAAAAAGTCTTCTGAGTTTGTAGCCCAATTGTTTAGTAGTGCACAGGTCTAGAAAATTGTGAGTGCTTCCTGAGTCAACTAGCATATGCAGCAAATTCCTTCCTACAAATCCTCTAACTCTCATAGTTATGTAGGTATTGACACCAGATAAAGCATTGAGGAAAATCAAGGGAGGCTCACCCATTAGATTAGGACTCACATTAAGCACTCCTTCATTAGTCAATATCATGTCTGCATCTTCCTCAATTACTATACCACTCCCAATCACTTCTAATGAATAAACTTGACCACTACACTTATGGCCAGGTGTATATTTCTCATCACAATAAAAGCATATATCTTTGGCCCTCTTTTCCTCCAACTCTTGTCGAGTCAATTTCTTATAAGGCCTGTTTGGGACAACAGTGGTGTGACTAGCAGGGATAAGAGTTACATTCCTTGAACCCGTCACATTACTCCTATTGACCACAGAACTTGTCACATTACTCCTAGGGGTTGGTAATAGTGGTGTATACATACTCCTAATCACAACTAGATTAGCCTCTTGCATTTTAGCATAACAATATACTTCAGCCAAACTTGAAGGCTTAAAAATTCTAACTGTCATTCCTACCTTATCTTTCAATCCTACAATAAATAAACTAATAGCATATGATTCACTCAGTTTTATTTAACAAAGCCTCAAAGGAGTCTTGGTATACCTGAACTGATGTAGTCTGTTTCAGATTTTTAAGCTCCACAATTGGATCTTCAAAGACCGGACCAAATCTCTTAAGGATATTCTCCTCATAATCACTCCAGATGATCACAGAGCCATGCATCTTCATAAATTACTTGTGCCAGTTCAGAGCCTTATCAAAAACATGCATTGACACCATTTTGAACTTCTTCTCCATAGAATTTGGGGAACTCAACTTTAGTTAACCTACCATATTGACTGCCAACAACATTCTCCTTTTGATTATTGCCTCCACTACTATTTTGACCTCCACTAGTACTACTGCCTTCCTCATTCTTCAAACTAGCCACATCAGTTGCTAATTTGGTACTAGTCTCCATCATTAGTGACATATTTGAAGTCAATGACTCTAATGTTGGAGGAGCATCTAACTGTGAGGTGCATGTTTGTAGTGCCATAACTGCCACACGCACTATTTAGAAATTAATTGAATATGTTGTCAATTATCACTCCTTCACTTTCATTGAGCAATAACTAACAACTGTAGCCGCCTCTTGGCCACCCTCAAGTCAAACAAAACTGTTCATTAATCCAAGAGTAGATGCTTTAAGCACTTATGCGCTGCTCTTGTGAACGCGATGAATAGTTGACAAGTGGTCTTGTTTCTGGACGGATAGTACACGCCTAATCAATAAACCATGTGGAAAACTAGAGGGGGGGGGGGTTGAATAGTTTTACGTCCTTTTAAATTTATATTCAAAAACTTTTGTGACTTATAAAAACTTTCGATTCAATCTTACGTGAATTCAAGTATCAAGAACTACAAGCAATACTAATGAATTAATCAAAGTATTGAAATAGAATGAATAAAAGATAGAGTTAGAAAGATCAAACCACAACACGCGAATTTATAGTGGTTCAGCAACAAGGACACCTTCCTTGCCCTACTCTACTCCCCGAGTACCACACTCGAGAGTTTTCTTCACCATGTCAACAAACTCCTTATGGTGGAGAAACCTTACACACCTTGGCTTACACCTATTAACGACGCTAAGCTAAATGTCGAGTTCTAATCGTAGCTAGAACTAATCTCACAACTTCTTCAAGACTTCACTCCTTCTTCACACCTTCACAACTTCTTCAAGATAGCTTCACACCTTTTCTTCTTGTCTACTTCACACCTCCTTCTATGCACAACTAACTACACTACTTTACAACACACCTAGTATCTACAATCAACAAATTCACACAACACTTTACAAGTGTCTAGCACTACTACAAGATGAAACTAGCTAATCACAACACTACTACAATTTAATGGATGTAGAGGAGTGTTCTTCTTTTTGCACTTGAATGGATAAAGCTTTGGATAACTTAGAAACAAAGACTTATGAATTATATGATCAAAAGATTTTTGGGATAGAATTGGAGATTAGATCAGAAAGTTTTGAGTGCAAAAAGGTGAGAAAATTTTGTGGAATGAATCAGTATTTAAAGGGCCAGAATACACTGTTCTGGAGCGTTCCGGTCCCCTTAATTAGGGGGCGGTCCCCTTAATGATTAAGGGGGCCGCCCAGTATAATTAAGGGGGACGCCCTCCTGAACTTTGGATTTTCTTGTCATTTTGTGAGCAACATTTTTCTGGATTAGATTTGCTATTTTTGGTTAAAAATTTGAATTCATAAATATGTAATGAATTAAACATATTCTTTTAATTCCAAAAATATTTTATAAAAGATATAAAATATTTTGTGACATTTTATAAAAATCTAGTGATTAACAAAAATGTTCCTTTGATCTTATAATGCATTAGACACTTTGTTTATTCATACCTTAAGTGATTAGATGGTGAAAGTGAGTATTTACTACTAAATACTTGTTTACGTCATAATCTTGACTTAATTTAGTTTACATTTTGTGATTATCAAAACATAGAGTTATTGAGAAATATTAATAACGTTTTTAAACATTATTTATATCAACATACCCGGGTAGTATTATTATAGTATCAATGCAATACTCTTGATTTCTAATTAATTTCGTTTGATTAGAAAATGAACAACCTTCGCCGGAAAACTAACAACCTTCGTCGGAATTAAGTCGGAGAAGACGATATAGAGCCAAGAGAGGGCTTTGATACCAATTGAAAAAAGTGAATAGAATTCAATTAAGAAATGAAATCACTCTTCAACGGCAAGAACACAATTAGGAATTCATTGATGAAGAATCAGAATTTGAAAAAGTGATTGTTATTGGATAGATGTGGATTTATTACAATAGAAGGATTGAGAAAGTTCTAGAGAAAAAACAATTACAATTCATGAGGAAGAAAATGAGAAATGAAAGATAAAAGACTATTTATAAGTGGAGATGATGGATAGGAGAGTTTGGGCGCCAAAGACTAATTGTCTTTGAAATAGTTTTACTTTAGGTCCCTCAACTTTGGAAGTTGTTATTACCAGTCCCTGAGCTCACTTGACTTGTAACAGAAACTTGAGGTGTTATATATTAGGGGCGGCAATCGAGTCGTGTTTGGGTTGGCAGGTTAGTACCTGTAACCAAACACAACCCATTTATTAATTGTGTCATGAAACTCACCCCTAATCTAGACATGCATAACACGTGTAACCCGTTTGTGACTGTTTAACTTGTTTAAGTAAATAGGTAAAACATTGAATAAGGCTGGTGGTTTTTCAATTTAACTAGTTTAAATGCAAAAATGATATAATGATCAACAATATGATAACAATTACATACAAATAATTATACGACAATTTCAATGATATTTGAGTTATAAACGTCAATTTCAATGATATTTGAGTTATAATCGTACTGAATTCATAATAAATACATAAAAAAATAAATTTAATCCACATTTAACATAAAACTCAAGTTATAACGGGTTCACGGGTTGACCTGTTAATACTTACTCAAACTAAACACGACCCGTTAGTTAAACGGGTTGACATGTTTTTTACCCAAACCTGTTTTATCTCAACGCAAACCTGCTTAACTTTGTGTAGGGTTCGAGTGTCGTGTCCTACTATATATACAACTTAAAACGTGAAGGTCCATATTTGTAACTCATCAAAACTCAAACTTTATTTTGTTCAAACAATAAAAAACAAATAAAGCTCACCGGCGTCCAACCACCGTTGAATGGACGTTAACAACGACGACAGCTCACCGGAACCACCTGAAAACATGACCACCACATCTCACCACCATTTCAGGGACTCCGATGACGTCATCTCCATCACTATCCTCGAGGTTTTTATATCAATTCACATCTTCATTAAAACTAATTTCATTTCCATAACTAACTAATAACGGTTACGAATGTTATGTACAGAGCATGAAAGAAGAATACGGTTTGTTTGTGTGGCCGTGTAGTCTTATTCTCGCCGAATATGTTTGGCAACAACGGTTACGGTTTGCCGGAGTTAACGTCCTTGAGGTTATATCGATTTTATAAACTGTAACAATTTTATTTTGGTTTAGTTAATGTATGGTTAATTTATAAAAGTTAGTGTATAATGTTAGTTTTCAGTTAGGAGCCGGAACGTCCTTGCCTGGTTTGGTTGCGGCGAAAGTAGGCGCCAGTGTTGTTCTTACTGATGACTCTGATCGGTTAGAGGTATAAATTGCGTTTGTTTGTGATTGATTGTGTACACGCCTAACTAAACTGTTAGGACGCTTTGTAGTGTTCCAGTTTAACTATTCAAGTATTAGCACCTGTAAATCAATACATTTTCTAATTTGACAGTTTCTCGAGTTCAAGTTACTAGTTTGTAATTGTAAGTGTAATATTTGATTTGGATCCACGTGATTCATCTTAGACTTCTGACAATCAGTTATATACTCCATGAAAACTACAATCATGTCTATAGTCTGAAATTTTAGGGATTCTGTGATCGGTCTCCTGTTAATTTGCTGTGGGTTCTTCATGAGTAGGATATGGAAGACTCGTGATACTTCTAGACTTTTACTTAGGCTTTTATGAGGTTCCCATGTAGTTTTGCTTTTCTTGAGCTTAGGTCAAGTTTAGATAGACTATCACGTATGACATACCTGTTTATGTTTCAATAGTTGTCTTATGATCACATACATTGTACGTTTTTTATGGTACATTGCTATGTCGTGATGCTTAGGGAATATAAATTCCAACTCAAGTGTCCAAAGGAACTCAAAACATAGCTATTACTGATTTTTAGTAAAATATTTGTTTCAAAGTTATTGGAACAAAGGTTGACTTCTGATTTGAATAGACTTCAGTGGCTCAAGTGATATGTTGTATCTAATATGAGCAAAGTTAATGATTGGTTAATTTCACTAGCCATTTGTGCCTTTCTTTCTATATTTTAAATTTTGAGTGTTTGCTGCCAAATAGTACTTCATGACCTTGGTGTATACACCTCAGGCGAGCAAGGCTAACTCTCTAATCTCTATGGAGCTCTAAGTAATTTCAAATAGCATCTTATCCTACGCTATCCAGGCTAAAAAAAAACCTATATACTTGCATTTTAAGGGTTGCCTTTGAAATACCAACTTTTTTCTTGCATTCTCATATCGCGTGCCATGGTGTTCAGACAAGATGTGATCCAAAGTTGCCTGCAGAATAGTTCCAAAAGTCTATTCAGTTGTAAACTATATTGAATCGGTTGTTATAGATATAGGTGAAAACTCGAAGGGCAGTATATCACTAGATCCTGTTTCATTTTAATATTTGTTGAAACAAGACTTTCAATTCCATGTCCTCTTAAGATAGAATGTATCTGCTCATGGTATGTGAACTTATTGTCTAATATATGTTGCCTATTGGCAAACCGAACACATGAATGAGCATCTATTTAACTCGTGGCAGCTTCATTGGAATGCTATTAAGCCATGTCTAAGAATCTCTAACAAGATTAACAACATTAGCTTTTGCCAACACAAGTTAACTTGAGTCTGAAGTGAATCAATAGCATCTGTTAACATTAAATGGATTTATTTTATATGACCTTTTACTTTGGGTAATTCACCTACTTGTGAATTGATTAGGCCAAACCAAACCAAATTGGTTTGGTTTCTTCAACTTACTAAAGACAGTGATCAACTCTTCCTGAGTTCCTGGTAATTAGTACATGCCTCTTTTATGATACTTCCAGCGATATGTTTTTTTCGTTCCTATGTCAACAGATGCTGTTTCTTACAAGCTTTTAATATAATAATTTGCAGGTTCTAGACAACATTAGAAGAGTGTGTGAGCTGAATAACGTCAAGTGTGAGGTAATAACGATTCTTTATAATCCGTGTCAATACAAACTGTGAATAAACATCTTCGTTTTTTTGTGTAAGCATATAGACTTGCTGAGCCTTTATTTCCTTATATATATTCACCTTAACTACCATTCTGCGATCCTCAACGTCCAATCATTGTGTTGATCTGTTGTTGATAGTATTAGTTTGTATTTTACATAAGTTGTTTTTGCACAGAACTATCTGGAATGTGTAAAATAAGTAGATGATATTAGTACCTCTTTGTCTTATGAATCTTGTTGCACGTGATGAACCACTTTAAGTGCATTGACATAAGTGTAGATAACACGTCAGATTAATGGATATCATACAAACCAATGGAGCACATTGATTTGCTAATTTAATTTATAACTGTGCCTGTCAGGTTATGGGACTTACGTGGGGTGTGTGGGATGAATCATTTTTCAGCTTACAACCACAAGTAATCCTAGGAGCCGATGTGTTGTATGACTCGAGTGGTAGGATATATAAATTTTGTTATTCATCCATTTCCTTACCTAAAAAAAAGATTAAAGTTGACATTTGACATGTTTTTGTCACATATTGCGAAGCCTTCGACAATCTCTTTGCTACTGTGAAGCTCCTTCTCGAGAACTCACCTGGATCGGTTTTTATCACGAGCTATCATAATAGAAGGTAATAACTTTTTCTTCTTTTTAGTCTGTTTAATACTCACTTATCTTTCATAACTTCGCACCATATGGTATGACACTCCCTATCTACTTATGCAGCGGTCATCATCTTATTGAGTTCTTAATGGTGAAATGGCAATTAAAGTGTGTAAAGCTTCTTGATGGATTTTCATTCCTGCCATCATGGAAGGCTTCCGGTGTAAGTGGCAACATTCAGTTGGTAGAAATTGCTCTCAGTGATGTTGGATAGAACTAAATATGCTTTCTGACGTCAAAGGTTAGCGGGAGAATATTTTTAGTGTTGTTGCCTTCTAGATAGCTCGCAAATGCAGATACAGTTTAGGGAAAACATGGTGTTTACATCACTTGTATGAGTAGAATATGTCACTGGTCATTAATATAAAATCTATTGTATTTCTGTATACATTGACGAGCTTTAAACTAATCGACTGGTGATCTCTGCGGTTTTACTTATACATTCTGAAGTTCAAATTTCACATGAGACATAATCAGTTAATTGTAGTAGTGGTTTCTGAAATTTAACCTTAAAATTTTAAGTAACCTACATCATGATGGGCTGATGGCACATATAGATACGGTATGGGAGCTGAAAGGTGTATGCTTTTGTAGCCTTTGATGTTCATCTTTTAGGCACGTCCCAAATTGGTCTTCCACAACACATACAATAAGCTACATATGTTCTTATAGTCTAATTTAG
Source organism: Artemisia argyi (assembly GCA_030686995.1). Lineage (NCBI taxonomy): Eukaryota > Viridiplantae > Streptophyta > Magnoliopsida > Asterales > Asteraceae > Artemisia > Artemisia argyi. Next base: position 192,324 of record JARVZY010001816.1, on the reverse strand, counting down.
GAAGTAGAATGACTTCTAACAGGTAGCAGCTTCACATATATATAGTAAACGGGGCATTAGTGTATTAGAAGTCAGCTCCTTCTGTTTCAGAACTCCGCCTTTGTGTAACATACTATGTGCATAAATAGCCTTGCCCAATTTCGTGAAGCAGAACCATTTGTGTCACATAAACCAGCCTTCAGAATAGTGCTTGTAAGATTTGTGGAATTGCATCTTAAACACTATTGCAGGTATGTTGATGTTAATTCATAACACCCTTCACTATTTTTTACTTTTTCTAGTTTTTGCTTCTGCATGTTTGATCGTAGTAAATATTTTACTTGATGGTCTTCAGAAGAAAGAAGACGAGCCATGAGATTGGTGGCCGTGGTAGACTGTTTACAAGCATCATACTTGTTTTCCTAATCTCAGTGATCATGCTTGGAACTAATAAGTATAGAAAGAGAAAGCGCCGGGAGGAACAGAAAAGAGGTTAAATAAAGAGGCTGCTATATAACGAATAGCAAGCATGGTTGTTACTAGGATATGTTAGGCATTAAACTTCTGAAATCTATTTCACATATGAGGCATCAGACATCCCAATGTTCTTTTTCCTGCGTATTTGATATTTCTATCACTTATCCTAATTTAGACTTTGCACAACTTTCTACAATCACTATGTCAATTTCCAATTTATGGTTAGAAAGGTTTAAGAATTATAATGACGTTTGGAATCACACTTTCTAGGTATCAATGAATATTAATATGTCAGATAGAACTTCGAGTTTTGCATTACTGTTATAATGGATTTATTGCAGAGAAGCAATAAATAATTACAGTTAGGTGGCGTGTCACGAAATCCAAACTTGATTGAATTTTATCTTCTGCTAGTTTCTTTCTAACCCTGTTATTATTGTGGGTGTCCAAGATTCTTCAACTAAATTTTCGATATGTTATCGGTTAAATCTGTGTCGTATAGTTATACCCTTAACTTCTGAATCGATCCCATTTTTGTCTTCTCATATTGATTATCACTTGTTTATCTTGACATGATAGTTTTGGTCATTTTTTATGAAAGATATATGCACCCCTTTTCCTACATATACTTCACAAACATATAATTTATCTCAAAAATAGACTTGAATGTTAAGATGCTATACGGTTATTACTTTTACTGTTAGAATCATTAATGGTTTAGCATCATTAATGGTTTTTAAATAAAAATTTGGACTTAGATAACTCATTTTTAAAGGCTGGCACATACACAGACGAGAGTTCTGTTAGTAGGACTCAACAAGACACAGAAGTTAAAGCAACTCCTATACTGGTAGCTGCTGAACGGTTGCATCACAATAGAAAACGGAAACATATATCTTACTCTATCAATAAAATTCAGAAAAAGATTTGAAAAGTAGTAACATTTATCATGATACTCGTAGAAAGTTACTAAGGATTGCGCCTGGAAAATCAAGGGAGGATATCACACAGGTTCTGATTGTGATTCCATCACATTTAGATCTTAGTCGTGTTTAAAAGGAAAACACAGGTTCACTTGCGCCGACTCCGGGCTATCCAAAAGGGTAGTCGCCCTGGGATTAGTTGGCTCGCAATGTCGAGTCGGAAACCCAGGGTAACCCAAAAAAAAGGCATGTTTTAGTAGTCAACTGTTCGCTTATGGTGATTAGCTCGGGTGCAGTGTGAGGCATTTTATATAACTTATGTTTCTAGGATTAGAGCGATGCACCGCCCCCGGAGTTGTTGTTTACAGTTTTACCGTTTGGTACACGGTTGTTTCTTGGTGGGTGATTTTCTTGATTATAGGGGTGTTCGTTTTTAGGTTAGATACTTTTGCAAGGATATTTTCTTTTGGTGTTTGCACTTTGTAGCTTCTTGCTAGTTCTATTAATGAAAATTGATGTATATATTTAGCATCACGAAGGGACATTCATTTTGACTTAAAACGGTCACATATTTTCGTTTAGGCTGTTTTCAGGTAACGAATATTGTAGTGCCATAATTAAACATTATTTTTGATACGAATAACCCTGTAATCAAAAGAAGTCGTATTCGAGCATTATGGACATACTTGAAGGCATGGACTCCATATGTACTTAAATAAGAACTTTACTATAAAACATAATTTATTTGGGCATCTAGATTGTTTTGCCATATTGTACTTTTAAATATGTTTTTTGTTAGATTTTATTCTATTTGTTTTTCGTCCCGTGTTCAAGGTTTATAAAAGTACTTATGCCTGATGTAACCAATCTTCAATTTATCGTGAACATGAACATTTTCGTAATAAATTTAATATGAACATGTCATATTTTTGGCAAGACGTCTTCCGGACACTCATAAAGCGATTGGCCATAGTGCACCAGAGCCCCCTTATATTTTGCATATACTCGTAGGTCTTGTTGATAGCCTAATTTACAACCTTACAGTCCTTTCTGACCTCCTGACCACCTGTAATGCTACTCATCTTGATCTTGGACTTATGAATGCCTTTGTGAATGCATCTTTTGAGCTTGCAAACTTCAATGCCAGACTTTTAGTTTTGGAGGAATCAAGCAGAGCTTTGTCTGAAAAGAATAAAGCCTTTTTGTTGGAAGATGAGTTTGTAGTATGTATTATCAAAACTTGTTGAAGAAGGATCCATTGGAACACCTGCATTCTTTGCATTGTTCTTGGCTAGGCAAGTGCTCCTTAAACTTCAGCAAATGAAGGCCTGATTGATGGGTCAACATCCATTGTGGAGTTGAAGTTGTGGATTCTGTTTTAGAATGATGAGCAATGCGAGAAACCTAGAGTATGCCCACCTACATACAAGGTACATATGCAAACTTCTATTAGTTTATTGATGATGGATAATGTGAACTCTTATAATCTTCTTTGCTTCATATGCTGAAATATATTATTGCAAAGTAAATGCAACAATTTGACTTAGGGCATACACTTAAATGAACATTGATTTAGATAGAGGTGGCAATTTCAACCCATTGGCTGATGGTTGAATTTGGGGTATGTTATATATTTACGTGTCCTACGGGACCGAATTTGCGCACATTGTACTGTAAATGCATAAAACATCCTAAATCAGTTTGCTAAAAATAAAAGATTATAATTGGAAAAATGTAATTATATTTGACCAGCTAATTATACACAATTAGTGGTTCGGGTCAACCTGACCCATACATAAAAGTACCCCTTGTGATCCATTACCCAACCACGCATTCTGCTACCTCTATGTTATCGGTCATAGATATCTGAAGGACAACAAAATCAATATATTGTATTGAAACTTTGATAAAAGGATAGTGTTTTATACATGTATATATATCTTGGGATGTGTTTAGGCTATAAAATAGCAACAAACTTTTTGCGATGTTCTGTTTTGGTACGTAGACTTCAAAAAATATGAGTAAATGTAACAAACTTTCATAAACTGTTCCAATATGCACACTTTGATGTGTCATACCAAAAAATCTGACACGTTTCACTATTTTTAACGTGACATCACATCGAAATATGCATATTGGAACACCTTATGAAAGGTTACTATGTTTACTCATATTTTTTAAAGTTTACGTACCAAAATGGGACATCGGAGAAAGTTCGTTACTATCTTATGGCCAAATCCCTTTTGGGATTAAAGAGGCACACGAGAACATATTCTTGATATGTGTTATACAAGCTTTAGTGAATTGAAGTTACCTGAAAGTGCCACTAGGTCTTTTAAGGATAGACCTCTTTGAGAAAAGCGTTGCTGCAGTTGCAATATGTTGAAGGTAGGAGCAGGGAGTTGTATGGTTTCACTGGCCTTTGATGTTCTTCCATCTTTTCTTCCTTTTAGCACATCCCAGGATGGCCCTCCAGACTGTTTACAGTAAGCTGGAGTTATTAGAAACTTCTATCTGGGCCTTTTAGGCAACTATGTCATCAAATGAAATTATTAGAAAAGTAAGGAATTTTTTTGAAGGTAAAGAGATTTTACTATATAGTTGACAAACCATGAAATGCTAATTTCTCAAATCATGAAAATGTATGCTAAAAATGTCTTAAATAACCCTTCAATTCTAATAAATATCGTCATCTCTTCATAATGATGACCATGGGAAATCCCAAAATGAAAATTTCATGAGTTCTCATGGAATTGAGGGGGCCTTCATCTTCAGAGTAGCATGCTTAGCTATCTAACTGTATAACCTGTATTAATATTCATATATATCTTGGCTTTTTACAGGTTAAGTGTGTAGTATATGTCATCATTGTATTTCACGCCCCATGACACATATTTGCATGAAAGGACTAGTGAGTGCATTATTATATCTACTTAGATATGAAGATAGATTTTGATTTTACCAGAACGACTGCATCTCTTGCAGTCTTGCTGATAAAGCTAAGATATCAGTGCATGAAACTATTCCTGGACATGCAGATTCAACCGCTTTTTTAGCATTGTCAATGATATAAAGCACATGCAAAGAAATATTGGGCGGCCCGTCTTTTTCACCAGTATTTTTTTCCCCAGAATCCAACATAGTAGAAGCATCACACGTCAAAACATAATAATTAGCCAATTTTATGAACACAATCATTATTACATAAAAATAGACATCACTGAAAGGTAAACAATTTACTTGCTTACCCTTATGAAACAATCATGAAAGTGCATCCTTAGCAGCTCTGCTGGGACTTTTTTGGCCTTTCTCACAATGTCCCTTACCGCTTTTCTGATGAGTGATTCTGCATTAAGGCATGTTTTTTCATAGTATTTTGAGCTAAGTGAAGTTCCGCGTGAGAAGAAAGAGAGAATAAGCAGTGAAGTTAATAATGCAGACATGATGGCCATGGTTATATGGTCTATATATCGTCTGACTATGCACTTTGCCCTCTGATGATGCTGCATAGAGTTTATGGAATTGTTATATATTGAAATAAATGGATAAAGGGGTGGGGTAAGATTTGATATAGTGGTTCATGGTTGTTCCGTTAACTAACTAATGGTGCATATAATGGGAGTAGGTTTGAAGCATTAGTTAGAAGCCAAGAAAATGTCACTTCATAGTTTTCTACAGGCATTTTCATAACTTTATATGGTGTATTTGTCTGATACTTTGAAGTGGACCATTTTTCATGAAAGAAGATGGAGAATCTATTGGTCCCGTTTACCAATTTAAAAGTTAACTAAAGAGTTAACCTAACCAAGTTTCATGGCTTTTTAGCTCAGATACAAAAGATTATCAACTTAGATAAACGTAAAATATTTTCAACGTTTAATTCTTATTAGAAGTTAATCAAAAGAATTATACCCAAGTGTTTGCAGAATAACACTTGGGATTGAAATGACAAGTATGGTATGGACTCCTCACTAAACTCAAACTAAGTTGAGTGATAACTAAAAGGTCACACTGAGCTATCTCAGGGACTGCGTTGTTCTTTGGAGGAGTAAAAGTGGTTTGTGAAGCTTAGCATTAAATGCACAAACTTGTCAACTTTTACTCCTCACTTATGCTCCCTATTTATACACAAGTAAATTACAACGTTACTGATAAAGACAAAAAGATGACCTAACTAATAGAGACAAAATACTTACATATTTTGTCTCTGTTACAATAGACTATATTGGGTAAAAGACAATGTGCCTTTCTGATGCACAGTAATGACACAATGATGATGTTATGCCATTCAGGGAAAGTTTGACTTTAGGTTGATAAGGACACCTGTTGATACGTTCAAACTTTCCCGCCTTGTCCCGCCCATACTTCAGTCTTCAGTCTTCAGTACTTTAATAGTTGTTGAGGAGTCTTGGGGTTCAGTGAGTTATTGTCATCCTCACTGAACCCATCACCTTCTTCTTGGCTTAGATGACACTCCTTGAGTTCCGCCTCACTGAATGGTGAACCTTTCTTCATAGAATCGTTCTAAGCATCCTGAAGATGATGCACTGAGATACTGTTCACTCAGTGACTTGTTTGTTTTTACGACACTTAGGTTATTTTATATTCAAATCCTAGTTAGAGGAGGATTGGAGAATTCAGTGACCCAACAGTCTCCCCCTATTTGGATATACAAATAGCCTAAGTGTCTCATGATTCAGTGTGAGTTGGCATGGGTCTTCATCTCTCACTGAGTGTTAATGTAATTAGAGTAGGACACTGATAACTTAAAAGAACTTCAATGTTTATTAATAGTTATTACAAATCCTACTGATAATACAAAAACAAAAAAGATAGTTGGTTACAGATTCAGATATTCAGTTGATAACCAAGTGCATCAAGCTTTGCCTTCTTGGATCTCAGGAGGTGTTTCTCAGGGTGCTCCTCAATCTTAGCTTTAAGGTCCTGGCAGAACCTCACGTTTTTAGCACACCTAACAGGAGAAGCCAGCATCAGGTATACAAGGATCGCCTTAATCCCTGCCCTGTCAATGTCTGACCATCTTTGGAAAGCAGGGTTTCAATACTCATCAGTAAAGCACAGACCTCTTTCAGGGACTTCAAACACTACATTGTCCATAAAGGTGATTCCTTCAGGAAGAGACCTGTCACAATCCAATCCTGGGACCTTGATCTCAGGCTCTAACTCAATTTGCTTCCTCTTCCTTTTGGAGACCTTTGGTGGAGCAGTTTGAGTAGATGGAGCTGGAAGTAGAGAGGCAATGTCAAGAGCTTCAAGCATTTCCATCAGTCTTTCATACCTGAGCTTCAGTGATTTCAAGAGACTAGGAACCACCACATTCGACTTCTTGGAGATGATTGGTCGGAGCTCATCCAGCTCAAAGATGCTAAAGTCAGCGAACCTGAATGGATCATGGATGTCCATTACTCTTTGGTCTGGCCCTCTCAAGATTGTGACAATTGCAAGCTTGGTATTACGATGGATTTTGATGTCAGTGATGGTTTCAGGTTTCAGTCTTTCTTTCATCACCCAAGTGTACCTCTCAATCCTGGTCTTTCTGATCTGAGCGTCCTTCCTGAGCTTTTCCTTTCTTTGATTTTTTAGGGCGCTCATTTCTTCTTCCTGAACCTTTTTGAAGGCAGCTCCAGCTTTCTCAGTGGCCAGTTCCTTAGTTGCCAAACCGATCTTCTCAGCCTCTTCATGAACAACCTTTATGAGTTCAGGTTTGCTCATCCTTTCTTCAACAGCCACCATTTTAAGTATATCATCTCTCTCCAAGTAGGCCTGAATTTGAGCATCAGTGAGGTGATGGACTACCCCATTGATCTCAAATGGAACTGTGATTGGTTCATCAGGATCCTGTCTGACAATGGTGGAGGCAGGGTTTAGCACTATTTCAGGTTCAGGTGTTGTAGCAATGCTTTTGCCTTTATCCTGCTGACAAGATTAAGAGACTGTTTCTTCTTGTGGTTGAAATGATGAGATTGGAGTGGCCTCAGTGACATGCTCCCTCTCAGTGTGAGAGGGCTGTCCTCTTGAAGCAACATCGGTAGCTTCATCTTGGTCTTCAGTATGAGGGGCATCAGTGACATTCTCCCCCTCAACTGTTGCCTGAGCTGCAGTGATGGCAAGAGTTGGAGTGATTGATGCAGAGGTACAGGACCCTTGAAGGCCTGATAGATCTCAGTCATCATTGACTTGATGTTCGAGGTTTCCTTCTGAATTGTTGATACTTTGGCTTCAAGGGATGCTTGAGCATTCTTCATCGCTGTCAAACGAGAACCAAAACTCCAAGCAATAGAGGCTGACTTTTGAGACTGAGTTGCAACTGAGAGATCTAAGGCAGTAAGGGAGGTTTTGAAAGCCTCCACTGAGCTACTGAGAGCCTGAATATTGAAATACTTTAGCAGGTTGAGTAGCTCAGTGAGATGCACTGAAAATAGCTGATAGGTCTCTGATGCCTGAAGAAGCTTCCTGGTGAGTTCAGGATCATCCTTAACTGATTCTTGAATGGACTGAACCCCTGTATTCAGCTTGGTGAGGGATTTAAGGAACTTGTTAAGGTGGGAGACCATCTGTGTCAGGGAGAAGGAAACTGAGGCATTTGTTCCCTGATATCGTCATTAAATTCTTCAACAACATCTTCGAGGTTGAAGTAATGAACCGCCTGCTCAGTGTGCATGTCAAAGACCTGATCAGTGACTCCCCTGAATAAGGCGTTGGTCGCCCTCTTGATGAACTTAGTAAAGAACTTCCCAGTGAAAGGAGCTTGATCGTCTCCTGAGGATTCTGATTCGGAGTGAGTTTCAGCTGTTTCATGGTCAGAGGATTGAGGAGATTGAGGGATTGGTTCAGGGACTGTCTCCTCAACCACCATATCATCTCCGGCTTCAAAAACCTCCTCATCACTATGGAAGTCATCATCTGAGAACAAGGCTGCCTGAACATCAGCCATAGACTGAATCTGTAAAATAAGGTTAACCGACTCCTCTTCATAAGAAGACTTGCCTTTGTTTTGGCCAGGTCCTTACCCCTCTAATCCAGTAGACAGTGTTTTATCTACCTGGTCCTTAGAGCCAGTTCCCAGGTTGTGGGCACCTCCGGGAGTGGGTTTGGGTTCCATATCAGCGGGTTGCCTTTTTCCCTCTGAATCTTTGTCCCCCGTGACCCCTTCAGACACTGATGGGTGTTTCCCAGTGTCATCCTTAGGAATCGTGATTTTTGTGTCCCTATCAGCGGGTTGTATGAGTCCCTCTGAGTCTTTGGGAAGAGTTGTTGTGCCCTCAGAAAAAATCTTTGATTTGCGAATGTCCTCATTAGGCACCTGAGTGGGTTTCCCCCTTTCCAACAGGCTTGCGCTGGCCTGCCGAAGATTTAGGGGGTGGTAACTCCCTGATGCTTGGGTTGTGATTTACCCAAGCCTTTAGCAGGGTGTGAAGTGGTGTGGGTCCCCTTCTTAGTGGAATAGTGCTGCCCCACTGAGGATTTAGGACCCCTTGCTCCCTGAGAGCCTGGTTGTGATTTTCCAGAGCCTTTAATAGGATGTGGAGGTTGGGTTGATTCCAACTCCACTGACTTGTTTATGTCAGCAGAGCCTTTGGGAATGGGTTTGCCCGAGGACACTGAGTGTGATGTCTCAGTGCCGTCCGTTGGCCTTTGTTTTGGGGTCAATGATTCGGTTATGATCCTGAGGGTGTCAGTAGTCAGGGTCTGTTGTTGTTGCCCCTTGTGTCAGGCTTAGGGATAGAGGTCTCAGTGGTGAGTGACTTGGGTTGAGCCACCTTCCTAGACCCCTGTCCCTTCTTCCTCTTCACCTTCTTGGTGGGAGAGGGAACTGGTGAGATCTTGTTGTCACCCTGGATAGCAGTAAGCATATACGTGGTCAGGGTGACAGGTGTAACCTCAGCAGGGTCACGAGAATAATTAGCCTTGTGTAAGACAATAGGCTCAAAGCCTACTGCATCAGGCTTAACATACTCGGACCCTAGTAAGTCTTGCAGGGTGAAGGAAATGAATCTAGGGTATGAGATAAGTTTTTGCCTAGACTTCCCACCCAACTTTGCAATGAGGTCCCTGAAGATAATTTCTCCAAGGTCAATTTTTGTACCCTCTATGAGATAATACACTATCACTGCTTGAGTAGTGTTTAGTTGCTCAGTGGAGGATTTATTTCCCCCAAGGACCTGAATGACAAAGATCAACAGGATCCTCAAGGGGGCAGGGAACCAGGTTTTGATGATTGGGGCTTTGGATAGGAGGCCCCCTGGAGTCACCTCAGGGTTATTTTTGTGATAGGGCCCAAGTTCCAGCAAAATTTCCTTCACATCCTCGTTAGTGGGTTGGGCAGCAAAGGTCTCAGCATAGTCAAGGCCAGTGGCTTTGACAAAGGTCTTGTAGTTAAGAGTTAGGAACTTAGTACCATTCTTTACTGAGAACCTTATGGTGGCCTCCTTTGGTGCATCAGGGTTTTCAACCACCGCTGTGCACCAAAATTCCCTCAAATAGTCATGATAGATGACAGAGGGGGTTTTGTGAATGTGGTGGTAAGGAAAGAGTTTTGAAGAAACTTCACCACATCCCTGTATTCAGGGAACCCTTGAGGGTAGGCAAAGTTTCCCACGATATTGTTTTTGGCCAGGTCTATGCTTTCCATTTGGAAATCCACATTGGGAGCGTATTTGATGACTTTAGAAGAAGCCATTGTGTTGAGAAATGGTCTGGTTTTTAGAAAAAATTGGTATCAAAGATGGAACATACATAGTTTGAAAAACAGATTTGTTCTTGAAATAATTTTGCAAGAGTTTTGATAAGTTTTGAAAGCGTGTGTGTGTTTTTCTTTGTGGGGGTATTTATAGGGAATGGATTGGGGTTATGCTGTTGCGGATATCAAACGTTTTGATACTAATTCAAAATGGTGTAATAAAGTATGTTTGATATCCGCATTAAATAGCACGATTCCCATTACCCCATTTTTCTCGCAACATGATTAGAGGAACAGTTGTGTGGCTCTGCAAAAGACGCTTTTGCAGAGTGATATCATCACACAAGTATTTGTGAGAGAGAGAGCATTTAATGCTCAGTGGTTTTGGTGAGGTAGGTGTAGGGGCCCAAGATGTGGATGCCAGTTGTGTAAACAACATATATTCCTATATTAAATAGGAATCAGTTACCTACCTGGGACATTTACTAACTAAGTACTTAGAGCATTTAGTTAGAGTATTCAATGCCATATTATATCTTGAGCCCCCCTGAATGAATTATCATTCAGTGAGTTGATGATCAGTGATGACGTTCATATCACTGAGAAAAAGGGTTTATTCAGGGACCTAGGAGAATTTACATAAGGTTGGAATAAATTTCATCAGTTTCCTGATTCAATGTCCAACATGCCCAACTCAGCTTTCAGTCTGGTGAAAGTGGGTTCATCCAGGGGTTTGGTAAAAATATCAGTTAGCTGATACTCAGTGGGGATGAAATGTAATTCAATTTCTCTATTCATGATGTGGTCCCTGATGAAATGGTACCTAATGTCAATGTGTTTGGTTCTTTGACGAAGCACTAGGTTATTGGAGATGGCTATGGAACTGGTGTTGTCACAAAAGATGGGTACCATCTTGTACTAAATGCCATAGTCACTCAGTTGGCTCTTCATCCAAAGTACATTTGCACAACACCTTGCAGCAGCCACATCTTCAGCTTCAACTGAGGACATGGCTACTGACTGTTGTTTCTTTGTCTCCAACACACAAGTTTGCCACCAAGGAATTGGCAGGATCCTGAAGTACTTTTTCTATCCATATTACAGCCTGCATAGTCTGAATCAGTGTATCCCTTGAGATCAAACCCTGAACATTTGGGGTAATATAAACCAAGGTTTGGTGTACCCTTCAGGTATCTGATGATTCTCTTTACAACAATAAGATGAGACTCTTTTGGTTCAGACTGATATCTAGCACAAAGGCAGACTGAGAATTGGATGTCAGGTCTTGAGGCAAGTAAGTACATAAGTGACCCTATCATTCCTCTGTAAAGGGTTTGATATACTGATTTACCAGTGAGGTCAAGACCAAGGTTGTTTGGAGGAATCATGGGGGTTTTCATTGAAGAGCAATCAGAGAGCTCATACTTCTTCAGTAGGTTCATAATGTATTTTTCTTGACAAATGGACATGCCTTTGTCAGTCTGTTTGATTTGAAGTCCAAGGAAGTAAGTGAGTTCACCCATCATGCTCATTTCAAACTTTGAGGTCATCAGTTTTTCAAACTGTTTGCAAAGTTTGTAACTTGTTGAGCCAAAGATGATGTCATCGACATACACTTGGACAAGGATGACATCACTTTTTGTTCTATAGATGAACAGGGTGTTGTCAATCTTTCCTCTGAAAAACTTGTTTTGGACCAGGAAGGCAAAAAGTGTTTCATACCATGCCCTGGGTGCTTGCTTTAGTCCATAAAGGGCTTTGTTAAGCTTGTAGACATGGTTAGGAAATTCACTGCTTTTAAAGCCAGGAGGTTGTTGCACATAGACGTCTTCTTTAATTTCACCATTCAGGAATGCACCTTTTACATCCATTTGGTAAACTTTAAAGTTCATGTATGTTGCATAGGCTACGAAGATCCTGATGGCTTCCATTCTAGCAACAGGTGCAAAGGTTTCCTCATAATCAATACCTTCCTGTTGATTATACCCTTTTGCAACAAGTCTAGTGATGCGTGGGAATTGCACCAGGCTTTACCTCTCGAGGGATCTCGAGAAGCTTACAACCCCCACCAGGCAGTGTACCTGATCGTTCTAGTATAGTATAGTGACAAGTACCGGGGGATTGATCGTTCAACTCAGGAATAGTGTCGCTAGGATTAGAAAGCCTAAAAACTAGGTCTAGAGATGAGGGATGATTCTTTTTGTATTTTTATATTTTTTATAAAAGCAATTAAAATCTCGGGTTTTGGAAGAGTGGGCGGAATTAGTTGCTAGTCAACTAACCCAATAACTAAAGATGCAATCAAAATAAAATAACAAAAATGAAAATAAAGCTAATTAAGCTAGTGGTGTGAACAAATAATGGGAAAATTGTGTTTACTTAGATTTCATTACTCCCTAGATATTTTTTACAGGTTGATAGTTTGTTACAGTTGCGTGGATGACGGGTTATACTCCTTAATACCAATCGTGGGGTGGCGTATGTACTTCCCCAACTCTATAAGCTCCTACTTCACTCCTATGTCGAGCCTGCAAGAAGCTCCTAACATAGGATCATTAAAATTCGCTCATGCATTAAATACAACCATAAAAACCTAGTACGCATTGGTTCATGCTTCTTAAGATGTTCAAGCAAGTTACACTATGGAAGTCTGCCAGTTTTCTTAAGCCTAACATCGAAATCATTCATCCGTAACAACTATAAACAAGCAATCAACCCATAATCAACATCTAGGTTTCACTACATCTAAGCAAACACACAAGAGATCTAGCCTAGCATGTTAACATCAAGACAAGCGTAAGATATATTCAAACAACACATAGACATATTGAATGAATTGAAAGGATACTTATCTTAATTGAACATGAAAGGTTTCAAAGTGTGAAAACCCTTGAAAATACTGATAAAATCGTGCTAGGGTTTCTTCAAGTCGTCCCTAAAATTGTCCTCTCTTAATGAATGAAAATTATAAAACTATATACAGATTTTCCAAGGTGACGGCGTCAAGAAGAAAATTCTGACGCCGTCAACCCGCCTCCCATAATAAAATCGGATTGCCTAGATCCAGATCTGACGCCGTCAAGAGTAGTTTTCCTCTGGGCCGTCATGTGTAAAGGGACCATGACGGCCTATGGTGACGCCGTCATGCCCTAGTGTAAAATCTTTCTGGACCGTCATGGACTCTATCCTTTTCACCTCTTGTTTTTCCTCTTGACGCCGTCATTAAGAAGCTTGTGACGCCATCAGGTACTGTTCCCAGCAAGGAAAATTAAGACTTTGCCATTTTCTTCACTTTTATGCTCCAAAAACGTCCAAAATGCTTCTTTTTTCAGAATTCACTCCAAAAGTACCTAAAATCACAAAAGGAACGATTTAGGGCAATATTTTATCAAATAAATTCAATTTCGGGGCTTAAATGACCCCCTAAAAATGGATCATTTTTCGCCTCATAATATACCCTTACACTTGAGATTTGCTTGTCCTCAAGCAAATGCGCTTTTATTCTAATCAAAATACAAGTTACGGGTCATTTAACACTAATATAAAAGTAATTACAATAAATAATCGTTCCACTAAAGACCAAAGACAAGCACGGAGGTCATATACTAGTACCTCACAAATAGTGTTTAGATACTTACATCTCTCAGGTGTAATAAAGTATATATCACAATATGGAAATGGAAAACATCTCTCACTACCTGTCATAGCAAATTAGATTACCATAGGCTTGGAAAAGTATCAAACCTCCACCACATGGCGTAAGCACCTAGGATAAACTATCAAAGAGGTCTTTTAAAGGGTTATAACGTTAGGTGTAGGGATATGGAATACACGGTTTTGTTGGAAATAGGCAATCTTTATTGGTGGCGAGTTAATAATCTTGGTCAATTACATGTACAATATGGCGTTGCTAAGTCAAGACTAGACTCGACTTAAGCTAATGAATGAAAAATAACAAAAACATAAAATAAACATAGAATGAAACGGGATGGTAGTCCGTATGTTTTTTCTCTTTTATCCTTTTTTATTTTTTTTTTTATTTTATTTTTTTTTTTCAATTTTTTTTTGCATACACTTTTACCCTACCATCCAAAATAATACATCATAGGGAATGAACATTCCCCTTACACTTGAATTTTTACATACTTTATAATAAACTAATCTAATGACTCGAATCAAGATAATCAAAACACTTGGGGTACTTTTAAGATTAACGCACATATGGGGGTAATAAATGATGTTCTTCCCCGTTACTCCATAACATAAGTACTTTACCCATGAGTCCCAATCGTCCCAAAACAATATGTACAAGGATATGACTCGACTTAGCAACCATGTAATCAATTAGATAATTAACTAAGGGTTTAAACAAATAACAATAATGCACTAAAGATGAGTGCATATACGGAAGGCTAAGGAGATTTGGTTGTACATTTAAGTGGGGTGTAACAAATTCTTCCTTTAAGTAAGATGCTTAAAGTTAGAAACGAAAAGATAGGCTCGGAGGGGTGTACTAGGGGTTTCGTGTACTAAAAATGAGTACAACGCTAAGGGTGTGGAAAAATTAATTGATTTAACTAGCCAAGTAATATGACTTAAATGGTCAAGTAATTATAATACGGGTTTAAACACAAGGGTGATCCTAATGCCTCTTATCATGTAGTAAATCCTACTACATGAATGTAGTCTCACTAGCGGTCTCGGGATGCATCACTAACGCAAGTTCTAGAATCTAAATGCTACCGGTACACTCATAAGCACTAATAGTAAATGTTTTTCCTATCAAATCTAAAGGCGAACCTCACATATTTGGGTGGAAAATTTTTCTGAATGGTACGGTTTTGTGCTAGTCATACAACTCCTATCCATGAGACGCTTGCTAAGGCTAAAGTTTCACTCCTAAATGTTGTAAAAAAATTTAAATTTGGCGCTAAAACTACACTAACAAGTATTTCTCTTAGTTTTATTATACACGTACCATCAAACAAACAAACTCAAGTGCAAGTGTATCCTATAAGGTATCATCAATTACCCTCCCCTTACACTTAGGATGAACATTTTCCCCAATGTTCAATTAAAGAATGTAAAAGTGAAATAGGTAAAAGAATGAAATCAAATACTCCCCTGATTCGCTCGGTGTAGATAGTGTGTTAACAAGGTTAGATCTTCCTCCAAGAAAATGAACAATCAAAGCTTCCCTTCCAGAATATAAATCATCTTCTTGTCATACATAACCTGTTAAACCTGAGAAAACCAACAAGGCAAACTCGCGTAAAATCGGCGGCAATCTATATATACTAACAAATCCTAGAAAGCAATGTAAGATATAATGCTTTTGGAATGAATGTTTGCAGATTTCCTGGAGTTTATAAAAGTAAAGATTTAACCAAAAACTTTAAGACCCCGTTAAAAAAACAAAACTAGCAAAATTTCCCGATTTTTACACATGACGCTGTCAGGAATTAATTCCTGACGCCGTCAGAGGTGATCTGCAGAAATCCTTACGTTAAGTTTCCGGAAAATTTTTGGAAAACTTATTTCCTACTTCCTGGAAAATCCTGCAAAACATCATTATGACTCGATATAAGCATTTGACTCTAACAAATATGAATATACATGTCTATTTAATATTATGGAGAATCATGATCAACTTTGTTTCTTAAAAACATATTTGGGGTTTCCCCCTTACACTTATCTTTTGCGAAATACCTTTGGATGAAGTTAAGACTAAGCCAACAATAAAGTATTTTCACCATTTTATTTTTGAAACATGATCTACCACAATGAAAATAAAGCATGCATACGGAAGCAAATAACAATCAAACAAATAAAAATCACACAAAGCATGGGTTGCCTCCCAAGAAGCGCTTTTCTTTATTTACGAGTCTTGTAGCTAGACTCAAGGTCATGGGCTACCATGTGTCGCTTATGCTCACATAACCAAGGGTGACCCATCTAATAGTCGCCTCATCTCTCTTATAATCATCACTTAACTCTAAACATCCACGATAATACCTTTTATTTTTTCATGAGGATATTTAAGCTCTTTTCTTTTATCATTCTCACTTAGCATTTCTAGGGGCGGATACCTACTACACTTCTCCATGGAAAAATCGTTGAACCTAGGGTGTGCACGGGGCATTTGGTAAAAAAAGTCTTCATCCCCATTCGAGAATGTAATTAACCCTTCCATAAGTTTTTCTTCAAGGTTGGTCAACCTTTTGAAAGGTTTCCCAAACACAACTTGGGTTAACTTACTATCGATAAATTCTCCTCGATTCTCCATAACCATGAACTCAACAAGATAAACAAAGCTTCCTACAAAAACATGCAATGACATTGCCCTAGCAATAACATTATCTCCTTTGTATTCTAACTCATCTACCATGATTTTATTATATTCACTACGCGAGATTATGTTCATTGGGAGAGATGAGTTAAGGTAGGCATCAAAGCTCCTAAATCCAATCTTACAAGGAAATTGCATATTGAATGAGCTATCACTCTCAATCCTTGTTCTAAGGTCAACATACCTAAGAGGGTTCACTTCATCTTCCATCCTATCCTCATTAATCACATCACCATCATCTAGATCCTCATCGGAGTCTGAATAGTAAAAAGGACTAGCCCTATGGTCATCATCATGGTCAGATTCCTCCATTTCAGAATTATTGTCAAAGTGGTGGTTAGGCGATAGGTTAGGTGGGTTCTCATTTTCCACTAAAGGGATTGGGGCGGGCATTTTGGAAAATCCTACGACGAAAAACACGAATAACAGGAATCAAATGATCAATGTTATTGTTATCCATCGAGATAGTTTACGAACAAAGGAAACAAAGAAATAAGATAGACTAAAGAAAACCTAAAAATAAAATAAAATCTTACTAGAAAGGAATCTAGCAAGTAGACCTAATAAAAAGAAATCCTAACCTAGACAATAACTATTCCCCGGGCAGCGGCGCCAAAAACTTGATGCGTGGGAGTTGAACCAGGCTTTACCTCTCGAGGGATCTCGAGAAGCTTACAACCCCCACCAGGCAGTGTACCTGATCGTTGTAGTATAGTATAGTGACAAGTACCGGGAGATTGATCGTTCAACTCAGGAATAGTGTCGCTAGGATTAGAAAGCCTAAAAACTAGGTCTAAAGATGAGGGATGATTCTTTTTGTATTTTTATATTTTTTATAAAAGAAATTAAAATCTCGGGTTTTGGAAGACTGGGCGGAATTAGTTGCTAGTCAACTAACCCAATAACTAAAGATGTAATCAAAATAAAATAACAAAAATGAAAATAAAGCTAATTAAACTAGTGGTGTGAACAAATAATGGGAAAATTGTGTTTACTTAGATTTCATTACTCCTTAGATATCTTTTACATGTTGATAGTTTGTTACAGTTGCGTGGATGACGGGTTATATTCCTTAATACCAATCGTGGGGTGGCATACGTACTTCCCCAACTCTATAAGCTCCTACTTCACTCCTATGTCGATCCTGCAAGAAGCTCCTAACATGGGATCATTAGAATTCGCTCATGCATTAAATACAACCATAAAATCCTAGTACGCATTGGTTCATGCTTCTTAAGACGTTCAAGCAAGTTACACTATGGAAGTCTGCTAGTTTTCTTAAGCCTAACATCGAAATCATTCATCCGTAACAACTATAAACAAGCAATCAACCCATAATCAACATCTAGGTTTCACTACATCTAAGCAAACACACAAGAGATATAGCCTAGAATGTTAAAATCAAGACAAGCGTAAGATATATTCAAACAACACATAGACATATTGAATGAATTGAAAGGATACTTATCTTAATTGAACATGAAAGGTTTCAAGGGGTGAAAACCCTTGAAAATACTGATAAAATAGTGCTAGGGTTTCTTCAAGTCGTCCCTAAAATTGTCCTCTCTTAATGAATGAAAATTACAAAACTATATATAGATTTTCCATGGTGACGGCATCAAGAAGAAAATTCTGACACCGTCAACCCGCCGCCCATAATAAAATCGGATTGCCTAGATCCAGATCTGACGCCGTCAAGAGTAGTTTTCCTCTGGGCCGTCATGTGTAAAGGGACCATGACGGCCTATGGTGACGCCGTCATGCCCTAGTGTAAAATCTTTCTGGACCGTCATGGACTCTATCCTCTTCACCTCTTGTTTTTCCTCTTGACACTGTCATTAAGAAGCTTGTGACGCCGTCAGGTAATGTTCCCAACAAGGAAAATTAAGACTTTGCCGTTTTCTTCACTTTTATGCTTCAAAAACGTCCAAAATGCTTCCATTTCCAGAATTCACTCCAAAAGTACCTAAAATCACAAAAGTAACGATTTAGGGCAATATTTGATCAAATAAATTCAATTTCGGGCTTAAATGACCCCCTAAAAATGGATCATTTTTCGCCTCATCATCTAGCCTTATTTTTTATGACTGTTCCAGTTGCATCAGTCTTGTTCTTGTAGACCCATTTCATTCCAATGATTAGAACACCATTGGGGCATTCAACAAGGGTCATGACATTATTCCTGTCAAATTGTTCCAAGTCTTCTCTCATGGCCTGAACCCAGCTTTCATAAGTTAAAGCTTCTTTAACATTTTTGGGCTCTATGTCAGAAAGAAAATCCACATAGAAACAAACATTGGCTGAGGCTACCTTGAGTTTGGCAGCCATGCTTCTTGTAAGCATGCCTTCAGTGGCCTCACCAATGATGTTTACAAGCTCAATTGTTTTGGATTTTGTCCAGCTATCCTGAGGTCTAGGATAGGAGTTAGAGCTTGTAGAGGCCTGAATTGTTGGAGTGGGTTCAGTCACAGGAACCGTAGGTAACTCAAGATTTTGGTCTTCAGTGACCTCAGTGTGAATGGCTTGGTTTGAGGGTTCTTGAACAATTGGTTAAGTGGAAGTGGTCTCATTGGAGACTTGTGTTTCAATGACTTCACTGATGGTTGGTTGGGGTAAATTGTGAGGGATGATGAAGTATGAGACATCAACCTCAGCTTGGTATTGAGTTGAATTATGATTCTCAGGGAGATACTCATCAAGAGGATACCTTGAAGAATCATCAATACCAATCTCTTCAACTGAGGAACTGGAGAACCTGATGGATTCAGTGCTCTCATCAACTGTTATATGATAAGTTTCCTCAGTTTGTTGTCTCCTTTTGTTAAACACCCTGAAGGCTTTGGAGACCAGAGAATATCCCAAGAAGTATCCATCATCAGCTTTGGCATCAAATTTACCCAAGTGATACTTGTGATTATGAATAAACACATGACACCCAAATACATGAAAGTAGCTGATGTCAGGGATCAATCCTTTGAATATCTCATAAGGAGTCTTATTGTGCCTTTTCACAATGATGGACCTATTTTGAGTGTAGCAGGCTGTTCTAACCGCCTCAGTCCAGAAGTGTTTTGAGAGGACTGAGCCATTTAACATTGTCCTTGCTGCCTCAATGAGTGTTCTATTTCTCCTTTCAGCTACTCAATTTTGTTCAGGAGTATAGGGAGAAGTGAAATTCTGAGAAATCCCTTTCTCATCACATAAACACTCAAGGTCATGGTTTTTTAATTCAGTGCCATTTTCAGTTCTAATTTGTTTAACTTTGACATCATTTTGATTTTCAATGTTCCTGACAAATGACATGATTGTGTCAGCTGCCTGACTCTTTTTGGTCAGTAAGTAAACCTAAGTGTATCTTGAGTATTCATCCACAATGACCAGAGTATACTTCTCATGATGAATGGACATGGGACTGACAGGTCTAAACAAGTCCATATGGAGAAGATGAGGCAGCTTTTGATAGAGAATGATTGTTTGGTTTTGAATGATGCCCTGTGGTGTTTTCCTTTTTCACAAGCAGAACAAGGCTTGTCTTTGGTATACACCAGGGATGGAAGGCCAAGAAATTTGTTCTCCTATCCTAAAGCCAGTTGATTGTCTCACTTGCCTTAGAGAAGAGGCAAGTCCCATTTTGAGTGAGGGATGACATGTCTAGTACATAAACATCATCCCTCCTGGGAGGAATCAACACAACTTCCTTGTTGGCATTGAAGATGGTACCTCTCTTATCATCAAACTGAACTATGTATTTAGCATCACATAGTTGACTCACACTTATCAGATTGTACTTGAGACCATCGACATAATCTATTCTTGTAAAAACTATACCATTGCAGTTTACTGAACCATAACCTTCAGTGGGAGCTGATGAGTTATCACCAAATACTACTTTGGGTCCTGGTTCTTCTACATATTTGTGTAGATAACTCTTCACACCAGTCATACTCCTTGAGCATCCACTGTCGAGGTGCCAAGCAGGATCCCTGATGTGTTTCTGCAAAAATAGTAAACTAGGTTAGTTTTTCTTATTACCCTACCTCCTACTGGGCTTAGTCCTCAGGGACTTTTTGAACATAGCTAAAGAGTCATGGTCTGAAGTTGAGTGAACTGAGCTTCCACACGTTTTACATTTTGTGGTAGTTGAAGACTCAGTTGACTAAGAAGTGCTGGTAGAGGTGTTTCTTCTAGACTGAATGATCTTGTCATGTCCCTTGTCATCATGTGTGGGGTTTCCATAGATGTTACAATAGTTGTTCATCATACAATCATCAGGTAGATGATCATTGAACCCACAGTGAGGACATGGCAAGAAAGGCTTAGCGTTTTGTCTTTGTTTGGAAGATGAGGCATACTGATAGCCTTGTGTTCTGTAATGACCTTGTGCTTTCGGGGAAGCAGTATGAGAGTTGTGATCAGAAGTCCTGTGGTCTTCTTGTTTGCATATCATGTAGAACAGGATTTTGAAGCAATTATCAGTGGAGTAGCCTGGATGATTGCAAAGTTCACATCTCACTAAAGGTCTTGATGAGGGTTTTAGCTTGGAGGAACTTGAGGAAGTTGCTGGTTTAGACTTTGAGTCAGAGTGTTTCTCAGTGGACTTAATCTTTTCACTCAACTTCCTGACAAGTTCAGCTAACTGATCAAACTTTGAATCAGTGCTTTCAGGTTTAGTTTCAGTGGATACTAAGGGTGTGTGGTTCTCAGGAGGCACAGAGGTAGGTCTCTTCAGGATGGTTATTCCTGGACTTGTTTTCTCCTTAGGAGAGTGAGGTGGATAAACTGGTGGTGCAAGGTCTGAACTAGGTGCTTCTCCCTGAATTTGTTTCAGTGGAGGGAATGGTGATTGTGAATCTGACTTAGACTCAGTGATGGACTCAGTATGACTGGGTTCATCAGTGACTCCTAGCAACTCCTTAATAGCCTGACTTTCAGGCTCTATAATTCTTCCAGTGTTAAAGTTTGGCAGTTTATTGTCAGGATTGACTCTTTCAATCCAATCACTGGGTTTAGGAGCAAGTTCTTTGCTAGAGAGTATGTATGCTGACAGAAAGGCTATTGAATGGCTACTCTCCCCAGACATTTCAGTGAGTTGATCTTCACCCAGAGTATCCTTTTTGGTGCTGGGTGTGAGACTTAGTGTGTCAAAAAGTTTAGGGTTCTTCTGAGTCCATTTCCAAATTACAACCTTTTCTTTCTTAAGTTCTTCTTGAAGAGCTTGATTTTCTTTTACAAGTTCAGAATTTTGAATTTGAAGTGTGACTCTTTCAAGTTTAGCTTGTTTTAAAGCAAGAAGTTCATCTCTACATTTATTTAATTCAAAACTCAATTTGTTAAATTTTGAAAACAAGTTTAGTCTATGCTCTTCAACATACATAAGATCAACATTAATATAATCTAAGTAAGATTCCCAATCAGCATCATCATCCATAGAAAGTAAGATTTTTACCTTTCTCATTGTGATGTTCACCCATTCTCTATTCCTGGCATGACCTTTTCCTACAGCAAGCTTGTTGTCTTTTGAGAGAGCCATCAGAGCACTGATATGAACTTCTTCATCATCAGAAGACACTTCAACCTCATCCTAGTCATATGTTTCAGCAACTAGCCCCTTGCTTTTAGCCTGAGCTTGTTTAGGAGCCTGAGGTGGCTGAGTGACTGAGGAAGTAGACTCAAGAAGAGCAAGTTTGGCCTTGGCCTTTTTATATTTGGCTTCAAAATCTTTTTGAGGAATTTTTTCAATTTTGTTTTGAACAAACTGATTTCATTGAAGCAACTTAGGTTGAAACTTGCTAGTTCCTGAAGAGAAATTGTTTCTAGAGAAATTGAAAGATGGTTCTGAGGTTGTTTTTGAGAAACAACCTTTTGCAAAATGACCTTTTTTGCCACATTTAAAACATTCAGAATTGTCATTTGCCTTTGAGTTAGAAAATTTTTTGTTTCTTTTAATGAACCTTCTTGAGTTTGCAAGGAGTGCCCTTTCATGAAATTCAATCTGTAGATCATTCAGGTACTCCTCACATGTTCTTTCATCAACCTCATCATCAGATCCTTCTTGAAAATCCTGCACAACACCATTTGAATAGAAAGTAGTGGATATAGGTGAGGAGGTCAAAGTCTTTTTGGTCTCCTGAGCTTTACCAGGGTATCTCCTGGTGATAAGATTGTCTTCATAGACAAACTTCCCATAAATTTCAGGGAGCTCAAGATTCTGGATATGGTTTGCATTTCTCAATCCCTGAGAGAAGTTTAACCATTTCTCAGGAAGACTGTTGACAAGGCCAACATTGATCTCATGCTTTGACAGGGTGACATCATCATTGGTCAGCTCATTCAGGAGGGTCTTATACCTGGTACAGGTCTCTAAGAGACATTCAGAGTCTTTGGCCCTGAAAGTATTGTACTCAAGTTTCAAGTCCATGATCCTATTTTCCTTGGTATCTAAGGGACCCTCATAGATGTGAACCAAGTCAGTCCATGTCTGCTTAGCAGTAGGACAATTGATGACTGGTTCCATTATATCGTTATGAAGACAAGATATAATGATGCTTTTCAAGCGTTGGTCCTGAGTGACCACCCTCCTCTCATCAGGTGTCCACTGGGCTTCAGGTTTGACTAAACCTTGGGCAGTTGTTGAGACATATGGACCATTATTAATTAATTTAATGTAATATGGTTCCATCCCAGTTAAGTAGCAAAGCATTCGCTTTTTCCACTTACTGAATTTTCCAACCTCAAGTTGAGGGGTAGTTGCTGAATAACTTCCACCCCTTTTATCGACAAGTTGGGGAACATCTGAGTCAGCCATGTTGGGATCTTTGATTGTAAAAACTTTTGAGCACTCTTTTGTTTAGAAAATAGATTTTAGAAAAGTTTTACAAATCAGAGGCTCTGATACCACTTGTTGGTCCCATTTACCAAGTTAAAAGTTAACTAATGAGTTAAGCTAACCAAGTTTCATGGCTTTTTAGCTCAGATATAAAAGATTAACAACTTAGATAAACGTAAAGAAAAGAGACACACTATTTTCAACGTTTAATTCTTATTAGAAGTTAATCAAAAGAATTATACCAAAGTGTTTGCGGAATAACACTTGGGATTGAAATGACAAGTATGGTATGAACTCCTCACTAAACTCAAACTAAGTTGAGTGACAACTAAAAGGCCACACTGAGCTATCTCAGGGACTGTGTGGTTCTTTGGAGGAGTAAAAGTGGTTTGTGAATGATTAGCATTAAATGCACAAACTTGTCAACTTTTAATCCTCACTTATGCTCCTTATTTATACACAAGTAAATTACAACGTTATTGATAAAGGCAAAAAGATGACCTAACCAGTAGAGACAAAATACTTACATATTTTGTCTCTATTACAATAGACTAGATTGGGTAAAAGACAATGTGCCTTTCTGATGCACAGTAATGACACCATCCTGACGTTATGCCATTCAGGTAAAGTTTGACTTCAGGTTGATAAGTACACCTGTTGATACGTTCAAACTTTCCCGCCTTGTCTCGCCCATACTTCAGTCTTCAGGTCTTCAGTATTCAGTACTTTAATGGTTGTTGAGGAGTCTTGGGGTTCAGTGAGTTATTGTCAACCTCACTGAACCCATCACCTTCTTCTTGTCTTAGATGACACTCACTGAGTTCCGCCTCACTGAATGGTGAACCTTTCTTCATAGACTCGTTCTAAGCATCTTGAAGTTGACTCACTGAGATACTGTTCACTCAGTGACTTGTTTATTTTTATGACACTTAGGTTATTTTATGTTCAAATCCTAGTTAGAGGAGGATTGGGGAATTCAGTGACCCAACAGAATCCATTAGACTTGGTTGGTCATATATCTCATACCATGGTTACCAACAATAATAGATACCATAGTGTTTTAGTCGGGGATGATGTATGAGTATGTTGCCAGTATATTGTGTCTGATAGTTTGATGTGGACCATTTTTCATGAAGAAAGATGGGTAATCCATTAGATTTGGTTGGTCATATATCTCGTACCATGTTTACCAAAATAATAGATACCATAGATACCATAGTGTTTTAGTCGGAGATGATGTATAAGTTGGTTGCCCAGTATACAAATTATAGTCATTAAGGTCACATCTTGAAACTAGATCCTAGGTCATCCAAGTATTTACCTAATTTTTTTCATTAAGGCAATCCCTTAATACCAGTTTTAGGCAAAAAGTATTAGATGATGAAAATGCGGTTACGTTTTTAAAAAATCAAATACACGTCAACATCAAATATGTGTTTCTTTATTTAAGCTCTTACGACATTTTTGTCATTTTGACATGTTTCATGCTGGATGGTTGTTTGAGTGAGCTATAGAATAGTTTTAATACTGAAAGTTGGTTTACACATACAACTTTTGTTTCAAAGACAATTCTTATGTGTTTGAACTATTTCAACCTTACATTACTTTTCACTATTTTTACCATTTGGGAGGTGATTTGTTCACTCACACAATTGATTGGCACACTCAAATTATGAGTGTTTTTGACATTATACCCTTACAGGGTGAAAATAAGCAAAAATGATGTGAGGGTATAAATGCCAAGACACTCATAATTTGAGTGTGCCAATCAATTGCGGGAGTGTTCAAATCACCTCCCTTACCATTTGTTGTGTAAGCTTAAGATATTCCAAACAAATATAAGAAACATCATCTCTTGACTGTACGGGACCTTTCTTGATAAATGAAATTTTCCCTGGAGATTAAATGCTACACAAAAGTTATAGAATGGTGTTCAGGCTTGCCACAACTTTCTAATATTACTGCACCGTTGTTTTAACGAGCGGGTATAAGTGTGTAACAAGTATTGCAACACCTGGAAATACACTTTCTTTGATACCAACGGAAGTTAATCATAATCTGCAAATAATTTTCAAAAATTATTGCAGACAAGCAAGACATAATTTGGGTTAGCTCGCGTGACACTTTACATACTTAGCTGAAATTTTACTCTTACTTTCCAAACTGTGTTGTACAATGATACCATATCAAACCCATTTTGGCCCTCTCGTACTTTCTTGACTACTTTGACATGATAGTTTGGACATATCTTATGGATAATGCAGTCATTTTCCTCTTCCTAAGTAATTTCATATCTATATATCAAGCAATCTAGTTTTCCTTTTTTTATCAACTTTGAATCTGAATTTAAAAAATGTTGTATCATTATTAGTTTCTGTTGACTCTCGAAATAACTTTACTGATGGAGTATATATAGTTAATTAAAGAAAATACATATTGGGTTCGAAAATTTAGTGCACTTGAGGGATTATTTCACACCTGGTAATGGGCTTGGAGGTATGGAGTGTACACCCATCAGGTCCCTGAATACCCTGACTCTAATAGTGGTTGTGCAAAGTTTCTACTGCTAGTGTAAAAACTACCAGTTACTACTACTAGTGTTAAGATTACCAGTTACTATGGCTAGTGTTAAGTTTGTACTGTCAGCATAAGTTTGTACTGCCAGAGTATTCTGTTGTTTGTATAAGTTTGTACTACTAAGCTTAAGTTTGTACTGCTAAGCTTAAGTTGGTACTGCTAGGCTTATATTTGTACTGCTCTTTTAACCACTGATTCTTGCTATTATGGAAACTATTATGGTATGATTAATGAGCCGTTAATCATTCATAATTCCATGGGCTAGGGTTTGAGTAATCTCTATTATAAATAGAGATCATAACATTACTGCATGGATATATACAACATACATACCTTAAACACTTGAATACGATTTGGTTATTGATTTGTGCCTAAAACAAGATCACTTGGTCTTATCCCATAGAGATATTTGTGTAACCCAGGCATAGGGTCGAATAGTTTCTATTGGAAAGTGATAACACGATTTCAAGTGAATATCAAGTACCATTGATTATCTACACCCTGATCTGGGAAACCCTAAAAACACTAATAATCAATAGAAACTATTTAGTGATAATCAATGGCTGCTGCTATGAGGCATATGGCTGCTAACTTTTCCAAACTGGAAAAGTTTAAAGGTGTTGATTTCAGAAGATGGAAAAAGAAGATGCACTTCTTGTTGCTAAGTATGAATGTGGTGTATGTCCTGAGCACTGCTATTCCAGAGGAGTATGGAGACGATGCTACTGTGAGATAAGGACAAGAAGCAAATGGGAGAATGATGATTATGTATGCAGAGGTTTAATCCTCACTGGTATGTCTGATTCTCTCTTTGATATTTATCAGAATGTTAAATCTTCTCAAGAACTATAGGTGTAATATACTCTAATGTTAAACACGTATAATTCTTATGGTTTATGGATTGATTTAGTGTAAGAAATGTAGAGAGAGGCTAGAGAGAGAAAGTAGAAGAGATGGAACCTTGAGAGAAAACATGTAATATGTTAGATTGAAGTGAAATGTAAAACCCTAAAATCTAAAATCC
This sequence comes from Artemisia argyi, assembly GCA_030686995.1. Lineage (NCBI taxonomy): Eukaryota > Viridiplantae > Streptophyta > Magnoliopsida > Asterales > Asteraceae > Artemisia > Artemisia argyi. The sequence continues at coordinate 165,468 of JARVZY010001816.1, read as the reverse complement.
TAAAATTGGGTCTAATTTGAATTTTTTTAAGTTTTGTGAACTAAAACCTAAGTTATATAAATCCTTGAATCTCTAACAAGATTACTGTAAACTATGAAGGTAACTAACACAAGCTAATACAAAATCATATCACATGACTAAAAATATTCTCTTGGGCCGAATATTCACAACACAAGTGTATACATAACTTTTGGACCTTAATAATTGAAGAATGCATGCAAGCTTGGCCCATAATACTTGAAGAATACTAAAACTAAAGCCCATGAAATATACAGGAAATCAATATGCGACTAATCTTGTGCAATCCCTCAAATCACGGAAATTTGTGACCCCTTACCTTCATTATACACGCTCCCATTCCATATTTCTCTCATTGAAACTCACGGCTTCTCTCAAAAATATCTCACACACTAAAAACCCTAGAATACTCACTTGGCGGCTGAAGCATTTTCTCTCATCTTCTTCATTCGAATTTGGTGACAAAAGGTGATAAAGGTGTTGGTTTTGATCGTGTATAACCCTGGTTTGAAGAGGGTTGCATATTGGTTTCGTTTTGGTTCGAATTCGGTCATTGGCTCGTTTGTTTCTTCCATACGATCATCACAAAAGGTACCACGTATAATCCTTGTTCAATATTCTCTCTATACGTTTATAATCTTTGGTTTTTGTTTGTGTTTGAACCAGAATAATAATGGATACATATGACACGAATTGGTTCACATAAAATCATAACTATTTTCACATGAAATAATGATTTTGAGAACTCCTATAATCGACCTATAATGTGTTCTTCTTAACGTGTGCTTTGTGAAGTCTAAACCTAATCTTATACGACCTAAAACTAAAGTAATAACTTGTTATAATCGGCTGTACATGTTTATAATTGTTTCAAATTGGCTTTGAGATATAAAAGGGTTTTTCCGAATGGTTTTTGTAAAGGAAAAAGGCCATGTGACCTGTTGTAATTTCGAAATAAACAAGTAGGGTCTCGATTTGTCTTATCTTGTTACAAACTGGATTTTTGTCCCATGTAAATAATAATACAAAAAGAGTCGAATGAATTTTGATAAAAGGGACCCAGGATTCTTTTCTTTCTTTTGGCTCGAAGTAACAATTAACGAGATATGTATGTTAACCTGATATTGAAAACATTTCTTTTAGAACTATTATAAGGGGCGAAGCTGCTGATATGTCAAATGGACTTTGGGCTTAGATAATGTTTTGGTAAGATTGACTAGGTTTACGAGATGATGTAAATTTTTGTGTTTCATCCTTAAAAACCTAGTCACATGAAAAGGGCCTTGTCGCAAATGATATTTAAAAGATGTCTGTGTCACATGTATAAGATTTCTGGTCGCAAGTTATAAAAAGTAAACAAATAAAAAGGATGCATGCATGGCAATTCGATTTGAAAATATAATATATAATAGTGCATCTCGGATTTTGTTTTTGATTTACGATAGCTGTTGTAAAATAAAGGATATATGTATTTATAAAATTTTCACTTTGGACCTTAAGTTTTATAATAAAGACATTTTAGACCCTAAACTATTATAAGTTGTCATAATTCAACTCTAATCTTTAATAATGATTATTTTGAGCATTAAATCTATTTAATTGTTATTTGTGATCATTAATGGTTAATCATGCTAATTATGGGAACTAACTAATTCGGAAAACCTACTAAAAATAGGAGTTACTTATAACGGTTAAACTACTTAAAGTGAAAATTTACTAAAATGGAAAGTTACTAAAAATGGAAAGCCGACTAAAATGAGCAATTTGATTTAAAATAAGTATTAATTCATGTAGATTCACTGAAGAAGGAGTAACTTCTGATCTTTGTGTCTTCTGGTGTGTTTAGCACTTGCGGTTAAGGTACAGATATTCTAACCTTTCAATAAGGTTTCTTATGACTCTTGATCCGTTCCATTGCCACTATTATGATTTCTGATCTTTATACGCCTGATATCATTGGTTCATTTGATAGTATGATTTCGTATGAAGACCCTTTTAAAAATATAACCTGATGACTTTTGAGAAAAACTATTTTTGAAATGATTTCTGTGATTACGATACGATGCCAATTTTATATGAAGGTTTTATGAATTTTATGAAATGTGTTTTTAAAGGAATACTTTTACGATAAAAAGGTTTTAAATAATTTTCTAAAGTCCTTAATCTGTTTTATTTTCTAAGATTTCTCATGACTTTCTTTAACATCTTTTGATTATTTAAATTCAAATTTTGAACCTTTGCTATGAACCCTTTTGCTATTATGCACCTTTGATTTGAACTTCATGATATGAATCTTTGATTTCGACCTTCGACTTGAACCATTGCTATAATTCCTTTGTATAATCCATATTTGATCGATCCATTTTTGTCATGATTTGCTTGATATTTGTTGAATGCTATAGTTCTTATCCTTATAGCATTCCTATGCTCTATTTGTTGCCCATTATTTGACTAATTTGTAGCCAGTCATGGGGAGTCCATGGCCTTGCCACTGATGCACCAGTGGTATTGACACTATCTGTGGAGGTGGGTTTTAGTCCACAGCGTTCCCTTTAAGCTAACTATTCAGGCCTATATTTATTATTGTATATGTTTACTTCGCCTAGAGCTTTGTGCATATATATTTGTTTTTGCAGGGAGCGTATGGATGCATCCTAGGTACTTTGTTTCGTTTTGAATTTGGTGAATGGGTATGTGTGTGCAATACACTCCATTTCACATTTGGTACATCGAGCTAGCTACTCTATGTACAATTTGATATATGATTATTGGGCATTTCTGTTACTTCTACTATATATGTGATCCTTGTTGTTCTAACTTCTTTATTGTCTTTGACTTATGCTTTCCTTAGTTCATTTACCTACACTTATGATTCATTTCATTTTCCTTTGATTCATTCGATATTCCTTATACGTACTTTCCTTTGGTCGTGTTCTGTTGATTCTATTACATGTTCCACATTCTTTGATATTCATCTCAACAGGTTTGCTTGGATTCATTTCGGATTCACTCTTGTTTCCCTTTTGTTATTAGCTTTTGTTTGTTTATATCTGTTCACTGAGCTTTTTAAGCTCAGCCGCATTTCTTTCCCTGCGGCAGGTTTTAGAAGGAAGCTGGGTTGGGTGAAGAGTGCTTAGGAGCTCTTAGTGGACTACATTGTTGATAGCTTCCCATGGATTAAAGAATGTACGTAGAGATTTCCTTTTGTTTCTTAGTTTGGAAGTTGTAATGTTTAGAATTAGTCCTTTATCTTTTCTTTAGAACTGTTTTGTGAACTTTGTATTACTAATGTATTCCGCTTGCTTATGTTCTGATTTGACCCCATAATGTGTAACAATTCACAATTTCAGGTTAATTACTTTTTCCGGAAAATTTCACTATTCACTTTTACTATTCATTTCTTTTCCAAAACTTTCCCGAAAGTTGATTTTTATTTGATATTCTCAAATGATAAATCATTTCCATGGCAAATTAAAAGTTTAACTTTCATAAGCTCATTTTCGTGAAAGTTATTAAGGAATTACACGTTTTAGGGTAAAACGTCATTCAGAAATTCTACGCACAACGAAATTCGATCCCGTCAGGTGACCCCACATCGGAAAAATGTTTGACACGCTCATGATTTATTTGAGAATTAATCGTGACTGAGAAAAACATGACCAAAAACTTCCCAGCAGGTCACCCATGCCGTACTACTCTCGCATGAGCACGCTTAACCGAATGGGCGATTAACCGTTAGACCACGAAACGAGTTTCTAAGACTATTTGAGTTTTCAACTTCTTAGAAAAAGTCAACATATTCTTTCCCTCCTCCATTGACCAAAAATCATCCCTTGATGTTATAAGTCAATTCGTGATTTTTAGGCTTACGGTTTGATGTCTAAAAGACATTTAATACCAACCGACACTAGACTGAGCCCAGTCTAGACATTATAAGTCATTTTAAATCATTTATAACCTATTAGAAAAGTAATATTTTACTTTTCTCAATTTTACGCAATATTCAGCGTTTTACGCGAATTACGCGTTTTAGACCCGTGTTTCCAGTTTTTAGCAGGGTTTTAGCACCTGATAGATCCTACCACTCATTTTATATTTTATTATGGACTATATGGACATGTTTAACCATTCTTCCAAGTTCCATAATTTTACGACACCCGGTTTTACGTTTTGAGGCTTAATCATTTATGATTGGCATTTCCCGGAGTCAAAACTAACCAAGTATCTTGGATAAGATCATCACAAGTCTAACCCTTGCTCCCCAAGGTTACCAAACCGCCACTAGGAGGGGGAGTCACACCCATGTGGCTTCATCTCATGAAACTACCCTTAGATCATTAGTTAATTACAACTTGGTCACCAAGTTTAGGAAACTTCCTAGTTAATTTCCTAACCTCCTTAAATGGACTATAAATACTCCCTCCTCCCCTTCCTTTGTACGCCACCATCACAACACACCAACACCATCTCCTTTGCTTGATCTTCTTCCAATTCTATGCAAGATTCAAGTGCAAGTTCAAGGTTGAAACCCTAGTTTCTTTTAGATAATCAAAACACTTCCAAACTACATAAACTTTGGTGATTTCTCTTGAGTTTAAATCTACTCAATTCACCTCAACCTTCATCATCCATCTTTCAAGAATACCAAGGGTAGAAAGATTGCATGAAGTGAAAAAGGGTTGAAGCAAGTCTATCAATGTCCTATCCTTACATGTTAACTTCCTTTCATCTTTGAAAGCCAAAAGTTGTAAGCCAAACCCTAACATGATTCTTGTTAAATAATCATATTCATGTTATTTACATGTTATTCTTGCTATATTATGTCTTGTAGTTATGTCCATGATGTATAAAAATGACCAAAACAAGTTATTGTTATTGATTGTTGAAACAAGTTACTAAAACAAGTAAACTAGTGACATTCTTGGAAAACCACGACCAAAATGGTAAAATTATGATATTGGATCATTACAAATTGTAGTAGAGGACTTAACAAGGAAACCATAGCAATTTGAACCACCCAAAACGAGTATACGAGTCAAAAGTTATGGCGATTTGAAATTACCAAAGATTTCCGGCAAAACTGCCAAATAGCTTCCTGATCAAATTTGGGTTTTGAAAGTCATACCTCTGGTCCGATTCATCAAAAAGTTAAAACACGAAAGTTGTCCGAAACGACGTTTTCGTTCAGGAACAAAGAAGCTCGAGACCTAAAAATGCTTTCCGAGTGATAAATTTCTTCAAATTCTAAACAGCCCATTTTTAGACAAAGTCATTACATATAGGTTATGGTTTATGAAGACCAAAGGGGTCTTATGACCTATAATCAAGACCACAACCATGGCTAGAGCCAAGGTTGTGTCTCATGACCTTGAAACAAGGACCAAAGGTCATGGCTAGGCCATGACGAAATGACCATACCAACTTTCATAGGCGTAAACATGAAACAAAGAGTTGACGAGAACTTGAACATACAATTTGGATCTACTTCATCTAAAAGGAAACCATGAGATTTTACCAAGAGAAAATGGTCATTCAAGACTTATGAAACTACCCCTAATAACAATCTTCATGTACTAATAAACTTTCCTAAGTTTATTCAAATATCGGACATGTAACTTTTCGGATCAAAATTTATATCTATATATTTCATCAACTACTACGATAGTAGGGAGCCTCATGTGAGGAGTTCATTATGTAAGCCGTCGAGATGAGTTGTGGATTTACGAGTTAAAGTGTCCTGGCTCCTCGAACGCTTACTAACATGACTTCTGAATTATGTCGGCCCGAACTGTAGTAAACGATATACCAAAACATACATGTTTCATGAATCATTTCTTTCAAAGACTTACATTATACATCATACCACATCATGGACTAAATGCAAGATATATATATAGGCACTACTTCATATTCTTTACTCCGATCCTAAGTAGCGACATTCTATTATAGGTTGCTCGTAGAAACCTATACGATCAAACCATCACCTTCATTACTTGCTATCATAACTTAAGGTGAGTTCGTAGCCCCACTTTCTATTGTTTAACTATTTTACAAATCCATGGGGGGAATACATGCTATTATTTTTCTACTCGAACACGATGCTTTCTACTGTATGCTACCCGACGATGTTTTATTATCACTAAGTAACGATTGCCATGTTCGAAGTCCCTATATCATGAACCATTAGTCACTACCTTTAGTGAGCGCGAATATTGTGAATAGATCTATTGGGATTGACGAATCCCATTTGTGTTGAACAACGATGAGTTCACACAAATGCACTATATTTGAGATTTAGCGGTATAACGGCAAAAGTACCTTGATAGGGCTTCTATAATGCCAATTTTGTTGGTTCGATGTTAACGCTTTGGTTGTATGAGCTTAGTGAAATAAATGACGATTTTGTTTTCTAACTATGAATGTGTGATTAATTACCTCACATTACGATTATTGTGTTCAAACGATTTAACTAAACTCTACGAATTCCACTCAACCTTTGTGTTGACCTCTCAAGCATGTATTTCAGGTTCATGACGATCAAGGATGGCACGGAAGGGCACGGATACTCAAGAGGGCTATAAATTTTATTATCATTCAAAAACACATTTATTATACATTGTAAACATGGAACCATTTGGGACCTCATTTTGTAAATCTCTGATATTTATACAATTTGAATGATAAATCTTTTAAAACGACTCAATTGGAGTTCGTTTTCTATTATTGTGACTATTGTGCTGTCAAGTAACACCCAGTTCGAATTCCGCTGCGACCATGAATTGGGGGTGTTACAGATTGGTATCAGAGCCATGGTTATAGAGAAACGGGTCTAATTGAGACCTAAACTATAACTACAACTACAAGCAAAACCATTTTATAGCCTTCCGCTCTCCGTGTCTTCCATCCTCCAGACGATTATGGACTTTGTAAGCATGTTATGCTACATAAACATATAAGTATATTTATATATACATTCGAGTTATTTTCAATCATTTTATCTAAACATATCTACACATGCCTATTCTATGGCATTTCGACACAACTACATTCTCCCAACCATGTTCCTACTCCAACATTTTATATCCAAGATATTGTAACGAATTACGATGGTCTTTTCTATTTCCCGAACATTGTATGACACAATGGTCTAATCTACTTCCGCGACATTGTGATTTGTGCAATGGTCTCTCGAATTATTCCACCACCTCATCAATATCATTTCATATGATATCAAAAACCCATCACAATCTATCGATTTCAAAACAAGAAATATGAGATTTCTAAAGGACAAACTAATCCATCATCGACAAAAGTTGAACTTTCTCTACATCCATCAAAGTTTTCTTCTGAAACCTTCATTGTTAAAAGTTTGTAATTCTAGCCCAGTATAGACTATTTTAGAATTACTTCAACTTCCTTTCCACACATATCTACCCGTACTATCTTCTATGCAATGGAATGTGAAAACATACGTTACAAGTCTCTTATGGCGGGACTTGCAACTGAATGGTTTGACATCGCCTTTGTTTAGTGGACAGTTTCCCGAAAGCAACGGACGTATCACAAGTATACCTAATTTAGGTATTTGAAAATTTTATCGAACCTTGGCTAAATATAGTCTAGTCACCTATATTTAACCTAGGGACAGTGGAATATAGTCTGACTAACTATATTCGACTTAAAATTTTCAAATACTGAGAGTAGTTATACTAGGGTTATGTTTAGGTTGATTTCCTACTTGAACTCGATAAACCACCCGAATTCTTTAAAACGATCTAGAGACACGATAGTGTTTTACCACTCAGCGAAATCTTAACACCTTATTTGTACTACCAAATTTCATTCTTGAAAGTTTTCATTTATGAGATAATCCGAACTACTATCTTGGGATAGTTATCAATTCTTCTCTTCATCCTGTAGAAGTACTATCTAAGGATACCATTCCATCATAAACTTTTAGAATCTCTTAAGATTTTTAAAGCAAACTCAACATCTATACCTAAGAGTATTAATGTTAAGCCTACACTACACACTTTTGTTCGTCAACATATCACATCATTATCTTTACAATCGTTGGAACCACAAGCTCATTAACAGATGTTGATGCACTTTTAAAGCTCAAATCATCCTTAGCTACACCACAAGCACCCTTACCAGCTTTACAAGATTGAATATTCATCTTGGAACACCAGTATCATCTCGTAATACCCTACCTTGTAACTCACCGACTAAGTATGAATGTTGTGTAGGATGATTTGTAATTATTTGAATGGATTGGGATGCCTTTTCATTTAAATAAAGACATTGTAAATTACCAAACCATAAGTTTATATTTCCTTATCTACATTGTTTGGGATGCCTCTCTATGTAAATAAAGAATTATAAACAAGTGGGCTTGTTTGTATCCAAAATAACATAAGTATGAAGTCAATAAACACTAGGTACAACAACCGATTACCTACTAGGCTATGATTGCAATTACTCTCTCAAATTCCTATTAATATTCAACTACTATATCAATTTCTTTTGATATTCGACTATTACCATACCTTTCCTACATAAAAGTAAACCTCGTCCTACACCATACACTGAAACGACAAATCAAACTACACCACTGGTAATTCCAGACTTTGGTCCTCATAAGTAACCACACCTGTTCATCGACACGAATCCAACATATAACACACAAAGAACTTCGGGACGAAGTTCCCCGTATGGGGTGGAGACTGTAACAATTCACAATTTCAGGTTAATTACTTTTCCCGGAAAATTTCACTATTCACTTTTACTATTCATTTCTTTTCCAAAACTTTCCCGAAAGTTGATTTTTATTTGATATTCTCAAATGATAAATCATTTCCATGGCAAATTAAAAGTTTAACTTTCATAAGCTCATTTTCGTGAAAGTTATTAAGGAATTACACGTTTTAGGGTAAAACGTCATTCAGAAATTCTACGCACAACGAAATTCGATCCCGTCAGGTGACCCCACATCGGAAAAATGTTTGACACGCTCATGATTTATTTGAGAATTAATCGTGACTGAGAAAAACATGACCAAAAACTTCCCAGCAGGTCACCCATGCCGTACTACTCTCGCATGAGCACGCTTAACCGAATGGGCGATTAACCGTTAGACCACGAAACGAGTTTCTAAGACTATTTGAGTTTTCAACTTCTTAGAAAAAGTCAACATATTCTTTCCCTCCTCCATTGACCAAAAATCATCCCTTGATGTTATAAGTCAATTCGTGATTTTTAGGCTTACGGTTTGATGTCTAAAAGACATTTAATACCAACCGACACTAGACTGAGCCCAGTCTAGACATTATAAGTCATTTTAAATCATTTATAACCTATTAGAAAAGTAATATTTTACTTTTCTCAATTTTACGCAATATTCAGCGTTTTACGCGAATTACGCGTTTTAGACCCGTGTTTCCAGTTTTTAGCAGGGTTTTAGCACCTGATAGATCCTACCACTCATTTTATATTTTATTATGGACTATATGGACATGTTTAACCATTCTTCCAAGTTCCATAATTTTACGACACCCGGTTTTACGTTTTGAGGCTTAATCATTTATGATTGGCATTTCCCGGAGTCAAAACTAACCAAGTATCTTGGATAAGATCATCACAAGTCTAACCCTTGCTCCCCAAGGTTACCAAACCGCCACTAGGAGGGGGAGTCACACCCATGTGGCTTCATCTCATGAAACTACCCTTAGATCATTAGTTAATTACAACTTGGTCACCAAGTTTAGGAAACTTCCTAGTTAATTTCCTAACCTCCTTAAATGGACTATAAATACTCCCTCCTCCCCTTCCTTTGTACGCCACCATCACAACACACCAACACCATCTCCTTTGCTTGATCTTCTTCCAATTCTATGCAAGATTCAAGTGCAAGTTCAAGGTTGAAACCCTAGTTTCTTTTAGATAATCAAAACACTTCCAAACTACATAAACTTTGGTGATTTCTCTTGAGTTTAAATCTACTCAATTCACCTCAACCTTCATCATCCATCTTTCAAGAATACCAAGGGTAGAAAGATTGCATGAAGTGAAAAAGGGTTGAAGCAAGTCTATCAATGTCCTATCCTTACATGTTAACTTCCTTTCATCTTTGAAAGCCAAAAGTTGTAAGCCAAACCCTAACATGATTCTTGTTAAATAATCATATTCATGTTATTTACATGTTATTCTTGCTATATTATGTCTTGTAGTTATGTCCATGATGTATAAAAATGACCAAAACAAGTTATTGTTATTGATTGTTGAAACAAGTTACTAAAACAAGTAAACTAGTGACATTCTTGGAAAACCACGACCAAAATGGTAAAATTATGATATTGGATCATTACAAATTGTAGTAGAGGACTTAACAAGGAAACCATAGCAATTTGAACCACCCAAAACGAGTATACGAGTCAAAAGTTATGGCGATTTGAAATTACCAAAGATTTCCGGCAAAACTGCCAAATAGCTTCCTGATCAAATTTGGGTTTTGAAAGTCATACTTCTGGTCCGATTCATCAAAAAGTTAAAACACGAAAGTTGTCCGAAACGACGTTTTCGTTCAGGAACAAAGAAGCTCGAGACCTAAAAATGCTTTCCGAGTGATAAATTTCTTCAAATTCTAAACAGCCCATTTTTAGACAAAGTCATTACATATAGGTTATGGTTTATGAAGACCAAAGGGGTCTTATGACCTATAATCAAGACCACAACCATGGCTAGAGCCAAGGTTGTGTCTCATGACCTTGAAACAAGGACCAAAGGTCATGGCTAGGCCATGACGAAATGACCATACCAACTTTCATAGGCGTAAACATGAAACAAAGAGTTGACGAGAACTTGAACATACAATTTGGATCTACTTCATCTAAAAGGAAACCATGAGATTTTACCAAGAGAAAATGGTCATTCAAGACTTATGAAACTACCCCTAATAACAATCTTCATGTACTAATAAACTTTCCTAAGTTTATTCAAATATCGGACATGTAACTTTTCGGATCAAAATTTATATCTATATATTTCATCAACTACTACGATAGTAGGGAGCCTCATGTGAGGAGTTCATTATGTAAGCCGTCGAGATGAGTTGTGGATTTACGAGTTAAAGTGTCCTGGCTCCTCGAACGCTTACTAACATGACTTCTGAATTATGTCGGCCCGAACTGTAGTAAACGATATACCAAAACATACATGTTTCATGAATCATTTCTTTCAAAGACTTACATTATACATCATACCACATCATGGACTAAATGCAAGATATATATATAGGCACTACTTCATATTCTTTACTCCGATCCTAAGTAGCGACATTCTATTATAGGTTGCTCGTAGAAACCTATACGATCAAACCATCACCTTCATTACTTGCTATCATAACTTAAGGTGAGTTCGTAGCCCCACTTTCTATTGTTTAACTATTTTACAAATCCATGGGGGGAATACATGCTATTATTTTTCTACTCGAACACGATGCTTTCTACTGTATGCTACCCGACGATGTTTTATTATCACTAAGTAACGATTGCCATGTTCGAAGTCCCTATATCATGAACCATTAGTCACTACCTTTAGTGAGCGCGAATATTGTGAATAGATCTATTGGGATTGACGAATCCCATTTGTGTTGAACAACGATGAGTTCACACAAATGCACTATATTTGAGATTTAGCGGTATAACGGCAAAAGTACCTTGATAGGGCTTCTATAATGCCAATTTTGTTGGTTCGATGTTAACGCTTTGGTTGTATGAGCTTAGTGAAATAAATGACGATTTTGTTTTCTAACTATGAATGTGTGATTAATTACCTCACATTACGATTATTGTGTTCAAACGATTTAACTAAACTCTACGAATTCCACTCAACCTTTGTGTTGACCTCTCAAGCATGTATTTCAGGTTCATGACGATCAAGGATGGCACGGAAGGGCACGGATACTCAAGAGGGCTATAAATTTTATTATCATTCAAAAACACATTTATTATACATTGTAAACATGGAACCATTTGGGACCTCATTTTGTAAATCTCTGATATTTATACAATTTGAATGATAAATCTTTTAAAACGACTCAATTGGAGTTCGTTTTCTATTATTGTGACTATTGTGCTGTCAAGTAACACCCAGTTCGAATTCTGCTGCGACCATGAATTGGGGGTGTTACATAATGTTACACTTTAGCCCTTTTCGGGTTGGGGTGTTACATGAAAGGTCCAACCCCTTCCAAGCTAGGGAAGGGGTATTTATAGTTACAATAAAACGCCCCATGAAACGGGCTGTGGAGCGGGCTGACAGTGGGCAAAGACCTGACCCGACTCCACAATTACTAATTAACTCTAAACTATGTACTAACTAATATGATAACTACTACGAGCTACAACACGCTAAACTATACTCGGGGTGACCGAGTCTTCATATGAATAAACGTATTCCTAACAATCTCCCCCTAAGGGAGGTCATCTCAAAAAATACATATTGAATTATAGCATTCTAGTCTTTGAGTATGTCTTTGCTCGTAGCCTTTTGATTCTTCATTGTTGTGATCTTTGTGCTTTAAGCAGTAGACTCTAGATGAGTTGTTCAATGCGTTGGATGATCTTTGAGAAATACTTCGTTCATAATCCAAATGAATGTCTAAAAGTAATCTTTGAGTAGTAACGTCTCCATGTGATATGAACATCTTTGTGTTGGCATGCTCACACTTTTCAGGATCATGATCTTCTGCATTAGAGTTGTGGAAGCATATATGAGGCTCAATCAATGATCATGATTTCTTAGATTGTGATGTCAAAGTGTGAGCATGTGGTGATGGATCAGCATCTTTTCAGCAATTAACTGCAACCGTCAGAAATTCCTGCAAGCAAACAGTTAGCAACAAATCATTCGGTACTTATAGGTTTGGAATTAGAGATCGTCAAAAGCATAGTGTGAAGACTCCTTCTAACCCTTATCAAGACCGTTCCCAATCGGTAAACCCTGAGAGGATTCAAACGAACTACCTAAGTAGATCAAAGATTGGGTGAGTCGCTGGAGATCACTCCACGACTGCTGACCGTTTGCAACCATCGCGACCACTAAGCGTAATCCACAAGGAATTACCTAAGTGACCTGATTTCAGGGCTGTTTGATGTTGACCCTGGCATGAATTTCCATTCAATCACTGGGAGTTACAATAGTAACATCCCTCATAAGTGTTCTGGCAGATTGCTAAGATCTGCGTGGAACTCATAAGTTTACCACTGGTGTCCTTAATGTTGAACAACCAGGGTAGAAGTAGCACGTGTTCCTATGAGATCCTTGTATGCATCTCGAGGCTCTAGACTCAATAAGTGCATTTGGTTTACCTATGTGGAGATTAGGGAGAGGTCTCCTGCTTCAATATCAACCATCTCTAAGAAATAAGTTGATAGATTACACTGGTTTCCTATGAGAATGAAGCAAGTTCTTTTAAGAGAACTTGAGTGGCTAGAAGGTTTAGTGCAGTGCGTCACTGGGTCCATGACGTCTTATCTTTAATACCGATGTCGCCTTAGCAACCATCAGTAGATTATGAATTGAACCCGGTTTCTGCCCTAAGGTTGAATAATTAGAGGGCTATTTCTTTTCACCCTTTCTCATTTCATTTCTTTTTAATTCTTCAACCCCTTCTTTCTCTATTCTCACATTTCTCCTTTTTTCATAATCATACCTACGGACTTTCTAATACTATCTATTTGGTATAGTCCATGGGTAGATCCCTCCGGCTCTGGCGGATCATAGGACGGTTTTCCTAACCTTAGCCACCTTATAACTTCATGCCTATCCTATGTTGCCATTAACCAAGCTATTGAAAATTCTCTCAACATGTTTATGATTGAGAAACACATTTTGTTAACACGTTGAGAGTTTTATCATTTTCAAATGCTCCCCCTTAACATGTGCTCATATGATTTGGTTTGAAATTTTGCACATGTCGGGAAGAAATGCACTTTTGAATTGATCCCCTCTTAGAAATCATGACCGATTCGAGACACGTTTATGTCACTAGTTAGACTAGCTTGAAATTATTACCCGACCTGGTCAAGACTACTAAGAGTTTCTCGAAACGGTACACTCTACTCAGACAAGTCCTCTTCGAGACACGCTTACATCACTGGTTAGACTAGCTTGAAATTATTACCCGTCCAGGATTAGTCCTTTCGATTCAAGACAGTTGTGTTTCATCAATTCATGAATCAAGACTGAGATGCACTCACATGAGATGCAAGGATCCTTTTTCACAAGCCATTTGCTCCCCCTCAATATGTGCATTGATATATAAAACTAGTTTGGCACATATGGGAGAGCATGCGTTTAGATTCAAAACATCACATTTTAATCAGTTTTTCATATTTAAATCACATTTTCTCCCCCGATCAAAATTTTCAAACCGTATGAGATTTGTGATCCCAAGTGATTTAAATGAGTTTAAAGATTTTGGAAGAAAGATGTGTAAGATTTAAGAATGACTGATTTTGAGACGATACATTAGCTCCCCCTCGATCCTTGAGGGAGTATGTTATGTGTTAGAAATGATGAGTTTATAAATGATTTAGAGTTTTACGAGAAACTCATGAAAGATTCATATACTAACACATAACAATCACACTTAATACACTGTATTTATGGACAAAGATCTTGTTTTGATGATATATTCTTTTTTAAATCATCCTCCCCCTCAATCGATGACGCATTTTCAATTTATCATTTTGCACAAAAGATTAATCCGTTATCATCGATGGAGTGGCAAATTTTTAAACAACGTTTCAAGTTTGTTTGATCTTCAAAAACCATGGTACCACCAAGTTTGGAGCAAATCCTTTCCCGAAGAATCATTGAAGGAAAAGAATTTGTGATGTAAAGAAGACTTCTCTTCTTGTACCATGTAACAATTCGCATTTTCAGGATAATTACTATTCCCGGAAAATTTCACTATTCACTTTTACTATTCATTTTTCCCGAAAATTTTCCCGAAAGTTGATTTTTATTTGATATTCTCAAGTGATAAATCATTTCCATGGCAAATTAAAAGTTTGACATTCATAAGCTCATTTTCTTGAAAGTTATTAAGGAATTACACGGAATTACACGTTTTAGGGTAAAACGTCAATCAGAAATTCTACGCACAACGAAATTCAACCCTGTCAGGTGACCCCACATCAGTAAAATATTTTACACACTCATGATTTATTTGAGAATTAATCGTGACTGAGAAAAATATGACCAAAAACTTCCCAACAGGTCACCCAAGCCTGTACTAATCTCACATGAGCACGCTTAACCGTTTGGGCGATTAACCGTTAGA
This sequence comes from Artemisia argyi, assembly GCA_030686995.1. Classification (NCBI taxonomy): domain Eukaryota; kingdom Viridiplantae; phylum Streptophyta; class Magnoliopsida; order Asterales; family Asteraceae; genus Artemisia; species Artemisia argyi. The sequence continues at coordinate 150,101 of JARVZY010001816.1, read as the reverse complement.
CCACAAAACGCGTTTCTAAGACTATTTGAGTTTTCAACTTCTTAGAAAAAGTCAACATATTCTTTCCCTCCTCCATTGACCAAAAATCATCCCTTGATGTTATAAGTCATTTCGTGATTTTTAGGCTTACGGTTTGATGTCTAAAAGACATTTAATACCAACCGACACTAGACTGAGCTCAGTCTAGACATTATAAGTCATTTTAAATCATTTTTATCACATTAGAAAAGTAACATTTTACTTTTCTCAATTTTACGCAATATTCGTACGTTTTACGTATTACGCGTTTTAGACCCGTGTTTCCAGTTTTTAGCAGGGTTTTACACCCAAATGGAACCTACCACTCATTTTATATTTTATTATGGAACTTATTGACATGTTTATCAATACTTTCAAGTTCCATAATTTTACGACACCCGGTTTTACGTTTTGAGGCTTAATCATTTACGATTGGCATTTCCCGGAGTCAAAACTAACCAAGTATCTTGGATAATACCAAGAAAAGTCCACACCCTTGCTCTCCAAGCTCATGAACAGCCTTGGAGGGGGGGAGTCATCCCATGTGGCTTCATCTCATGAAATTACCCCTAGATCATCTCTAAATTACAACTTGGTCACCAAGTTTTGGTAATTTCCTACTAGTTTCCTAACCTCCTCATTTGGACTATAAATACTCCCTTCCTTCCCTCATTTAAAAGCCACCCTTCACCCTCCCCATCTTCTCATCCTTAGCTCATTCTCTTCCAAGTATCATGCAAGATTCAAGTACAAGTTCAAGGTTGAAACCCTAGTTTCTTTTAGATAATCAAAAATCTTCCAAACCCTAATATACTTGGTGATTTCTCTTGAGTTTGAATCCACTCAAGTCACCTAAACCTTCATCATCCATCTTTCAAGAATACCAAGGGTAGAAAGATTGCATGAAGTGAAAAAGGGTTGAAGCAAGTCTATCAAAGTCCTATCCTTACATGTTAACTTCCTTTCATCTTTGAAAGTCAAAAGTTGTGAGCCAAACCCTAACTTGATTCTTGTTAAATAATCATGTTCATGTTATTTACATATTATTTGTGCTATATATTGTCTTGTTATCATGTCCATGATGTATAAAGATGAGTAAAAGATGTTGTTATAATGAATTGTTGAAACAAGTTACTAAAACAAGCAAATTAGTGAGTTTCTTGGAAAACCATGACCAAAATGGTAAAATTATGATATTGGATCATTACATATTACAGTAGAGGACTTAACAAGGAAACCATAGCAATTTGAACCACCTAAAACGAGTATACGAGTCAAAAGTTACGCCCATTTGAAGTTACCAAAACTTTTCGGCAAACTGCCAAATACCATTCTGATCAAATTTGGGTTTTGAAAGTCCCACTTCTGGTCCGATTCATCAAAAAGTTAAAACACGAAAGTTGTCTGGAGCGACGTTTTCGTTCAGGAATTAAGAAGCTCGAGCCCTGAAAACGCTTTCCGAGTGATAAATTTCTTCAAATTCAAAACAGCCCATTTTTAGACAAAGTCATTACATCTAGGTTATGGTTTATGAAGACCAAAGGGGTCTTATGACCTAGAATCAAGACCACAACCATGGCTAAAGCCAAGGTTGAGTCTCATGACCTTGGAACAAGGACCAAAGGTCATGGCTAGGCCATGACGAAATGACCATAACAACTTACATAGGCGTAAACATGAAACAATGAATTAGGCGATAACTTGAACAAGCAATTTGGATCTACTTCACTTAAAAGGAAACCATGAGATTTTACCAAGAGAAAATGGTCATTCAAGACTTATGAAACTACCCCTAATAAAAATCTTCATGTACAAATAAACTTTCCTAAGTTTATTCAAATATCGGACATGTAACCTTTCGGATCAAAACTTATATCTATATATTTCATCAACTACTACAATAGTAGGGAGCCTCATGTGAGGAGTTCATTATGTAAGCCGTCGAGATGAGTTGTGGATTTACGAGTTAAAGTGTCCTGGCTCCTCGAACGCTTACTAACATGACTTCTGAATTATGTCGGCCCGAACGGTAGTAAACGATATACCAAACATACATGTTTCATGAATCATTACTTTCAAAGACTTACAATATACATCATACCACATCATGGACTAGATGCAAGATATATATATATATATATATATATATATATATATATATATAGGCACTACTTCATATTCTTTACTCCGATCTTAAGTCACAACATTCTATTATAGGTTGCTCGTAGAAACCTTCACGATTCAACCGTTACATTCATTACTTGCTATCTTACTTAAGGTGAGTTCATAGCCCCACTTTACATTACTTCATTGTTTTACAAACCCTTGGGGGGAATACATGCTATTTTTTAACCGTGCACAATGTTTTTAAATTGTATGCTTGCCTGATTGTTTTATTATCACTAAGTACCATCCTTGCCAAACCGAGATCCCATATTATGAACCATTTAATCACTTGCGAGGGTTACTTGCAAGTGAGCGCGAATATTGTGAATAGGCCTATTGGGATTGACGAATCCCATTTGTATTGACTAAGTTCAAACAAATGCATTAATATTTGAGACATTAGGTATGACGGCAAAGTACCTACCGGGATAACTCCGCCGATCGATATTGGCACACGTTAACGTTTTGGTGTCATAAGCTTAGTATTTGATAATAACTGTTCCGGGCGTATAACAATGTGGCCCATATTTGTTTTCTAAACATTGGTGTGAGTCTATAGCTCACACTACCAACATATTGTGTTCAAACATTAAACAAACTCTATGAATATCACTCAACCTTTGTGTTGACCTCTCAAGCATGTATTTCAGGTTCATGACGATCAAGGATGGCACGGAAGGGCACGGATACTCAAGAGGGCTATAAATTTTATTATCATTCAAAAACTCATTTAATGTAAATTGTAAACATGGAACCATTTGGGACCTCATTTTGTAATCTCTGATATTTATACAATTTGAATGATAAATCTTTTAAAACGACTCAATTGGAGTTCGTTTTCTATTATTGTGACTATTGTGCCGTCAAGTAACACCTAGTTTGAATTCCGCTGCATCCATGAATTGGGGGTGTTACAGATTGGTACCAGAGCCATGGTTATAGAGAAACGGGTCTAATTGAGACCTAAACTATAACTACAATTACAAGCAAAAACATTTTTATAGCCTTCCGCTCTCCGTGTCTTCCATCCTCCAGGCGATTATGGACTTAGTAAGCATGTTATGCTACACAAACATATTAGTATATTCATATATACCCATTTTGAGCATTTCCCCGTAGACATTTTGTGCTACACAAACATAATTGCATATTGATATATGTACCCTAAACATAATTGAGCATTTCCCCGTAAGCATTAGTATATTGATATATAAACTCGGTTTATTTTCAATCATTTATCTAAACAATGGACTAAACATATCTGTGTACGCCTATTCTAAGGCATTTCGACACAGCCACACTCTCCCAATCATGTTCCTACTCCAACATTATATGTCCAAGACATTGTAACTGATTGCAATGGTCTTTCCTACTTTTCAAGACATTGTGAGATACAATGGTCTCATTCATTTTCCAAGACATTGTGAGATACAATGGTCTCATTCACTTTTCAAGACATTGTGAGATACAATGGTCTCATTCATTTTCCAAGACATTGTGAGATACAATGGTCTCATTCATTTTCCAAGACATTGTGAGATACAATGGTCTCATTCACTTTTCCAAGACATTGTGAGATACAATGGTCTCATTCACTTTTCAAGACATTGTGAGATACAATGGTCTCATTCATTTTCCAAGACATTGTGAGATACAATGGTCTCATTCATTTTCCAAGACATTGTGAGATACAATGGCCTCATTCATTTTCCAAGACATTGTGAGATACAATGGTCTCATTCATTTTCCAAGACATTGTATGATACAATGGTCTTAATCATTTCTCAAATGTTTTGAGTCACACAATGGCCTAACCTACTTCCCAGACATTGTGAATTGCACAATGGTCTAACCTACTTCCGAGACATTGTGTTTTGTGCAAATGGTCTCTAGAATTATTCCATCACATCATCAATATCATTTCTTATGATATCAAAAACCCGTCACAATCTATCGATTTCAAAACAAGAAATATGAGATTTCTAAAGGACAAACAAATCCATTACCTACAAAAGCTGAAGTTCAGCTCTACATTCATCAAAGTTTTTTTTTTATGAAACCTTCATTATTAAAAGTTCGTGATCTTGACCAAGTATGTTCTATTTTAGAACTACTTAAAATTTCCTTTCCATACGTACCTACCCTTACTATCTTCTATGCAATGGAATGTGAAAACATGGGTTACAAGTCTTGTATGGCCGGGACTTGCAATTGAAGGGTTTGACATCGCCTTTGTTTAGTGGACAGTTTCCCGAAAGCAACGAACATATCACAAGTATACCTAATTTAGGTATTTGAAATTTTTATCGAACCTCGGCTAAATATAGACTAGTCACCTATATTTAACCTAGGGACAGTGGAATATAGTCTGACTAACTATATTCGACTTAACATTTTCAAATACTGAGAGTAGTTGTACTAGGGTTATGTTTAGATTAATTTCCTACATGAACACGATAAACCACCAGAATACATTAAAACAATCTAGAGACACGATAATGTCTTACCACTCAGCGAAATCTTAACACTTTATTTGTACTACCTAACTTCATTCTTGAAAGTTTTCATTTATGAGATAATCCGAACTACTATCTGGAATAGTTATCAATTATTCTCTTCATCCTGTAGAAGTACTATCCTGTTTAGGATACCATTCCGTCATAAACCTTTAAAATCTCTTAAAATTTTAAAGCAAACTTGACATCTCTACCAATATTAACATTAAGCATACACTACGCACTTTTGTTCATCAACATATCACATCATTATCTTCACAACCGTTGCGAACACAAGCTCATTAACAGATCTTGATGCACTTTTAAAGCTCAAATCATCCTTAGTTACACCACAAGCACCCTTATCAGCTTTACAAGATTGAATATTCATCTTGTACTTTTGGAACACCAGTATCATCTCGTAATACACTACCTTGTAACTCACCGGCTAAGTATGAATGTTGTGTCGGGAATTCTTGAGTAGGATGATTTATAATGTCCTTATTTGAATGGATTGGGATGCCTTTTCATTTAAATAAAGAAATTATAAATCATCGAACCATACGTTTATATTCCTTTAGTTACATTTTTTGGGATGCCTCTCTATGTAAATAAAGAATTATAAACAAGTGGGCTTATTTATATCCGAAATAACATAAGTATGAAGCCAATAAACACTAGATACCACAACAGATTACCTACTAGGCTATGATTGCAATGACTATCCCAATTTCCATTAGTACGAGGTTTACATTTTGGTTTTCATAATGATAGTGCAATAATAACCAAACTCATTGCGAGGCCATGTAACCATATGCATGGGCAGTCATACCGAACTCATTGTGAAGCCATGTAGCCATATGCATGGGCAGCCGTACAATTCAAACAGGACTTGGTCCAACCACATGTTCAACGCTTATTCCATGATTCGATTCTTATATCAATTGTTATTGATACTTGACAACTATATCAAGTTCTATTTTGATATCCGACTGCTATATCAATTTCCTTTGATATTCGACTATTACCATACCTTTCCTACATAAAAGTAAGCCTCATCCTACACCATACACTGAAATGACAAATCAAATTACATCACTGGTAATTCCAGACTCTAATCCTCATAAGTAACCACACCTGTTCATCGACACCACTCCAACATATGACACACAAAGAACTTCGGGACGAAGTTCCCCGTAAGGGGTAGAGACTGTAACAATTCGCATTTTCAGGATAATTACTATTCCCAGAAAATTTCACTATTCACTTTTACTATTCATTTTTCCCGAAAATTTTCCCGAAAGTTGATTTTTATTTGATATTCTCAAGTGATAAATCATTTCCATGGCAAATTAAAAGTTTGACATTCATAAGCTCATTTTCGTGAAAGTTATTAAGGAATTACACGGAATTACACGTTTTAGGGTAAAACGTCAATCAGAAATTCTACGCACAACGAAATTCAACCCCGTCAGGTGACCCCACATCAGTAAAATATTTTACACACTCATGATTTATTTGAGAATTAATCGTGACTGAGAAAAATATGACCAAAAACTTCCCAACAGGTCACCCAAGCCTGTACTAATCTCACATGAGCACGCTTAACCGTTTGGGCGATTAACCGTTAGACCACAAAACGCGTTTCTAAGACTATTTGAGTTTTCAACTTCTTAGAAAAAGTCAACATATTCTTTCCCTCCTCCATTGACCAAAAATCATCCCTTGATGTTATAAGTCATTTCGTGATTTTTAGGCTTACGGTTTGATGTCTAAAAGACATTTAATACCAACCGACACTAGACTGAGCTCAGTCTAGACATTATAAGTCATTTTAAATCATTTTTATCACATTAGAAAAGTAACATTTTACTTTTCTCAATTTTACGCAATATTCGTACGTTTTACGTATTACGCGTTTTAGACCCGTGTTTCCAGTTTTTAGCAGGGTTTTACACCCAAATGGAACCTACCACTCATTTTATATTTTATTATGGAACTTATTGACATGTTTATCAATACTTTCAAGTTCCATAATTTTACGACACCCGGTTTTACGTTTTGAGGCTTAATCATTTACGATTGGCATTTCCCGGAGTCAAAACTAACCAAGTATCTTGGATAATACCAAGAAAAGTCCACACCCTTGCTCTCCAAGCTCATGAACAGCCTTGGAGGGGGGGAGTCATCCCATGTGGCTTCATCTCATGAAATTACCCCTAGATCATCTCTAAATTACAACTTGGTCACCAAGTTTTGGTAATTTCCTACTAGTTTCCTAACCTCCTCATTTGGACTATAAATACTCCCTTCCTTCCCTCATTTAAACGCCACCCTTCACCCTCCCCATCTTCTCATCCTTAGCTCATTCTCTTCCAAGTATCATGCAAGATTCAAGTACAAGTTCAAGGTTGAAACCCTAGTTTCTTTTAGATAATCAAAAATCTTCCAAACCCTAATATACTTGGTGATTTCTCTTGAGTTTGAATCCACTCAAGTCACCTAAACCTTCATCATCCATCTTTCAAGAATACCAAGGGTAGAAAGATTGCATGAAGTGAAAAAGGGTTGAAGCAAGTCTATCAAAGTCCTATCCTTACATGTTAACTTCCTTTCATCTTTGAAAGCCAAAAGTTGTGAGCCAAACCCTAACTTGATTCTTGTTAAATAATCATGTTCATGTTATTTACATATTATTTGTGCTATATATTGTCTTGTTATCATGTCCATGATGTATAAAGATGAGTAAAAGATGTTGTTATAATGAATTGTTGAAACAAGTTACTAAAACAAGCAAATTAGTGAGTTTCTTGGAAAACCACGACCAAAATGGTAAAATTATGATATTGGATCATTACATATTACAGTAGAGGACTTAACAAGGAAACCATAGCAATTTGAACCACCTAAAACGAGTATACGAGTCAAAAGTTACGCCCATTTGAAGTTACCAAAACTTTTCGGCAAACTGCCAAATACCATTCTGATCAAATTTGGGTTTTGAAAGTCCCACTTCTGGTCCGATTCATCAAAAAGTTAAAACACGAAAGTTGTCCGGAACGATGTTTTCGTTCAGGAATAAAGAAGCTCGAGCCCTGAAAACGCTTTCCGAGTGATAAATTTCTTCAAATTCAAAACAGCCCATTTTTAGACAAAGTCATTACATCTAGGTTATGGTTTATGAAGACCAAAGGGGTCTTATGACCTAGAATCAAGACCACAACCATGGCTAAAGCCAAGGTTGAGTCTCATGACCTTGGAACAAGGACCAAAGGTCATGGCTAGGCCATGACGAAATGACCATAACAACTTACATAGGCGTAAACATGAAACAATGAATTAGGCGATAACTTGAACAAGCAATTTGGATCTACTTCACTGAAAAGGAAACCATGAGATTTTACCAAGAGAAAATGGTCATTCAAGACTTATGAAACTACCCCTAATAAAAATCTTCATGTACAAATAAACTTTCCTAAGTTTATTCAAATATCGGACATGTAACCTTTCGGATCAAAACTTATATCTATATATTTCATCAACTACTACAATAGTAGGGAGCCTCATGTGAGGAGTTCATTATGTAAGCCGTCGAGATGAGTTGTGGATTTACGAGTTAAAGTGTCCTGGCTCCTCGAACGCTTACTAACATGACTTCTGAATTATGTCGGCCCGAACGGTAGTAAACGATATACCAAACATACATGTTTCATGAATCATTACTTTCAAAGACTTACAATATACATCATACCACATCATGGACTAGATGCAAGATATATATATATATATATATATATATATATATATATATATATATATATATATATATATATATATAGGCACTACTTCATATTCTTTACTCCGATCTTAAGTCACAACATTCTATTATAGGTTGCTCGTAGAAACCTTCACGATTCAACCGTTACATTCATTACTTGCTATCTTACTTAAGGTGAGTTCATAGCCCCACTTTACATTACTTCATTGTTTTACAAACCCTTGGGGGGAATACATGCTATTTTTTAACCGAGCACAATGTTTTTAAATTGTATGCTTGCCTGATTGTTTTATTATCACTAAGTACCATCCTTGCCAAACCGAGATCCCATATTATGAACCATTTAATCACTTGCGAGGGTTACTTGCAAGTGAGCGCGAATATTGTGAATAGGCCTATTGGGATTGACGAATCCCATTTGTATTGACTAAGTTCAAACAAATGCATTAATATTTGAGACATTAGGTATGACGGCAAAGTACCTACCGGGATAACTCCGCCGATCGATATTGGCACACGTTAACGTTTTGGTGTCATAAGCTTAGTATTTGATAATAACTGTTCCGGGCGTATAACAATGTGGCCCATATTTGTTTTCTAAACATTGGTGTGAGTCTATAGCTCACACTACCAACATATTGTGTTCAAACATTAAACAAACTCTATGAATATCACTCAACCTTTGTGTTGACCTCTCAAGCATGTATTTCAGGTTCATGACGATCAAGGATGGCACGGAAGGGCACGGATACTCAAGAGGACTATAAATTTTATTATCATTCAAAAACTCATTTAATGTAAATTGTAAACATGGAACCATTTGGGACCTCATTTTGTAATCTCTGATATTTATACAATTTGAATGATAAATCTTTTAAAACGACTCAATTGGAGTTCGTTTTCTATTATTGTGACTATTGTGCCGTCAAGTAACACCCAGTTTGAATTCCGCTGCATCCATGAATTGGGGGTGTTACATACCAGAAATGATGCACTTAAGCGTACATCAGATCGGAAAGGCACGAATATAAAGTAATTCATGCTTTTGTTAGGAACAGTCATCTTTTTGGGGACGAACTTTCCCCAATAATAAGACCGGGTTGCTATCTGAAGTAATAGCAAACCATTTTAGAAGAGTTTTTGGGAAACGCCATGTTTTTAGAAAAATACATTATTTGGTATAAAGAAAAAAAACTCATGTTCAAGCATATGTATGATTCCGTGCCATTATTGAATGGCATTTCTAGAATCGTACATAATATTGATTACACATGAGACATGTTGCGAGAAGAATATTTTTGAGTTTTATGATTTTTCAGATTTTTATGGTTTTTGTAGGTTTTAGATTTTTCTATTTTCTTTTTGTTATAAACTATGTACAAAGGATATGTGAAGCAACCCCTTTACTCCTCCTGATCTTCCTGAAGACTTTTGAGATCTTCTGGCGTGAGACTCTTCATTCCAAGACGAGGTAGAATGAATTGAAATCATTCCCTAGGAAGTGCTTTGGTGAAGATATCAGCAAGCTGGAACTCAGTCCTTACGAAGTAAAGTTCCACAATCCCCTTCTCGACTTGTTCCCTGATGAAGTGATGTCGAATGTCAATGTTCTTGGATCTGGAGTGCTGGACATTGTTGCAGCAGAGAGCTATTGTGCTTTTGTTGTCATAGTACATGGGAACCTTGTTAAACACAAGGCCATAGTCTGAAAGTTGTGATCTCATCCATAGGATCTGAGCACAACATGATGACATGGCAATGTATTCAGCTTCTGTGGAGGAGATCGAAGTACTCATCTGTTTCTTTGAAAACCAACTAACCAGCTTATCACCCAGAAACTGTGCACCAGCAGATGTGCTTCGACCAGTGTCTTGACATCCCGCATGGTCAGCGTCAGAATAAGCCGTGAGTGCCATAGCGGTGTCCTTGAGATACCAGAGACCCATGTGGATTGTTCCTTTAAGATACTAAAAGACCCTCTTGATTGCTTCCAAGTGCTTCTTGGTTGGTTTGGATTGATATCGAGCACACATGCAAATGGCAAAAAGGAGGTCTGGTCTGCTAGCAGTGAGATACATTAAGGAGCCAATCATACTCCGATACTTTTGGTCGACAAGAATCCCAACATTGTCTTCATCGAGTTTTGATCTTTCGATCATGGGAGTATCAACTGAGTCACAGGATTCGAATCCAAATTTCTTCAAGATTTCATTAGCATACTTGGATTGATTGATGAATATTCCATTGGGATTTTGAGATACTTGCAAGCCCAAAAAGAATGACATCTGACCCATCATGGACATCTGAAACTCAGAGCTCATCTCTTGGGAGAAACGATCACACTCCTTAGTATCAGAGGAGGCAAATATGATATCATCAACATAGATTTGAAAATGAAGGTAATTTTTGCCCATTTTTCTATTAAAGAGTGTAGGGTCAATGACACCTTTGGTAAACTTGTTAGCCAGAAGGAATTTGGACAAAGTATCATACCATGCCCTAGGAGCTTGCTTAAGCCCATAAAGAGCCTTCTTCAAATGATAGACATGATTAGGACTTCCGGATCCACGAATCCTTCAGGTTGACTAACATACACCACCTCTTTTAGATCGCCATTTAAGATTGCAGTCTTAACATCCATTTGATTTACTACCATATTCTGACTGGCAGCATTAGCAAGAAATATTCTTATGGCTTCAATTCTAGCAACAGGAGCGAAGGATTCTTCAAAGTCGATTCCTTCTTCTTGACGTTAACCTTTTGCTACAAGCCTTGCCTTGTTCTTTAATACATCTTGTTGGGATCACAGTTTTACTATTTTATCAAGTCTCGGTCATTTGTAATAATAGGTTGCTTAAGTTATTATTTACTTCATTTATGTTATGTTTACAAGGTTACTAGACTTAAGTTATCTAGCCCATGGGCTTTAAGCCCACACGTTTTGTAAGAAGGGAAGGACTAGGAGTGTTGCCCTAGCTCCTCACCTATAAATACTAGTCTTAGGTCTCTTGTAAACTTGGTTGCTTATTTGAAATCATAAGGAAACTCTTGCACTTATATTTCTCTCATTCAAATATTCATCCCATCCTTATATCTATCTCATTCTTGTTTGTGTGAAATCAATATGGTGACCTAACAAGTGGTATCACTCGCCATATGAAGGTGTAGTTATTGTTTTTTCTTTGAAATTCGATCCATAAAACCTTTTTAATTTGTTATTTTATCAACAAAATTGTATTTTTTTTGTTTGTTTTTTGGTTTTTATCACATCTTTGCTTACAAACTTGTGCTACAAATCATATCAAACAAAAAAGTATCAACTTTTCTTTCAAAATTTTCGATTTGATTTATTGTACTCTTTTTCGAAATCCTTTAAAATTTTAAAAAAGTTTATCAAGTTTATTACTTTATTTAAGATTTCATCTTTTAATAACTTGAAGTACAAAAATCTTGGATTAAAAACTCGTTTTTGGATTGCTTTCCTTGAAAAACTCATTTTTGCAAAATCTCAAAATCACTGCTTTGACAAAGTTTCGAAATTGTGTCATTGTGCTTCTTATCACCTTACGAATTGTGGACTCAGTCTTTTCTCTCTTGTATAAGGAAGAAAAGTACTTCGACTTTTGGTAAACTTTCGAAATTGTACAATTTCGAAAGTGTGTTTGTGACTTTGTGTTCTCGAAAATTTCATTAATTTTCGAAATCACAAGGTTTTCGAAAAACATCTTTGGTTTTCGAAAATATACTTAATTTCGAGAAACTTTCTTTCGAAATCCCACATTTTCGAAAAACTCTGAGTTACAATTTCGCAATCACTGAAAGAGAAAAGTTTCGCAATTCCCTAAGTCACAAGTTTCGCAATCACTTAATTGAGCAAACTTTTCGAGATTTGGCAAACCTATACCTTCTACAAGATCCATCTTTTCACACAAGTGTTTCAATATGTCTCAACCACCGTACTACAACTTTAACCATCCTCCGCAACATCAGAATCAACAGTATCATCAGCAACAACAACAGTATCAACAATCACCACAATATTATCATCAACCGGTTTACTCACAACAATATAACTTCATGCAACAAATGGTTCCAATACAACAATCCTATCCTATGTCACCACAACAAAGCCAACTTCCACCCAAACCTACTCACTGGTTTGACAGGATGTGTGAAGTCATTTCAACTCAACAATCCAGACACGAAGCAGGCTCTCCTGACACCCCACCAATGCTAACACCGGGTAATTATATTCAATCGGCAAGTCGATTCTTAAGGTTTATTGAACTCAAGAAACCCAATGGTATGTACATGAAACAAGTTATCCTTCAAGGACCGTTTCCTTGGCCTGTTAACTACGTTGGCGGTGACCCATCGGCTGATCCTCCAGTAGCTCCAACTGCTGTGCGTGTTCCTGAGTCTCAACTTACTGCTAAACAAAATCATCATCGTGAAGCCAATGAGTATGCTATGTCTTACATACTTCAAGGGATACCAAACATCATATTCAGAAGTGTTGATGCTCAAACAAATGCAAAAGCTATGTGGGAACATGTCCATATACTGATGCAAGGCACACAACTGAACAAGGAAGACACGGAATCTAAACTTTACTTGGAATACACTAATATCATGATCGAACCAGGGGAATCTCTTGAATCTTACTTTCATCGTTTCACTAATGTCGTCAATGATTTAGAGAGACATGATATACCTCTTCTAAGAATCGCTGTCAATATAAAGTTTTTTAGTAGTCTGGGTCCTGAGTGGCAAAAGTATGTGACATTTGTGAGGCAAGCTAAGAATCTTCACAGAGATCCATATGGTTTGTTGTACGACTATCTCAAGCACTATGAGTCTAAAGTTGAAAAAGATAAACTCGCCCGAGGAGGATATTCATCACCACCTACTTCTAATCCTCTTGCACTCGTTGCTCAAACTCATGCTTCACATCCTCCGATGTCTAATCATGCTTATGATCAGGAACAAAATTATTTCAGTCACCAGCAACCTCCCACTTCTCAACACGCTTCTACTCAACTTGCTCCATATGACAACAATGATAGCATGTATTACTCTAATCAGATTGAAGATGATGATGATGACGTCAATACGTTGAATCAAGGATTTGCTCTTGTTGCTCGTGCTTTTAGCAAATTCTCCAACAAAACTAACAACCATCTTCGTTCTTCATCAAATACAAGAAACCAAGCTGTCATTCAAGATGGTCGAGTTGAGATTCAGAATCGTAATTCAGGACGTTCATGTGGGTATACTGGAAATTCTGGGTATGGACAAAGAGTAAACAACAATGGGGGATTCAGAAACAATCTAGGTGCTCCTCAGCGAAGTAATGACAATGCTGCTAGTAACAACACAGTCTCTGGGAATGCGATATGGTGCTACAACTGCAACGAAAAAGGTCATATTGCAACTGCATGCCCTCACCCAAGAAAAGGTAGTCAGTTTCACAAGCAGGCATTACTTATGGCTCTCAAAGATGAAAAGGAAGGAACTTTCAATGCTCATGAGAACAGTTTCTTTGCTAATGCTTACAATGATGATGAAATGGAAGATCTTGAAGCCAATGCAGCTGTGATGCTTATGGCCAACATGCAGGAACATCAGTTGAATGATTTAGGCCAAGTGTTCTCCACTGATGGCTTGTCTCAGGTAAATGACCTAACCACATGCTCCATTAATGCATCACCCTCTGTTTCTGAATCAGATCAGGCGCAAGTTGTTCCTTCTGAACCATTTTTATCTTCTCAAGAGGATGAACAATTAGACACAATTGTTGTTTTTGATGATGACACTGTCGTCTCATTTGATGATCCTATTGAGCAAGAAGAAACTGACTATATTGAACAGCATGAACCTCCTTCTGATCCAGCTCCTGATTGTACAGTTATGGCTAAACAACTTCTTTCTAATCACATAATGGACGATCATAATAAAATTTTGAAAGAAAATGCCGATTTGAAAAAGGACATTGAATGTTATAAAATACAACTTTCAAACCTTCAAAATGAAGTTCATCGTGAAAAAAGCTTTGAAAAGTCATTTCAGGATTCATATGTCAAAGAACAAAATCTTCAAAAGCAAATATATGACATAGTTGAGTCAAACGGTAAATTGGTTTCCAAACTGGAAAATGAAAAACATGATCTTCAAAAACAAGTTGTTCAACTCCAACAGGAACTTTCAAAAACACAAAAAGAGGTGATAACTTGCAAACAGGAATTTTATGAACATAAAGTGCAAAAACGAGAAAAAGAAAATTCTTTACTTGATGCTAATCTCGCTCTCGAACGTCAAATTAAAGCTTTTCAAAATATCGTTTATAAACATGGGGAATCAGTAACGACAATTCAAAAGTTTACTTTAAAATCAAGACCAGATAAAGGTTTTGGCATCGGCGATTACAGATCCTCTTTTCTTCGCACTGCATTCAAAACAAATCCTAAGCTGTACAGTATGGACCAATTGATGGATAATAATGTTGTGCGTGTTATTGTACATAATATTGAGGAAGAATATGAACTAGAAGAGAAGAGTCGATAAAAAATGAGTCAAGTTGAATATTGCAAACCATATGATTACTCAAAAGCTCCTCACATTTCAAAATCTTTTGTTCCGTCAAGAGAAATACCTGAGAAATCATGGTATGTTACTGAGTCTTATGTTTCATCTTCCGATGGAGCTCCTGTCAAACCTGTGGCACAAGTTAATGGTCCATTACCATCTTCTGGTCATGTGACACCATTATCTACACGCTGTAAAGTTTTAGACTATTTTCAAACATTCGTGAAAGGCATCGAGAATTTGGAAAACGTTATTGAACAACATTTGCAAATTAAAATTCTCACTTTTCAATCAGCTTACGAGTGGGAAAAGCGAGACATTTTTCAAAAACAAATTCTGCCATTAGTTCAAAATTTGCGTTATTGTGCTACTCGTTGGGAACAGGAACTCCAAAAAGAAGTTAAAGATATGAAAGAAATTTTCGCTCTTAATGAAAATGCAATTTTGGTTCAACAAAGCAAAAACCGATTTTTGAAAACAGATTCTGATCGACTCTTGGAACAACTTCTTCAGGCTAATTTTCATACTTTTCTCATGAATGAACTCTATTTTTCCAGCAATGCTGAATTATTTGCAGAATACTATGCTGAACTTGTTTCGTTGAAGTCACAAAATGAAACATTGAAACATCAATATGAAACGTTGCGTCAAAACAGTGATGATGTGATAAACAAACTTTGAAACGAAATTTGTCAACTCAAACAAAAGATTGATTGGTGTCAAGCTCAAAGTATTGAAATAGAATTGCAACTATATACCATGATTGAGTCTCGCAAAAACAAATGTCTTCTACTTAAACATGAAATTGCGGAATTAAAAATTGAAAACGCCGAATGGCAACAAACCCGCGATGACATTCGTTATTGCAATGGTTTACTTGAGTGTGATATACAGGACAAAAAACACATCATCATTGATTTGAAAGAGAAAATTAAGCTACTTCAAAAAGGAAAGTTCATTGACACCACTGTGATAGCACCAGGAATGTTTCAAATAGACAGAACAGATAAGGGTAAGCATGCTAAGAGTTCTAACGTTAGCTCTTCCACTTCCACAGGTCTAGTTTCCCCTAAGAGCGTTAGAAGCCCAAAGCCAAAAAGAGTTAAGAAGAATAAAAAGACTAGGCTCTCGCAACGTAAAAGTGGAACACTAGAAGTGCAAGAAGTAGAAGCTCACCTTAGGAACTCGAATAAAACTCATGTTGCATCTGATTAGATTCTAATCTGGCAAATTGTAATCCAAATCTTAATTTAACGAATGCTAAACCTTCTAATGTTTTGAATATTAATGCATCTTGTGTGTTTTGTCGTAAAAGTGTGTTATCTGGTAATCATACAAAATGTGTAGCTAATAATCTCTTACACCGTAAAAAGAAACGTAGATCCGGATCTTCTTCTAGGTCCACTAACGCCTCTAAGTCTACCTTAAGAAAAATGCCTACTACCGTTTCAAATGATGTTGTAGTCAACCTAAAAGCAACAATCAACAATTCTAGGAACACGCCAAAAGCTAGTGCATTCACTAAGAACAAAGCAAAAACTAGTTGGAACTGGCAACGTTGGTTACAATACAAACCAAATTTTAAATGGATTCCTAAATTGTTAAATATTTGTGTTTCTAACCAACAGGAACCCACAATTTCCTCGGGTTCCACCCTTACTTTTGTTCCATCTCTGTCGTCTTCTTTTGATGCAGGTGGTTCAGATCGTTCTCTAGATTGTTGATAGCGGTTGCACCCGACATATGACAGGCAATCTCAAACTGTTAAAAAACTTTGTCTCAAAGTTTATTGGAACTGTCAGATTCGGGAATGATCAATACGCTTTAATCATGGGTTACGGAGACTACATGCATGGGAATATTGAAATTAGCAGAGTTTATTATGTTGAAGGCTTGGGTCACAACCTCTTTTCAGTTGGTCAATTTTGTGATGGAGATTTAGAAGTAGCATTTCGCGAGAAAACCTGCTTTGTTCGTGATCTACAAGGCAATGATTTGATGTCTGGCAAACGTGGCACTAACCTTTATCCAATTTCAATGTCTGACATGATCGCCTCATCTCCAATCTGTCTTCTATCCAAAGCTGAAATGACTAAATCCTGGTTATGGCACAAACGCCTTTCTCATTTGAATTTCAAAATGATGACTGATCTCGCTCGTCACAAATTAGTTGAAGGCTTTCCAAGATTCCGTTATGCCAAAGATTATCTATGTCCAGCCTGTGAACAAGGAAAAAGTACTCGGGCTCATTTTCCCTCAAAACCTGAACACAGTACTAATCATGTTTTACAATTGCTTCATATGGATTTGTGTGGTCCGATGAGTGTTCAAACAATCAACGGTAAACGCTACATTTTAGTAATTGTTAATGATTACTCTCGCTGGACTTGGGTTTATTTTCTTCGAAGTAAAGATCAAGCTCCTCAAATGATCATCACCTTTCTCACCAAAATACAAGTTCAACTACGCAACACAGTCAGAATTGTAAGAACTGACAATGGTACAGAATTTAAGAATCAGACTCTAAGGTCGTATTTTGAGAAAGTGGGAATTGAACATCAAACATCTATTCCACGCACTCCCGAACAGAATGGAGTAGTCGAAAGACGCAACAGAACGTTAGTGGAAGCTGCTCGAACGATGTTAATCAATGCTCAATTACCAGATTACTTATGGGCAGAAGCTGTTTCAACCGCCTGTTACACCCAAAACCGTTGCATGATCACAAAACGCCATAACAAAACCCCATATCAAATTGTTCACAAAAGGAAACCTAACATCAGTCACTTTCATGTATTCGGAGCTTTATGCTACCTAGTCAATGATCGTGATGATCTAGGTAAACTTAAAGCAAAGGCTGACATCTGAATATTTATAGGATACTGTGAAAATTCAAAAGGCTATCGGATATGGAATCATCGTACTAGGGAAATTCAAGAAACTATTCATGCTAATTTCGATGAACTCACTCAAATGGCTTCTGAGCAAAACGGCTTAGGACCTGCAACCAACCGTCTTAACTTTCTGGTTTCTTCGGCTGAACCATTGTCACTTTCTCGTAAAGAAGTGGAAACCTTGTTTGCTCCATTGTTTGATGATACGCCTGTTAACCGTCCGTCTGAGGCCACACCAAATTCCGTTGCACATCTTGATCAACATCAAGAACCTGATACACCTCAATAAACAACAACTTCTGTTGGAAGAGACGGTCCTCCAGTCATATCACCTACAACAACAGAACAAACCGGGTCCAACTCATGACAATCAGCTAGAGATTCCATACCTTTATCAGTTCCACAACCAGCAGAGCATGACCCAGAACCATTCATTAACTCATTTGCTAATGCTCAACCTGTCCCCGACATTGCTGAGTCATCTACATGCAATTTGGGTCCTGCTCACTTGCGAGATACTTATCAACTGCATCCTTTGACACACAAATGGACTAGAGATCATCCCTTAGTTCAAATTATTGGCCATCCAGATGCACCTATCATGACAAGATAACGCCTTCACACAGACGGTGAAACTTGCATTTATGCACTCACAGTTCGTGAAACCGTACCTAAAAACATCAAGGAAGCAATGACTTAAGAAAACTGGATTGAGTCTATGCAAGAAGAATTCGAAACCTTTCAAAGATTAGAAGTCTGGGAATTGGTTGAAAAACCAGAAGGCATCATTGTCATTGGTTTAAAATGGATCTGGAAAAACAAACTGGATGCAGAAGGCACGGTCATGCGTAACAAATCACGCTTGGTAGCAAAAGGTTACTCTCAAGAAGAAGGAATCGATTTTGAAGAATCATTTGCTCCTGTAGCTAGACTTGAAGCTGTACGGATATTCTTAGCATTTGCTGCTCATCAGAATATGATTGTTTACCAAATGGACGTGAAAACGTCTTTTCTGAACGGTCAACTCTGAGAAGTGGTTTATGTCAGTCAACCTGAAGGATTCGTTGATCCAGAACGTCCAAATCATGTCTACAATCTAAAGAAGTCTCTCTACGGTCTTAAGCAATCCCCCAGGGCGTGGTATGATAAGCTTTCTAAATTCCTGTTGGCTAGTGATTTTACTCTAGGCTCGGTGGATCCAACACTGTTTACAAAAACCTACGGGATGGACTTATTAATCGTTCAAATCTATGTCGATGACATTATTTTTGCTTCAACAAACAAAAATTACTCAATGGATTTTGCAAAATTAATGACAGATAATTTTGAAATGTCCATGATGGGTGAACTCACGTTCTTTCTAGGACTACAAGTTCATCAATCACCCCGTGGAATTTTTCTAAATCAGTCCAAATATGCTCTTGAGATTTTAAAGAAACATGGAATGCAAAGTAGTGATACTATGAATACACCGATGGCCAATTCCACTAAACTAGATGCTGATATACATGGGACTCCAGTTGACCCTACCTAATACCGTAGTATTATTGGGTCCCTCATGTATCTCACATCTAGTAGACCTGATATTGTATTTGCTGTCTTTATGTGTTCTCGCTATCAGTCTAATCCAACTGAAAAACACCTCAATGAGGCAAAAAGAATCCTTCGATACATAAAGGGAACCATCCACTTGGGGATCTGGTATCCGAAGGATTCTGGTTTTGAACTAATAGCTTAGACTCGTGAAAAAGTACATCAGGTGGCCTACAGTTTCTTGGAGATAAACTTGTGTCTTGGCAATCAAAGAAGCAGGACTGCACATCACTGTCATCTACAGAATCTGAATACGTAGCTATGTCTGCTTGTTGTGCTCAAGTCATTTGGATGAGATCACAACTTAAAGACTATGGCTACCTATTCAACAAGATTCCGATTTACTGCGATTCTAAGAGTGCCATTGCAATCTCCTGCAACACAGTTCATCATTGCAAATCCAAATACATTGATCTCCGATATCATTTCATCAAAGAGCATGTCAAGAAGGGTACAGTTGAATTATATTTTGTGGGTACTGAGTACCAATTGGCGGACTTACTTACAAAACCCTTAGCTCCATCAAGGTTTGCAAGTTTAGTTCACCAAATTGGTATGCGATGTTTGACACCATTTGATCTGCAA
Organism: Artemisia argyi; assembly: GCA_030686995.1. Classification (NCBI taxonomy): domain Eukaryota; kingdom Viridiplantae; phylum Streptophyta; class Magnoliopsida; order Asterales; family Asteraceae; genus Artemisia; species Artemisia argyi. Next base: position 129,987 of record JARVZY010001816.1, on the reverse strand, counting down.
AAGTTTTTAAAACAAAAGTAAAGTGTCGAACATCAACAATTTAACTATCTTTGTAAAATAAATGTTTTCCTTATTTTTTATTAAACCTCAAAAACACAAAAATATTTTCTCTATTTCACTTAAAAAAAAAAAAAAAAAAAAAAAAAAAAAAAGAAAAAAAAAAAAAACCCTGCAAGTATATCGCTCTCTTTCAACACCTTGTTATTTTACAAGTGTTGAGGGGGAGACTCGCCTAAATTTTATAATTTTTTTTTCAAAAAAAACGATATACTTGCATATTACCTTTGATGCGTTGTTTCGGGATTTCATAAAATATCTCATATCTCGTATTCCTTTTCTCAAAATGGTGTCGTAAGTTAGTATATCTTTGAGTCTTTACTTATATCTAACTTTAGGACTCATGTTGCTAAATGGATAGTCAAGGGACCAAAAGTGACAATTTTCAAAAATTTCAATAATAACAAAACATATACCCCGTTTTTTCCTTAAACCCTACAAACACTTTTCAAAACCACACACCCTCCTTTCTCGAAAACCACGGTTGCTTAATCTAACCATAAAATCCGAGTTTTAATCTTCAAACTGTAAGTTCCTTGATGTTCTTAAGGGTGTTTTACATATAGGTTTCGATTAATCTCGTTTTATTTGGCTTGAAGTCTTGCAATCGGATTTTCTTTACCTAGGGTTTATGATGTTTCGAAAATTATCAATTCATGTTAAGGAGGTTAATTCTTGATAGGGGTTTTGTGCTTATACATGTTTCTATCTTTCCTATAACGATTAATCTCTCTTAAACACATGTTTGTGTGATTTTCGAAACCTAGGGTTTTGGTACGAATTGTGTTATGTTGATTTGTTGATGTTTTTGTTATTTTTCTTGGTGGGATATGATCTTATGTGTATGTGAATCATTTTTATGCTTATTAATTCGAACAAATTCCATGTATGCATGATTCTCGAATTATAGGGTCTCGTTCTAATAATGGATTTCTCGTGTTATGTGTTTATGTGAGATGATAGTCGTGTTATATGCTTCATATACGTTTGTGATATGCAAGAACCTGTTATATTCAATTGAATCATGATTTTGCTTTTTTATCGAGAACATGTTCTTGGGTCATTTTTCGAAATCACTGTATTCGATTGTGTAGCTTGTTTCTAATCATTGTATATTATCATTTGCAACAGGCCTTATCATTTGGATCACTATTGTTATCACAGAAACGTACGTTGGATGTTCTCGAAATTCTTGTATAACATTTTTTTCGAGAAAACAGATATTTCGCAAATACCAGTATTAGTGAAAAATTTTCGAGAACACTATATTTTCGAAAAATGTCATTGTGATGGATTTTTTTTCGAAAATAGTCACTATGCTATTCTTTCGAAAATATGTGTTTGCGAAAGTCCTTCACATGTGTTCAGATTTTCGAAATCACCATTAAGACTTTTTTCGCAATCTTACTTAATGAGTATTTTCGAAAATTATTTCATTTGGGATGTTCTCGATAAATATTTATCGAAAACATACTTTGAAATATTTTTCGAAATATACCCACTTTGCAAGTTTGCGAAAATTTTCTGATTCTCGAAAATTTTGGTACTTGTGACATGTTTTCAAAATTGTGTAATACCCTTATGGGTTTGCGAAATATTGTTCAGAAGTGCACCTTTTCGAAATTACTAATAATGTTGTATCTTGTACCTTACTTGTATCAAAATTTTCAATTGTGCTAACTCGTAACAAATCTCAATGTTTGGTTTATGATAATGCTTTATAGAATAACATGGCTGAACACAACGAGAATGTCCCTGAACAAACTCTTCCACTACTCACCATGGATGACATTACCCCCGCTAACTACAACGTTATGATTGGCAACAACAATCCACGAGTTGACTTCGACAAATTGAGAATTACTGAGAACTCGTGCAAGATTGTTAATGATATTCTACTTGCACATCCATGCAAACATCTGCTCAATAGATCTACTTCAGTTCCTCTGTTTTACCTTCATCAGTTCTGGCTTACGGCTAAGGCGAATTTGGATGATGAGTCTTTCACTGTTACACTGGATCGACAAGTCTACACTGTAGATCACAACGTCCTTCGTACAGTCCTTCTCCTGCCTCAAACTGACAACGAATTTGCTCCAATACTACCTGAACTGGACCTTCTTGACTTCTTTATTGAGTTAGGATATGATGTTGATGATGACGTACCTCTGGTCAAACATTCCAGATTCAATGCCAAGAATATACCTCAGCCCTGGAGAACATTCTGTCTGTTAGTTGTAAGATCTATATCAGGAAGAAAGAGTGGTCACGAACATCCCAGACTTGAGCATTTACAAACATTTTGGGGAATGGTGACTTTGATACCTATTGACTTTGCAGTTCCGATCATGAACGATATAGTCTACAACATCCAAACCGAATGTGTAAAGACTATGATTCCGTTCACAAGATTCACCAAGCTTCTCATTGAACATTTCTGCAAAGACACTCCAAAATTTATCAAAAGGATGTCAGACCCTAATGAGCCGAAGCACCTCTTCGAGGACGACATCACCACCTCCTTCATCAAGACGACCACCTCCTCTACCAAGATCAAAGGAATGAGGCTTCCCGAATATCTTCTTGATGACAAAATCAAGAAAAGTCTGAACTACAAATACTATGATAATGCTTACAAAGGGGCACAAGAAGAAGCTACTATACATACTCGCAGCAAAGGAAGTGTGAAATCTGGGAGTACTACAAGCACCACTGGCTCACCTCAGACTAAGTCTAAGGCTGCTCCCAAGACTAAACCATCAGCTAAACCCAAGACTTCCGCCAAACCTAAACCAACATCCAAACCTAAGCCTGCAACCAAGCCAAAGAAGAAGGTAACTCCTGAGTACATTCTTCAAGATGAACCTACACCTCCACCTTCTGAAAGCAATTCTGAGTTCGACATGGAATCTGAAGAAGAAGAACAAGACTTTGAACGAAGAGTTAGAGTACCTGAAGAAGCATTTCCTACAACGGAGATCGCTATACAAAAAAGTCTTGAAACTTTTGAAGCAGAGACAAGAAAAAGAAAAGGGATCACAATTAATGAGCCTAATGATGATTGATGAGTGTGTAAATACTCATCATTTTTACCATTTCTGAACTGCCAAAACATCCAAAAACACTCAATAATGAATCAAAATAGTGAAAATATCCCAGGAAAGTGTTTTACATGTCTGAAATGCAAAAATACCAAAAACAGATGAAAAACGCACAAAGTTTGCATAATTGGCAGTTTCAGTCCCCCAACTTTCAAAAGTTGTCCAATCTAGTCCCTGGTCATTCTAAAAACTTGAAAAAGTCACCAAAGGTCCTTTTAAATCAAAAAGTTACATAATAAGTCCTTTGGTGAAAAGTTTCACAAAACGTCAAGTTTAGTCCCTAAACTTTGAAAATTGTCAAAAATGGTCCCTGGGATATGAAAATCTTTGAGAAAAACAAATTTTGTCCTTGCACTAACCTTTTATGACAGGATTGGTCCTTGGTGGAATGTTTGGTGAAAATTACACAAATGGTCCCTGAAGTTTGAAAGTTTGACGGTTTCAGTCCCTGGTGAAAATAAATATGAAAAATCATCAAAGGACCTTTTACTATTCACAATGTGGCATTATACACCCTTGGAAACAAATTAGAAACATGCCAAGATCACACCCTCAACTTTCCCATAATTACAAAAATGGTCCTTGTGTGAAATAAACCAAACCGGATCCAAAATAAACTACACCAAATCCAATACCTAAGCCTAGTCCAATTCACTTTATCTTAGGCCCAAATTTACCCAGCCCACCACAAAACCCAAAAGTATAATACCCAGGTCAAATGTTTGACTAGTCAAAACCAGTCAAACTCCCCCAATACCGCCTTCTCCCTTCTCCCTCAGCCAAGCCACAAAACCACCAATCCACCCTGGTTTTGCAGCTCCACCACCCCAACTTGCATGGTCATCATCACCTTCCCACCTCCCTACACCTACCCTTTCACACCACAATTAATGCCCCCCCCCCCCCTTTGCGTATATCAGAGTAATTTGCAAATTGTCTCCTTCCCGCCAAAAACACGTGGCAGCTCTTGAGTGGACCAAAAGATGAAGAAAGAGGTGGGATTTGATCAGAGGGCAGCTGGGAACCCTAATTGGAGACTATAAAAGGAAAAGAGTGCAAGATGAAGAAGTGTCTAGTTTTTTTTAGCTTAAATTGTAATCGTATAAGTCTTTTTAGTAATTGTAGTGTAGTAAAAAGCTTTTAAGCAGTTGTAAAAGTTAATTCAGTGTATTATTCAACTTTTTAAATTAATATAAGCAAGTTTATTCCACTTAATTGGTTTATGCAAGTTTCAAATGTCTTAGATTAATCTGAGTCCTAGGCTGCTAGTATTGAGTGTGAATTATGGATTGAGTTAAGATCATATAAGCTCCAATAAGCTTATCAAAGCTTTAGAGATTCTGAAATTCAGTATAATAGAAGAAAACTAAAAAATCACAAAAAGTCAACTATGGTCAACTGTGTTGTTTGATTGTTGTTTTCAGGTTAAAGAAGGATTGGAGATCAAGCAAGGAGCTTAATTTGGCCTATCTAAAGATAGGCTTCTGTGGAGAAGCCCCTTGTTCAGCTAGGGGTTTGTTTGTAAGCTTTTAATCATTTAAATTTTCCACTAAATACCTAGTTTAGTTTCTAGTTATCTGTTTGCTATTATCTGTTAATCTGTGTTAATTTGTGTTGTTTGTGTATTGTTTAAGTAGTTTGTAGCTTGGTAATCATAGCTTGTTTTATAAAGTAATTAGTTATTGAAAATTAGAGGTTTAACTGTCTCATTGGCTTTAGTGTTCAATTTTGCATAAGTATTGTGATAATCTGATTTCTAAGCACTCAAACCAGTTAATCTAAGTCATAATTGTTGTTTGGAATTAAGCTTGCACCTGCTAGAGACCATATGCCTTGAAAATCTTTAAACAGTCCACAAAAAGTAGTGTTTGGATTAACTGATTGCTTGGTGTTATGCTTAGTTGTTGTCATAACTTTTGGTTTCTGCATGCTACATTAGTATAAATAAGATCATATAGGGTATAAAAACAGTAGCTATAAGTTCAAAAAGTCAAATTGAGCCTTAAACTCTCTTAATCAGCTAGCTGTTAGATTTTAATGGTAGTGATTAATCATATAGGTGTATAAATGGTTCATGTAGCTTACTTTGGTTCCACTTTAGCTTAAATAATCTTATTCAGCTCAAAAATTGGATTCAAATCTCATTTAAGTCAACATACCAAGTTTTCCTAAAAAGTCAATTGTGCATTGTCAGATTTTGATCAAACTTTTGAGGTCTATAACTTGTTTGGTATAAAGTTTTAGGGTCTGAGATTTTACAAGATTAATCTTTACCACCTTGTTGATTTTTAAGATTTTTTCCAGATTTTATGGATTTTGTTTAGTGGGTCCCACCAAGCCTCAAAGAGACCTGCAGGGCAAGATACTTGCCCTGTCTTAGCAGCTCAGCTGTACACCACCACCTTTTGTGGTGGTTTGTGGCCACTACAGTGGTCCAAGGCAATTGTTTTTGGTTCCCCTCAACCCCCTCCTACCAGGGAACAATAATTGACCATTGGTTTGACTTTTAACCCAGTGGACCCCACTTAGTTTAAGCCCCAAAGTCTGTCCCATAATCTGAGTGAAACTCAGATTTGCAAAGTGCTTATTTGGTTTGATACAACTTATTTGTGCTTATTTCTTGCTACTCTCTGCTTGTTTAAGTTTGTTGAACTTGTTTGTACCCATTTTGACCATTGTGGACCCCACCCAAAGCCAGTTGACCTCATTTGACCACTCAGTCAACATAAGTCAACTGTATAAGCCAAGGGGGTGCTTATAGCTTATTTATAAGCTATTTGAAAAGTGTGTTTACAAAAGTTCTTTATTTTCAGTAGTAAAACAAGTCTGTAAAAGAAAAATCCAAAAAATCCAAAGTTAAAATAAGTGATAGTTTCTATTTAATTCAATTTAATTTTAATTTTCATTTTTAGATTTTAATTAAGTACCTAGTGTTTTTATATTTTTATTAAATACCTTATATAGTAAAGTAATTTTGATAATTTGTTCAGATTTTTATTTTGTCATTTAGTGTTAATTAGATTTAATTTTAGTTTTCTATATTATTAATTAATATTAAGTAATAAATATCATATTTAGTTTTTATAAGGTTAAACTTAGTTTTTATATTTTTCATAGCTTTAATATAGTACATTAGACTTTTAGAAAATATAATTTTGAATTCTACTGTTCATTTTCCATTTTTCTTATTTAATTTGTTTAAATTAGTATTAAGTTAATTAAAAGGTAAATAATTAGTAGTTTAATCTTAAAACATAATTTTTAGAGTTTTTATAATTTTGTAGGATTCCTGTGATGGTTAAGTAATTTTATAAATTTTCTTGTAATTTTCTAAGTTAATTTAGTATTAATATTAATTAAAAGTAGTTTAATTAAGTTAAATAGTTTTCAATTTATAAAAAACTCACAAAAAGACAAAAACATTTATTTTTATTTTTTATACTTTCTTCAAGTTCTAATTTAGGTTTAGAAAATATTTTTGCAACTTTTTAGTTTAATTTGTAATAGTTATAATTTTTAGTTAAATTAAATTAGATTTTAATTTAGATTTTAAATAGTTTAATTAATTAAATAATATTTAAATAGTATTTTAATCATTTTCATAATTTCATTTTCATTTTTAATTTTCAAGTTTGAAAAAGTGTCAAAAGCAGCCCCTGTAGTTGTTAAATACCAAAATCCCACTTTTTCAGTCCGATTGCGTAAATCTGAATTGTGAATACGTGCATATATCTGTTATCTGATTTTTGTGAATATTATATCTGTGTACAAATACCATCATAACAGTAGCAAAATCAATTCCATATCATCTGGCTACTGTCCTCAGTGCCACTTTCTCATAAACGATTCCAAAAGCACCATTTCAATCTCGCTGGGACTTTAACGACCCGGGAAAACACTACACTATCACCGGAGTATTGATTCTAGGCTGTCTTTGACTTGTTGACCTTGGTCAATAATATCTGACGGTTTAGACACAATCAATGATGAAGAAGACGAACCAATCGTTGAAAAGTTGGTCGATAAACGCAAACTAAAAAGTATAGTTGTCGACACACGAGCTGAAGAAAAGCAACTTCTCAAAGAACAAAGGAAAGCAGCACTCCAAAGCCGACTTGAGTCTCAATCTTCACCACCACCACCTGTCGATCAGTCAGAACATGAAGGAGCTACAAGCAGCATGATTCCTCCCGTTGTGTCCACTACTTTAGAATCAGCTCCACAACCTGATGACATTGTTAAAGATACAGATTATACAGAAGATATCACTATGACTGAGACTGCAAATGTAGAGGAGAATCTTGGCGGGCAAGAGTACATTGCTATGGATCAGGAACATGAATACCTCATTACTCCAGAGTTTCTTGCACGAGAAGCAGAGGAAGCAGAGGAACGAAGAAGAAAAGAAAATGAAGAGAAGAATGCTTTCAACACCGACATATTTCTCAAATCATCTTCTCAGCAGACTTCCTCAGTGCAACCTCCACCTCCTCAAGACTCTCCACCAAAGGATCCGACCCCTCCTGCTTCTTCTTCAAACTCTCACAACGAGTCGTCATCCGAATCATCACCTGAGCATTCATCTCCCACACCTTCTGAAACCGCATCAAAGCAACATTCAATCAATGAACCGACTCAACCAGTTGATCTTCAGGAGCAAGTCAACAAACTTACCACCATGGTTACCGGTCTTGCCAAACAAGTTGAAGATTTTCAGGAGTCAAAGCAGCTGATCGATAAGTTCTTGAACTCTGATTACACAGGATTTTTAAGACTGTCATACAAGATTATCTTACTAAAAATCTAGTTGAGATTGTCACTCCTGAAGTAGCAAACCTCATTGAACCAATCAAGGACAACTTGGATCACAGAATCAGAAGTGTCGTTAGAAAAATGTTGTCAACCGCACCATTCACGCTTCACACTGCAAAAGCTTCTACTGCAGCTCCAACCGTCCCTAAATTATCCTTCGATGACCTGCTTGCTAAACTCTTCAACAAAGTTGCCTATAAAACCACACAGACTACTGAAGAAAAAGCACTTGTTGATGCTATGTCGGCTTACTTGTCCAAAGAGTCATGCAAAGATGCAGCTGGAACCCTGAAAAGGTCAAGGAAAGATGACGACCCTGGCCCGAACTCAAAAGGTAAGAAACCTAAGTCTGGAACCGATCCCTCATCTTCTCAACAACCACGAAAGGACTCCACTCCTCCTGGTAATCAACAACACACCTCAGCTACCGGTCAAGGTCCAACTGAAGAGGAAGAAACTTTCATGGAACCTACTGATGACTACCAAGGTCAACCTGACACCGATTACCGTGCCTCCCCTATTACTGATTCTCATGCTGGACCATCGTCACCATCTAAGGCTAAAGACAAGGATGCTCCATCTAAGTCTAAGAAATCAAAGAAAAGAAGGTGTCATTCATGGCTCGACAATGATGACACACCTCAGAATGACTGGTTGACAGAATTGGTACAAGCTCAACCTCCTCTCGAAGATGAAGAACCCCTTCCAGGCAGTCATCACCTCATAATGACTGGTTGACAGAATTGGTACAAGCTCAACCTCCTCTCGAAGATGAAGAACCCCTTCCAGGCAACACACTAAAACTCATACAAGTCATTATGAAGGATCTTCAGATTGAGAAACTTACAAAGGAGGAGCTCAGAAGAATCAATAGTGATGCACAGGAATTCCTTAAGTCCAGATCTGGAAACAAAGTGGAATATGAGTATCACATGCAGAATATAGCTAGTGCAATGTCTAGCAAGTTTGACTGGCTAAATCCTGAAGTGAATATCGATCTTAGTTCCAAAAATCACGAAAAGCCTTACTTCACTGACTGGACTAAACCATTACCATTGAAAGGATTTCGAGAAAAACCCAAGTTACCTTACAGCTTCTTTTTCAACAAAGATCTTCGTAACCTTCAACTCACCGAAGAGAAATCCAAGAAGAAATATGCTTCCTCACTCACAATCTTAGTACCAGCCGCAAGATACGAAGTTCCTGCAATTGAAGAGTCTACTCCAGTTTTCAGCATATCTATCGTAGCTTACGACAGAGATGCTCTACACGGGATTCAACACTGGCCAGAACGTCGTCGTCTCGGTTATACCAGCAAATTAGGAGAGAAATCATTGGAAAATGTGAAGCATAAATCTAAGATCATTGCTATCTTGGAGATTCAAGAGTCGCAACGGTTTAACTACATATTCATGCGTGAGATTGTGGTTAAACGACAAGATGAAAAGAAGTACAAATTCTTCGAAGCAGACTTTCCAGACCTTAATCTCAATGACATCGAAGACATGTATCTCGAAAAGGTTCAAGGAAGAATGCGTGGATTCGAGAGAGAAATTCAGTACAACTTCATGGCATCACTACTTCTATTCATCCGACGATTGATAGTTCAAGAAAGAGTGGAAGATCTTCAGCTTGGAGTGGAAAGTTACCAACAGAAGATCAATTTGACAAAGCCGCAATTCAAATTTGATGGAATCTATCAAACGTCAAAGTTTACTCTCATGCAAGAACCTTCATTTGGTTTCACCTACACCAACAGCAAAAAGCTACAAAGCTTCATGAGGTTCGATGAGATACACAAATTCTGTGATGTCACACTTAAATCCGTTCGTGATGGGCTTGTCAAAAGGTTGAATGATAATCTCCGATAGATAGCAAAAGGGGAACAACCTAGATGGAAATCCAGCTCAAGAAGACAAGTTCGTAACTTTGTCTTGAAGATTGAAGAAAGGTTATTTCGACGAGAACAGATCAGATGACTGGAATGCTATATCGGTGTCAGACCATCATTTCCTATCAGGCTCTTTGAAAGACCCGAACCCAAGTTCACTGACTTTGATGCTCCACTTCCTGATGAAGATTAAATTGGTACATTTGGATATTAATTTTTTCAATATTAATTGTTTCATTTGATTGAACTATTTTCATTATGGCTTGTGCACACATAACAGTGTACAACCCGTTATTATAAAGAAAGGACCCTGAGGTTCGCTTCAGTGCTTCAATCCTTACATAAGGAGCGAAGGCTTCTTACTTTTGAGTAGAGTTAATCAAACATTTTCTGATTTTCATAACTCTGCTCAAAAGACAAGTATTTCTCCTCAATGAGTATTCACTTGTTGAGGGGGAGCACTTGAAAAATTCATCGTTTAAAAACAAAAGTTCTTGTTGATATCTCCCCATAAGACTAAAAAAGCATATTTTAATCAAAAGTTTATCAAAAACAACATCTCATATGCTATTTTTGAGGGGGAGAAAAAGTGAATGTGATTAAAATATGAATGTTATAAGTTGCTTTAAGTCAAATCTCATGCGAGCTAGACTCAGAATTGACTCAGGAATTGACGAAACATAAAAGTTAGTAATCTCGAAAAGACTTATCCTCGACGGGTAACAGCATCAAGTTAGTTACTAGAGCTAGTTGTCACCTAAAAGCTGACAATGGAACTCTTTAACTAGCCACGTAAGCGTGTCTCAAAAAGGATTTGTCTTAGTAGAAATGTACCATTTCGAGAAACTTTCTGTGGACTTGACCAGGCCGAGTAATAACTTCAAGCTAGTCTAACTAGTGATGTAAGCGTGTCTCGAATCGGTCACGTACACTAAAAGTGGATCAATTCTAAAAGTGCTTGTTCCTCCCGCATGTGCAAATTTATTAATTACTTATGAGCACATGTGAAGGGGGAGCCTTTGATAAATAAACACAAAACTCTCAAAGTGTTAAACAAAATGTTTAATATTCACAACACTTTGAGAGATTTTCAAAGATTTCTTGGCTATTGTCGGATAATCATGGAGTTATAAGGTGATTAAGATAGGAAATACAGTCCTATGATCCGCCAGAGCCGGAGAGATCTACCCAAGGACATCACCGATAGATAGAATTAGAAGTCCTTAGGTATGATACGAAAAAGGAGAAAAGAATGAAAAGGGAAAGAAGGAGTTGAAGAATTAAAAAGAAAAGTAAAGAAAAGGGTGAAAAGAAATAGCCCTCCATATGTTCAACCTTAGGGCAGACACCGGGTTCAATTCATATGCTACTGGTTGTTGCTAAGGCGACGCCAGTATTGAAGATAAAGTCGTCATGGACCCAGTGACGCAATGCACTAAACCTTCTTAACCACTCAAGTTCTCTTAAAAGAGCTTATTTCATTATCACGGGGAACCGGTGTAATCTATCGACCTATCTCTTAGAGATGGTTGGTATTGAAGCAGGAGACCCCTCCCTAGTCACCGCATAGGAAACCTAAGTGTGCACTTTTCGAGTCTAGAGCCATGAGATACATCAAAGATCTCTTAGGAACACTTAGTATTTCTACAACTGGTGTTCTACATCAATGGACACCAGCTGTAAACTATCGAGTCCTTCGCAGATCTTAGCAATCTGCCGAGAACGTTTATGAGAGAATTTACATAAGTATTTCTCAATGATTGAACGGAAATCCTGCCAGGGTCAACATCAAACAGCCCTGACAGCATGTCACTTTGGTAACTCCTTGCGGGTTACGCTTAGTGTTTGCGATGGTTTATTAGCGGTCTACAGTCGTGGAGTGATCCCCAGCGACACACCCAGTCATTGAGCTACATAGTAGGTCTTGTAAGCTCCTTCGGGAGTATCTGATATGGGAACGGCCTTGATAAGGGTTAGAAGGAGTCTTCACACTATGCTGTTGACGATCTCTAATTCCTTATCTATAAGTACCGGTTGTTTTATTGCTAACTGTTTACATGCAGGGTTACATCATCTCCATGGCGACAGATTCCACATGCTCATACATGCATCTTGAAGTCATCAAAAGCTCCCTCAAAGATCAAAGCAACACAAAGTTCAAAGAAAGATTCTATGCCAAAAAGAAGAATCTACAAAGTACAAAGACTAAAGATCTTAAGTGAAAGAAAGGGACTACGTGCATGTATAAGTCAGAATTCAAAGATGTATGAGCATGTTGGAATGGCGGATTACCACCACAGACGCGAAAGTGACGAAAGGCAGACAACTTCTTAACTTGATCACTATCACAACAACAACGAACGAAGCATAAAGAACGATGAATGATTCTTATCTCATGATTATTGAAAGACGTCTAAAGCTATGAAAGTCAAAGATGAAGAAATGACAAAGACGTCAAGCAACCGTGATGACCGACCCTTAGGGGGAGATTGTTGGGATCAAAGTTTTACTATTTTATCAAGTCTCGGTCATTTGTAATAATAGGTTGCTTAAGTTATTATTTACTTTCATTTATGTTATGTTTACAAGGTTACTAGACTTAAGTTATCTAGCCCATGGGCTTTAAGCCCACACATTTTGTAAGAAGGGAAGGACTAGGAGTGTTGCCCTAGCTCCTCACCTATAAATACTAGTCTTAGGTCTCTTGTAAACTTGGTTGTTTATTTGAAATCATAAGGAAACTCTTGCACATATATTTCTCTCATTCAAATATTCATCCCATCCTTATATCTATCTCATTCTTGTTTGTGTGAAATCAATATGGTGACCTAACACATCTCCATGCTCATCAAGCTTGACCTTAAATATCCATTTGAGAGCAATGATCATAGCACAATCGGGAGGAGGTACTAATTCCCATACTTCAAGTCGATCAACTCATGAATTTCTTCCACCATAGCTGTAAACCATGAGTGTTTAGACATTGCATCTTTAAAGTCCTTGGGCTCAGCTTTAAAGAGGATAGAATTGAAGAAGCACCACAAGGCGTCAGTAGCAAGCTGTTTACGGGTAGATACCGGACGAGAAGGGTTTCCAATGATGTTGTCAATTGGGTGATCATTTGTCCATTTTCTGAGATACTCATGTGGTTGAGGATAGTGAATCGAGGTTGTTGTGTTAGATTCTTCTAAGGATGTTGCATCATTGGAAGATTCTAGAGCAAAGATATTTACAAATGGCTCGTCAACAGGTGGAGCGAAAGGATTTACTTCAAATGAATTATCCACAGCTACTTCTCTTTGTATAGAGGAAGAGTGAACATTATGCGTAGAAACTGAGTGACTGATAGTGGGAGCTTCTGGATCCAATGACAGCGAAGTGGATGGTCCAGCATTATGGAGTGGAATATTTGCTGCACCGGCTGGTTGTGGAACGACTGGAGCTTCAGAAGCAGCCAAATTTTGAGGTTCAAAGTATTCATCAAACATTTGGTCAAACAGTTTCTTCCAATCTTCACCTGTAAGAGGCAGAAAGGGAGTAGCAGGTGTGGGAATCTGTACAAGCCCGAAGCTTAGGGGTCCAAAAGACAAAATGTTTGGTACGGGTCCAGGACTTGCTTGTCCAGGAGCTTGTTGCTCAGTCAGCTCATCGAATGTCACATGAATTGTTTCCATTATGTCTCTGGTACGTTTGTTGTAGATTCGGTACGCCTTTCATTCTGGAGCAAAACCAGTGAAGAAACCAATGTTAGCTTTGGCCTTGAGTTTCCCAAGATCTTCACTGTCATTCATTGGATAACACAATGTGCCAAATACTCGTAGAAATGAAAGATCTGGTTTTCTGCCATGAACCAGTTCATACGGAGTCTTGCAATGGAGAGGATGTATCAAGGATCGATTCTGTGAGTAGCAAGCGATTGCAATAGCCTCTGCCCAGAGGAATATGGGAGCTTTAGAAAAGATGAGCATAGTCCTAGCAGCTTCAACCAAGGTGCGGTTACGCCTTTCAACAACTTCATTTTGTTGAGGAGTACGTGGAATGCTCTTTTGGTGACTAATGCCGACACTTTCATAAAATTGAGTAAGTTGTTTGTTCACGAACTCCGTTCCATTGTCAGTGCGAATGAACCTAACAGTTTTGTTGAGTCGAACTTGCAATTGCTTGATGAGTCTTATGATGATCTCCGGAGTTTCATCCTTTGATCGCAAAAACGTTACCCATGTGAAGCGAGAAAATTCATCAACAATAACTAGCACGTATTTCTTTCCATTGATACTTTGAATCCTCATTGGTCCACAAAGATCCATGTGAAGAGTGTCTAGTACTTCCATAATGGAATTGACAGTTTTGGGTTTGTGGGTGTGCTTTTTGCTCTTGCCCAATTGACATGCAGAGCATAGATGATCCTTTTCATACTTAAGCCTGGGAAGTCCTCGAACAAGATCCTTACGGGTGAGTTCATTGATGGTACCGAAGTTCAAGTGGTTTAAACGACGATGCCACAGCCATGATTTGTTCTTGGATGCTTTTGAGAGCACACAAATGGGAGAGGACCGCATCATGTCTTCAATTGAGATGGTATACATATTGGTGCCCCGACTGCCTTTTAGAAGATCTATACCATCTAATTCTCTAACAAAACATGTGTGTTTTCTGAAGGCAACTTCAAGATCTGAATCACAAAATTGATCAACCGAAAATAGATTGTGCCCAAGTCCCTCCACGTAGTACACCCTGGATATTACACTGTCTCCAAAGATGTAATCACCATACCCCATTATTGCACCAAAGTGGTCGTTCCCGAATCTGACCGTACCAATGAACCTTTCCACGAAATTCTTGAGCCGCGAGTGATCCCCGGTCATATGTTTTGAGCAGCCTGAGTCCAAATACAAAAGGACGATTTGTACGACCTGCATTTGAAACCAGACAATGGTGGATAATTGAAAAAGCTGGAGCCCCACAAGCAATTGGGGTCCATTTGGTTAGCACATATAAACATTGGATTATCATAAGTCACGGAGATACTGTTGGTATTTTTACGAGTTGATGCACTAGACCTAGGAATGGTACTAAGTGCTTCTACCAGGAACATTCTACCAGTAGGTCTCCACTTCTTAATTGGCTCTACTTTGGAGTTAGTGATCCTAGTCAAGGGGCACTTTTCTCTTAGGGTGAATTTCCTTCCAGTAGGCCTCTATTGATAACCAAAATTAGTGAAAACCTTTCCTGTTTTATTCCAGATCTGCCTAACCCGTTTAGCACTCAAAACATTCTTAACCAAAGATTGCATGGAGGATTTTAAGAAAAACACAACACAAGCATCATGATTACCAAAAAATCAGCATTCGTTACAAGTCTTACAAATAGTACCAGAATTCGAATTAATTACATCATTGTTAACACAAATGTTTGAGTCAACTCGATTCCTTTCATTCAAGATAACTTTATTGTTCCTAGAGGATTCTTCTACTTCCTTCTTAAGTGCACTCTTAGCCGGCAAAGCCCTATCATTCTTTATATTGCACCTAGGCTGTGACTTGCTAGCTTTAAACACACCGTTTACTCTTGTAGAAGCAATGATGGGAACATTAGTATGTTTAGTTGCTAATTGTTTACCGGTGATCATGATGTTGGATTGTGACATTGTTTGGGGGTTATCAAAAGTAACATGTTTGATGCTAACATTAGAATGCGATGCAAATGACCTATCCGAATTGTTATCATTCTTGGGGCATGAGCCTATAACGTATTCTAATAATTCTTGAGCTCTATTAGTGAGGAAACATGCACCAACAGTAACATCATCCAGCAGTTTAGTTATCCTATTATCTTCAATGGTTTCTCTAAGTATGACAAGGCAATCCTTAAGATGTCTAAGATAGTTGCTATGAACTAGTTTATTGTTCCTAAGGGGAAGAGAAACATTCAAGGCATCACACGCATATTTCTTACAAAAATTTAAAAATTGGAAATCGCATGGTCACATGAAACGACGGGCATTTTACCTTTCACCATAGTCTTTAGATTCTTAATTTCGTTTAACAAAGAAGTGACTTTTTCATTGTTTTGGTCACGTGTTATTTTAATAGACTCAAACTCTTTGTAACATTGTTTAGCATTTGACATTTCAGCACGAAGCCACACATTTTCATGTTGTAATTCGTTATTGATGCCTTGTTTTTGAAAGCTTTGAGAATCTAACGACATTTGGTAATTGGTATTGGTCACATCGCCCATGTTAGACTTTAATTGTGCAATTTGGGCCCTCAATTTTTGAATCGTGTTAGTGCGAGCTTGAATTGTATCATCCTGTTTGGCTAATTCAAAACATGTATCAAATTTCAGAGCATCCGAAGATGTCTTGGTATTCGAGATTTTAATTCTTTCTTCTAGATGTTGATATTTTAACTGTAAGTTAAGATTATCAACCTCCAGTTTCGAAAAGTGCCTAACCATGTTATCATGGTCGTCGTTTTGAATTTTTTGATGTAATTTACAATTCTCCCCCTCAAGCTCAACAACACGATTTTGAAAGGTATTAAGTGCAACCGACATTTCATGAAATTGACTAGCAACAAGTGCAGAACCAGTGACAGTATAAAATATATCTTGTGCAATGCAATGAGCAATCAAATTTTCATTCATGATGAGAATCTGTTTTCTGTCCACTTCACTGTGTTTAAGATCTATTGCTAGTTTTTCACCCTCATTTTCCACAGATTTGAAAACTTCTTTCATGTCATTTACATATTTGTTTATGGTTTCTTTAAGACCCTCAAAATGTTCTTTGAGAAGTTTAAAAAATGGCATGACCTCTGTTAAATAGCATTCTTTTGTTTGTTCAAAGCCCCTTTCCCCTTCAGTAATCCCTGTTGGTGTGATTCTCTTTTTATACGTTTCCTCAAAATCAGTGAACATTTGACAGAGAACATATAAACCAATTAGAGTATTACAGTGTGTAGGAAGAGTTAACGGTACAAGATGCATGGGGTATTATGAGGATACCAAGTAGGGTCAGCAATTCTAAATACAGTGCGTGTTTCTCCTACTATTCTTTCAGCCTTCATATTTTCTATGTCAATATTCCAACAGATTTGTTGAGGGGAAATTTTCTTTTGAGGGACAAAGATGGTTGAGTGATTATCATCAGCATAATCATAGTGAAACACGAGATTATTAGCAGTACACAGGGGATCCTTTAATTTTTCAGCAAGTTTTTCCCTAGTTCTATCTTCAATCTCATTAATCTCATCATAGGATCTCAGATCAGGAGGGGCATGATCAGGCCCAAGCATAATATTTGCATCCTATAACGCAGGCTGAGCACCTATACCATTTCTAAGGAAGTTGTTCTTAGGTTTATCTATCACCTTCTCACTATGTTCATCACTTAATATCCTATGTCTTTGCATCATTTGAGCAGTTTGACTGGTTTGGCCTTGTGTGTACTATTTTTCTTCCAATTTGTTTTTTAGTGTCTTAAGATTAGACAAATCATTTATAAGTTTTGTTTCTTTATCTTTGAAATCTTGTTTGAGTGTGGTTAACCCCTTTTGATCTCCTGTTTTTGTTTAGCAGTTTGATCCAATTGTTTTTGCAAAGATTGTAACTCCTTTTTCAATGTTTCTCTCTTAAGATTATTTTCAGATATGTAAGCACGCATTTGCCATTCCATGTTCTGCTCATGTTCAGTGAGTTCAAATCTAGCGCGTTGTTCGTACATTGCTACCTGATCCTTAAGGATATTAAATCTAATGGTCAAGGAGTCATCAGGGTTGTATGTAGTGTGCTCACGTGAATCACAATTACTAACATTAACAGAGGGTACACCACTTGGTGTAGCAAACGAGCTATTTTCATTCACATGGGATAATATTGCTATTTCCCATGTCAATGATATCCGAATTACCAACATTCGTGAGTTGAACCGAGTCATGAACCCCCTGTAGATTGTCAATATTACATAATACATGAGAGTTTGGTACCTCAGAGATAGTAGGTGTGATTGCAGAACTCGGTAGTTGTGATGAGGACGCAGCGGAGTACATATTTGCCATGAAGATGGTTTGGGCTGTAGGTTCATAACCAACATCTGAGTCAAAAGCATCACAATCTTCAACTTGGAAGATGTTTGGATCATTACAAGCCAAGTCTTGAACAGGTTGATCATCCACATCAGCATCAAACGTATTCCCTTCATCACCAACTAGAAAGAGCAGTGCCTCTTCATCCAAAGCCGTTCCATTCTCCTGTGCTTGCATCAACAACATCTTATCTTTGAAGTAGTTGGAGTTTTGTGGACGTTTTGGTTGAGTGCAATTTCTTGCAATGTGGCCCAATCCTCCACAGTTGTAGCATTTGGGTTGTCTTGCTTGCCCCTGAATAGCATTCCCCACTCTATACGGTCTGATTACGTGGATTAGATGACGTCCTAAGTTGGTTGTTGGTTTGAGGAAGTGTAGCTCTGAATTGTTGGACAAGTAGAGACACTTTATTAGATAGGTTATCAATCATCTTGTCAGTGAGAGAGTATTCAGAGTCTTGATGGTTGTTCGCTGTAGCCGTTGATTGGGTAGATAAGGTACCGACTTAATCACTGAAGGATTGACTAGTTGGCAGGGCATTTGCCATAAATGCAAGAGAGTCATTGGTTGTAGTAGGATTAAGTTTCTCTCTCATTGACCAATCATAAGCAGCATGCTTTTCATGTTGTTGGAGACAGGCATAGAGTTGTTCATGATTGGTGTTCCTGAGTCCTTTATTGAGTTTCACTGCAGTCACGAATCTATCCCATTCGGGTGCCATGTTGTTCACAAATTTAGAATTGAGTTGGATGTTGGGCATTGTCATTTTGATCATTCTCATATCATTCACCAGTTTGTGAAACCTGACATAGTAGTTTGTTATGGTTTCACCCGCATTCATCTTGAAGTGCTCAAATTCATCGTACAACTGAGATTCATGATCTTCCTTGGTTAATTCTGATCCCACAAGAAGTATTTTGACATTGTCCCAGACAGCTTTGGCCTCAGTGTTATAATTTATGAGCTTGTAAACATCTTTTGGGAGCCCTTGAATGACAATATTTGATGCTCTAATGTCAGCATCATAACGCTTCTTTTCTTCCTCAGATAGGTCATTGTAAGTACGAGGTCTGGTCGCTCCAAGGACAGCAGCTTGACTCTCAATTGTTGCCACCGTGTCCCTCACTGTGCCCATTTGAAATGGTCCTTCATCAATGGATTTCAAAATGATGTCTCCATTCTCCTTTCCCAAGCAATAGAGACGAATCCTTTGGGCCCATGATTCATAGTCAGTTCTGTCCAACATAGGAGGACGAGTATCAGACCCAGCAGCTTGAATGTCATCTAAAGATGTGCTTGCCATGATGTGGTTACTGATTAAGTCTTAGTACAAGGTTTTGATAAAAAATGCAACTAGTGTATGATCGCAACAAGTCAAGTTATAACCGCTCAACACGTAATAAGTTAAGTCGTAAGAGTTATCTCACAACGTCAAGTTACAGTTGAGTAAGTCGTAACAACTTAAGTCGTAAAAGCACGTAATTCACATGATTGACACTGAACAAAATTACTAACTAATGCGTGGGAATCGCAACAGGCTTTACCTCTCGAGGGATCTCGAGAAGCTTACAACCCCCACCAGGCAGTGTACCTGATCGTTGTAGTATAGTATAGTGACAAGTACCGGGGGATTGATCGTTCAGCTTAGGAATAGTGTTGCTAGGATTAGAAATCCTAATTACTAATTCTAAAGATGAGGGATGATTATTTTTGTCTTTTTATGTTTTTAAGAAAGCAAGTAAAATCTCGGGTTTTGAAAGAGTGGGCAGAATTAGTTGCTATTCAACTAACCCAAAACTAATATATAATCAAAATAAAATAATAAAAATGAAAATAAACTAATTATTACAAAGGTTGTGAGCAGTAATTGGAAAAATTGTGTTTACTTAGACTTCACTACTCCCTAGATATCTTTTACATGTTAATTACTTGTTATAATTGCATGGATGACGGATCGTATTCCTTAATACCATTCATGGGGTGGCATACATAACTCCCCAATTCTATGAGCTCTTATCTCCTCCTACACCATGACCCAGCACAACTATAGGGATTGTAAACAGTGGCTCATGCATTAAATACAACCAATAAAGACCTAGTACGCCTCGGTTCATGTTTCTTAAGACGTTCAAGCATGTTACCATTTGGAGATCTGCTAGTTTTCTTAAGCCTAACATATAAAATCATTCATCCAAGACAAGAATAGACAAGTAATCAACACATAATCAACATCTAGGTTTCATTAGATCTAAGCAAACACAAAAGAGATCTAGCCTAGCATAATGGAATTGAGACAAGAACAAGATATAAACAACCAACACATAGACATATTGATTGAATTAGAAGAACACTTATCTCAATTACAATGCAAGGTATCAAGGGTTTGGAACCCTTGAAAAACCTGTAAAAGATACACCAAATTCGTCTTTAGGGTTTCACCAAAACTTCTCTTTTTTTAATGTAAAAACTAGAAAACTATATATAGGAAAACTGGGCTGACGGCGTCAAGACAACATTGTGACGCCGTCACCTCGCCGCCAAATACTTCCTCGGACGGCCTTGATCTACTTATGACGGCCTATGTACCGTCACCAATCACGGTATTTTATTCTTGGCCTTTTGACGCCGTCAGGATGACTTTTGACGCCGTCATCAACTACGGTGTTTTATTCATGATGTCTGACGCCGTCAGGGCATAACTCTTGACGCCGTCACCTAGTGTCTTCAGCATGGAAAATTGATACTTTGCCGTTTTCTTCACTTTTATGCTCCAAAAACGTCCAAAATGGCTTCTTTTCAAGAATTCACTCTCCAAGTACCTAAAATCACAAAAGGAACGATTTAGGGCAATATTTGATCAAATAAAGTCGGATTCGGGCTTAAATGAACCCCTAAAAACGGATCATTTTTCGCCTCATCATATACCGTTACACTTGAGATTTGCTTGTCCTCAAGCAAATGAGCTTTTATTCTACTCAAAAGACAAGTTAGGGGTCATTTAACACTAATATAAAAGTAATTACAACAAATAATCTTCCCACTAAAGACCAATAGACAAGCACGGAGATCATACACAAGCACCTCACAAATAGTGTTTAAATACTCACATCTCTCGGGTGTAATAAAGTAATATAACATTATGGAAATGGAAGATATCTCTCACTACCTGTCATAGCAAAATAGATTACCATAAGCTTGGGAAAGGATCAAACCTCCACCGCATGGCATAAGCACCTAGGATAAACTATCAAAGAGGTCTTTTAAAGGGTTGTAACGTTAGGTATAGGGATATGAATTACACGGTTTTGTTGGATAAAGGAAGTTTTACTGGTGGCGAGTTAACAATCTTGGTTAATTACATGTACAATATGGCGTTGCTAAGCCAAGACTAGACTCGACTTAAGCTAATAAATGAAAAATAACAAAAACATAAAATAAACATAGAATGAAACGGGATGGTAGTCCGTATGTTTTTTCTCTTTTTCTTTTTTTTTTTCTTTTTTTCTATTTTTTTTTTCTTTTTCTTGTTTTTTCGATTTTTTTTTTCTTTTTTTTTTTTTTTTTTTTTTTTTTTTTTTTTTTTTTTTTGCATACACTCTTACCCTACCATCCGAAATAATACATCATAGGGGATGAGAATTCCCCTTACACTTGAATCTTTACATACTTTACAATTAACTAATCTAATGACTCGAATTAAGAAAATTAAAACACTTGGAGCACTTTTAAGATTAACGTACATATGGGGGTAATAATATTATGTTCTTCCCCATTACTCCATAAAATAAGTACTTACCCATGAGTCCCAATCGTCCCAAAACAATATGTACAAGGATATGACTCGACTTAGCAACGATGTAATCAATTAGAAAGTTAACTTAGGGTTTAACAAATAACAATAATGCACTAAAAATGAGCGCATACACGGAAGGCTAAGGCGATTTGGTTGTACATTTAAGTGGGGTGTAACAAATTCTTCCTTTAAGTAAGATACTTAAAGTTAGAAACGAAAAGATAGGCTCGGAGAGGTGTACTAGGGGTTTCGTGTACTAAAAATGAGTACAACGCTAAGGGTGTGGGAAAAATTAGTTGACTTAACTAGCCAAGTAAAATGACTTAAATGGTCAAGTAATTATGATATGGGTTTAACACAAGGGTGATCCTAATGCCTCTTATCATGTAGTAACTCCTACCACACGAATGTAGTCTCACTAGCGGTCTCGGGATGCATCACTAACGCAAGTTCTAGAATCTAAATGCTACCGGTACACTCATAAGCACTAATAGTAAATGCTTTTCCTATCAAATCTAAAGGCGAATCTCACATTTTTTGGTGGAAAATTTTTCTGAATATACGGTTATGTGCTAGTCATACAATCTCCTATCCATGAGATGCTTGCTATGGCTAAAGTTTCACTCCTAAATGTTGTAAAAAATTTTAAATTTAGCGCTAAAATTACACTAACAAGTATTTCTCATAGTTTTATTACACATCTACTATCAAACAAAACAAACTCAAGCGAAAGTGCATATGTAAGGTATCATCTTTTTACCCTCCCCTTACACTTAAGATGAACATTGTCCCCAATGTTCAAGTAAAGAATGTAAAAGTGAAAAAGTAAAGAGAATGAAATCAAATACTCCCCTGATTCGCTCGGTATGGATTTTAGGTTGGCCAGGTTAAATCTTCCTCCAAGAAAATGAACAATCAAAGCTTCCCTTCCAGAATATAAATCATCTTCTTGTCATACATAACCTGTAAATCCTGACAACAATAGACAAGACAACCTCGCGTAAAATCGGCGGCATCCTATATAAGTTACTAATCCTAGAAAACAAAGTAAGATATAATGCTTGTGGAATGAAGTTTGCATATTTCTTGGAGATTATAAAACTTAATAATTCACAAAAACCATAAGACTCCGTTAGAAAAACAAAACCGGTAAAATTTCCAGATTTTTAACTCCTGACGCCGTCAAGAGTAAACTCCTGACGCCGTCAGAATGGACCTGTAGAAATTCTTATGTTAAGTTTCCGGAAGATTTCTGGAAAAACTTTGTCCTACTTCCTGGAAAATCCTGCAAAACTTCATTATGACTCAATACAAGCATTTGACTCTAACAAATACGAATATACATGTTCATTTAATATTGTGGAGAATCATGATCGGTTTGTTTCTTGAAAACATATTTGGGGTTTCCCCTTACACTTATCTTTTGCAAAAATACTTTTAGGTTGGAGTTAAGACTAGGCCAAACAACATAGTAAAGTATTTCCACATTTCAATTGAGAAACATGATCATCCAGCAATAAAAATAAAACATGCATACGGAAGCAAATAACTATCAAACAAATAAAATCACACAAAACATGGGTTACCTCCCAAGAAGCGCTTTTCTTTATTTACGAGTCTTGTAGCTAGACTCCAAGTCATGGGTTATCACGTGATTTCATCATTTGAAATGATATACCCCATGTAGTTGCGATCATTACTGTTATGGTGGTAGTGCCTCAATCTATCGATACTCGCAATTACTTTCCCACCTAATTTTCTTCTCAAGTTAGCTACCCCTTCTTGGCTCAATCCTTCGATTGTGAATGGCCCATACCACCAAGGACTCGGTTTATCGGGTTGTACTGTCGTTTCCAAGTGTCTCAGGAGTACCAAGTTCCCTACATCAAATGGTGTATGATTTTTCTCGTGTCGAGTATGTTCGAGTTCAACTGAAACCTTATTGCTTTTTCTTCTTTCACCCTTAGCTTTCTTATAGCTTTTGATTTTTGCCTCCCATGCAAGAATTTTATTCTGAACACGAACGGGTGTCGTGCCAATGTTGTTTTTGATCATTCTCCAACTCAAATTCTCATGCCCACTTCGCGGAGTCATGTGGAAACTAATCTTTCTTTTTCCAGATTTAAGCTCAATCTTCCTATCTTCATACTTAATGACAGCCCTAGCGGTGGTGAGGAATGGTGCCCCAAGGATTATTGGCATGCATCCATCCCCTTTATCATCAATGATCATAAAATCAACGGGGTACATGAATCCTGCAACATTGACTAATACATCTTCTGCGATTCCTAGGGGATATACGTACGAGTGTCCAACAAGAGATAGCCTAACATGAGTAGGTGCTGGCATTTTTGACGTTAGTTGGATGTAAATAGTTAGGGGCATAAGATTTACTTCCGATCCTTGGTCGGCGAAAGCACTAAGATGTTTCAAGTCCCCAATGCTCGTTGGTAATTCAAAATTCCCACATGCTACCTGCTTAGTAGCCACTTTCTGTACCAATAACCTCTCGACCACTAATTCTCCAGGAAGCGTATCATACTCATCTTCCTCTTCTTCCTCCTTCTCAGGAACCTGTTCGGAGGATTGGTTGCGCCTATCACCCTTAATCCAATTTGTTATGGTGTTTTTGTTTATATCATGTTTCAGGTAGTAACTCAAAGGTTGGGACTCTGGTGGTCTTTCTAAGGTCTGTTTAGCAGGAGTTTCTACCTTCTCGTTATCTTTATGGACAATGGTGACGGAGTTAACAAATTGGGTGGTGGGAGTGGCGCTTTCTTTCCTTAGCAGTATTCGCTCGGGGGTTCTCTGATTGGTATACTCCTCCAATAGACTCAACATCTCATTCATTTTCTCCTGCATCTCCTCTTTTTGTTTATAAACTGCTTCTTCGAATCTAGCAAGCCGATCAGAGTGAGTTGCCATATATTCTCTCATCCTAGCCTCAAACTCCGAGCTAAGTTCCTTGGGAGGGGAACAAGGTGGGGCATAGTTCTGAAAAGTCTCGGCGTTTTCTTTAGAGGGTGATTCAGATAATGGTGCCGAAGTTGTTTTTGAGACAGAATTGACAGTAGCCCGTCTAGGACTCAAAGGTCGCCTATGCCTTTCCTCGAAATAGTCAACCTTTGCCTCAAGTTTGCATAGGAGTTCATCGGGTAATTCGGTGGTTCCTCCAGACGTCGAGACTGCATTGATGGCCGCTTCTATCATATGTTTAAACTCCCACAATTCCTGATTGTCAGTGGCGAGCTCCTCGATAATTGCCCAAGACTCCTCGGCGTTCTTATTACGCAGTTTTCCTCCCGCGGCCCTGTCTATGATGCGCTTAGTGTGATAGTCAACATGGTCGTAGAAAATCTGGACTAATAACCAAAGGTTTATGCCATGATGAGGGAGCTTGTGGAGGAGATCCTTAAAACGGGCCCAAGCTTCGTAGAAAGTTTCACCCCGCTGTTGCTCAAACATCAAAATGTCCCTTCTAAGCATTGCAGTCTTTTCCGGCGGAAAGAATTGGGTAAGGAAGCGATTGGCGAGATTGTCCCATGTGGTGATGGATCCCGCGGGTAAACGCTCAAGCCATTGATTAGCTTGATCCCGTAGAGAGAATTGGAATAGGCGTAAACGGGTAGTCTCTCTAGTTTCAACATCTGGGTCTATGGAATCTACGATTTTGAGAAAGTCCTTAAGATGTTGGTTTGGATCTTCGGAACGAAGTCCATGGAATGCACATCCGCTTTGCACCAACCGGATGGTGTCGGATCGCAAGGGGGTCACATTGGCTCTGGTGAGCTCAATGGTGTTTCGGAAGCCTTGATGGCTAGGTCGGGAGTACTCTCCTAAGGTTCGGGGCCTAAGGGGTTCTAATGGTTGGTTTTGTTGTGGTGGGATGATGGGTTCAAAGATGTTACCACCTTCCATGATGTCGGATGGTAAAGAGTTACGAACAAAGGCACGAAGAAATAAGATAGACTAAAGAAGACCTAAAAAAAAATCTTACTAGAAAGGAATCTAGCAAGTAGACCTAATAAAAAGAAATCCTAACCTAGACAATAACTATTCCCCGGGCTGCGGCGCCAAAAACTTAATGCGTGGGAATCGCAACAGGCTTTACCTCTCGAGGGATCTCGAGAAGCTTACAACCCCCACCAGGCAGTGTACCTGATCGTTGTAGTATAGTATAGTGACAAGTACCGGGGGATTGATCGTTCAGCTTAGGAATAGTGTCGCTAGGATTAGAAAGCCTAATTACTAGTTCTAAAGATGAGGGATGATTATTTTTGTCTTTTTATGTTTTTAAGAAAGCAAGTAAAATCTCGGGTTTTGAAAGAGTGGGCGGAATTAGTTGCTATTCAACTAACCCAAAACTAATATATAATCAAAATAAAATAATAAAAATGAAAATAAACTAATTATTACAAAGGTTGTGAGCAGTAATTGGAGAAATTGTGTTTACTAGACTTCACTACTCCCTAGATATCTTTTACATGTTAATTACTTGTTATAATTGCATGGATGACGGATCGTATTCCTTAATACCATTCATGGGGTGGTATACATAACTCCCCAATTCTATGAGCTCTTATCACCTCCTACACCATGACCCAGCACAACTATAGGGATTGTAAACAGTGGCTCATGCATTAAATACAACCAATAAAGACCTAGTACGCCTCGGTTCATGTTTCTTAAGACGTTCAAGCATGTTACCATTTGGAGATCTGCCAGTTTTCTTAAGCCTAACATATAAAATCATTCATCCAAGACAAGAATAGACAAGTAATCAACACATAATCAACATCTAGGTTTCATTAGATCTAAGCAAACACAAAAGAGATCTAGCCTAGCATAATGGAATTGAGACAAGAACAAGATATAAACAACCAACACATAGACATATTGATTGAATTAGAAGAACACTTATCTCAATTACAATGCAAGGTATCAAGGGTTTGGAACCCTTGAAAAACCTGTAAAAGATACACCAAATTCGTCTTTAGGGTTTCACCAAAACTTCTCTTTTTTTAATGTAAAAACTAGAAAACTATATATAGGAAAACTGGGCTGACGGCGTCAAGACAACATTGTGACGCTGTCACCTCGCCGCCAAATACTTCCTCGGACGGCCTTGATCTACTTATGACGGCCTATGTGACGCCGTCACCAACCACGGTATTTTATTCTTGGCCTTTTGACGCCGTCAGGATGACTTTTGACGCCGTCATCAACTACGGTGTTTTATTCATGATGTCTGACGCCGTCAGGGCATAACTCTTGACGCCGTCACTTAGTGTCTTCAGCATGGAAAATTGATACTTTGCCGTTTTCTTCACTTTTATGCTCCAAAAACGTCCAAAATGGCTTCTTTTCAAGAATTCACTCTCCAAGTACCTAAAATCACAAAAGGAACGATTTAGGGCAATATTTGATCAAATAAAGTCGGATTCGGGCTTAAATGACCCCCTAAAAACGGATCATTTTTCGCCTCATCACTAACACTACACAACAACGCACTAAATAAACAAACAACTCACTAAAAGTACAACTGGTCAACACGCTGGTGTACCAACTCGCTAGACTGCCCAAGTCGCTGAAAATGTCGACTCTCTAAAACAAATCAACTCGCTACCCACCAGATCAACTCGCTAGCTTAATCAACTCGCTACAATAGACTAACTCGTTGGAAAAGTAACTCGCTAGCTTAATGAAACCGCTGACCACACCAACTCGCTAGCAAATCAACTCACTAGAATCAAAAATCTAAACTCGCTAAAGTTTAGCAACTCGCTAGAGACAGAAACCTCAACTCGCTGGAATAGTAGGATAAAAATGTCACTATCTAGCGATTTGGCATTATATCCCAAAATAGCAAAACGCCAAACCTCTATTCCCAACTCGCTACAAATGCTATCAACTCTCTACGATAAGTTGTCAACTCGCTGGCAAGAAAATCACCACGAATTTCACCTTACACCTAACAAATGAATGATTCAACCACTCCAAATGCAAACCTAAGAACTTATAACTCAACTAATCAAGAAAGTACAAGAAAAACCCAAGAAAAAATTCACCAACGAGATCAAACAATGAAGAGAACCACTAAACCATTCGAAACATACAAAAGCCACAAAACCATTCAACAAATCCGTGAGTATACAATCCCTAGGATGAAACCATGGCTCTGATACCAATTATAGTATACTCTAATGTTAAACATGTATGGTTCTTGTGGTTTATGGATCGATGTAGTGTAAGAAATGTAGAGAGAGGCTATACAGAGAAAGTAGAAGAGATGGAACCTTGAGAGAAAACATGTAATATGTTAGATTGAAGTGAAAGGTCCAGCCCCTTCCAAGCTAGGGAAGGGGTATTTATATTTACAATAAAACGCCCCCTGAAACGGGCTGTGGAGCGGGCTGACAGTGCGTAAAGACCCGACCCGACTCCACAAATACTAATTAACTCTAAACTACGTACTAACTAATATGATAACTACTACGAGCTACAACATGCTAAACTATACTCGGGGTGACCGAGTCTTCATATGAATAAACGTATTCCTAACAATAGGATTTCTTGAAAGCCAAATATATGGCTAAGGATGCATCAAGTAAGAAGTTCCTTATAAGTAATTTTAACAATTACAAAATGGTCAATTCTAGACCTGTCATGGAACAATACAATGAACTTCTTAGTATACTTGGTCGATTAACACAACACAAGATGAACATGGATGAGGCTATTTCAGTTTCTTGTATCATTGATAAATTACCTCCTTCTTGGAAAGATTTCAAGCATATGCTGAAACATAAAAATGAGGAATTAACTCTTGTTGAGTTGGGCAGTCATTTGTGCAATGAGGAATCACTCAAAGCACAAGACAATGACAATCCAAAGAGTAACAATGCTACTGGTCCATCAGTTGTCAACATGGTGGAGCATAACAACTCCTCCAGGTACAATGACAACAAGGGCAAACGTAAACATCGGGATAACACCAAAACTGATCTTAACAAGAAGCCTAAAGCTACATGTTGGAAGTGTGGTAAAACTGGACACTTCAGGAAGGATTGTAAAAGTGTTAAAATTAGTAATAAAACCAATGGATCAGGCACAAGTGGATCAGGGAATGGTAATATCAATTCTCTAAAAGGTCAGAATATATTTAGTAAGTCTTTTGAGATTTATTATGTTACATATATATCTGAAGTGTACTTTGTACAGGATGATGATGTTGCGTGGTCGGTTAACTATTGAGCAACAATTTATGTGTGTAAAGATAGAAGATAGTTCAAGACCTATGAGTCACTAAATTATGGTTCTATTCTTCATATGGGAAATGTGTCAACAGCCCTGGTGCATGGAAGAGGATGTGTGGATTTAAAATTTAGTTCTGGAAAGATTGTTTCTTTATTTAATGTTTTACACATTCCAAATATTAGAAAGAACTTGGTTTTCTAGTAGTGTTTTGAATAATTGTGGTTATAAACAAGTGATTGAATATGATAGTTTTATTTGTCTAAACATGGTGTGTTTATTGGTTTTGCTATTTGTGTAGTCAAATGTTCAAGCTTATTGGTAATTCAGCTTTTATGTCAACCTCTAAACTAAATGATTCAACTGTATGGCATGCTAGACTTGGCCATGTACACTTTAAGAGAATGCGAGATATGTCAAAGGATGGGTTAATTCCAGCCTTTGAAATGGACACTCAAAAGTGTAAAACATGCATGATGACCAAAATAACTAAGAAACCATTTCAAAGTGTAAAACGTAAAACTGAAGTTTTGGAGCTTATTCATAGTGACCTATGTGATTTACATGCTACTCCCTCTTTGGGAAACAAGAAATACTTTGTGACATTTATTGATGATGCTTCTAGGTTTTGTTATGTTTATTTGTTACATACTAAGGATGAAGCATTAGATAAATTTAAAGTGTTTAAAACTGAAGTTGAATTGCAACAAGGTTCCTTGATCAAGAGATTAAGGACTGATAGGGGAGGTGAGTACATGGATACTTTGTATTTTCAGTCTGTTGGTATAATCCATGAAACAACTGCTCCCTATACTATACAACAAAATGGTATCTCTAAAAGGAAAAACAGGGTACTAAAGGAGATGGTTAATTCCATGTTGTCCTATTCAGGACCGAATAAGGGTTCTGGGGTGAAGCTATGTTAACAACTTGCTACTTATTGAATAGGGTTCCCAATAAAAGGAACAAGGTTACCCCTTATGAACTCTGGACTAAAAGAAAACCTCAACCCTGAACTTTCTCATTGTTTGGGGTTGTATGGCTATTGTAAGACTCCCTTATCCAAAGTTGAAAATTTTGGGTGAAAGAGGCATTGAATGCATCTTTGTTGGATATGTTGAGCATTCAAAGGCATATAGGTTCTATGTTATTGAACCTAATGAGTCTGTTTCAATTAACTCAATAATTGAATCAAGGGATGCACTCTTTGATGAGTATAGATTCTCATCAATTCCTAGACCAAGTCAGAGGATTCCAAATGGAATTGATGATACTGGTGTTTAAGAGGTCTTTGATGAGGTTTCTGATGAGGTTATGGTACAACAACCTGAACCTGAGCTCAGAAGGAGCAATAGAGTCAGGACTCCAAAGTCATTTGGACCTGAGTTTCAATTATACTTAATTAAAGGTACAAGGAATGAGGTCTCTGACCAATATTCCTATTGCTTCATTTTTGAGGATGATCCCAAAACATTTGATGAAGCAATGAAGTCCCAGGATGTTGCTTTCTGAAAAGAAGCAATTAATGATGAGATGGATTCTATCATGGGTATCAACACTTGGGTGTTGACTGATCTACCACCTTGTTGCAAACTGATATGTTGGAATTGTGCCCTCGTAACAGGTTTTACCTCTCAAGGGATCTCGAGAAGCTTACAACCCCCACCAGGCAATGTACCTGATCGTTGTAGTATAGTATAGTGACAAGTACTGGGGGATTGATCGTTCAACTCAGGAATAGTGTCGCTAGAATTAGAAAGCCTACTAAACTAGGTCTAGAGGTGAGGGATGATTCTTTTTGTATTTTTATATTTTATGGAAAGCAATTAAAATCTCGGGTTTTGGAAGAGTGGGCAGAATTAGTTGCTAGCCAACTAACCCAATTAACTAAAAATGCAATTAAAATAAAACAACAAAAATGAAAATGAAACTATTATACTAATGTGGTGGAAACAATAATGAGGAAAGTTGTGTTTACTTAGATTTCATTACTCCCTAGATATCTTTTACAGGTTGATTAGCTTGTTACAATTGCATGGATGACGGGTCATATTCCTTAATACTAGTCGTAGGGTCGTGTACAATATTCCCTAACTCTATAAGATCCTACTTCACTCCTATGTCGAGCCATTAGAAGCTCCTAACATGGGATCATTAGAATTCTCTTAGGCATTAAATACTACCAAAAATCGTAGTACACCTCCGATCATGTTTCTTAAGACGTTCAAGCAAGTTACCAATGGAAGTCTGCCAGTTTCTTAAGACTAACATCGAATACTATCATCCGTAACAATTATAAACAAACAATCAACCCATAATCAACATCTAGGTTTCACTACATCTAAGCAAACACAAGAAAGATCTAGCCTAGCATGTTAAAGAGAAGACAAGCGTAAGATATAATCACACAACACATAGACATATTGAATGATTTGGATAAGTACTTATCTTCAATTGAACATGGGAGAATCAAGGGATTGAAACCCTTGAAAAACTGATAAAATTTGTTTAGGGTTTTTTCCCTCAAAGTTGCACACTAATGACTGAAAATTGGAAAACTATATATAGACTTTACACTTTGACGGCGTCATGTATTAAGTTGTGACGCCGTCAACTCGCCGCCATGATAAAATCGTATTGCCTAGATCCAATTGTGACACCGTCATGTAGGAAATTACTCTGGGTCGTCATTAGTATTTGGACCCTGACGGCCTTGGTGACGCCGTCAGGCCATAAGCTTGAAAACTCTATGGGCCGTCACGTTATAAGTTCCACATCCACCTCTTTTGTAACTCTTGACGCCGTCACTTGTAGATCCTTGATGCCGTCAGGTACTGTTCCCAGCATGAAAATTTGAGACTTTGCCGTTTTCTTCACTTTTATGCTCCAAAAACGTCTAAAATGCTTCCTTTTCAAGATTTCTCTCCAAAAGTACCTAAAATGATAAAGGAACGATTTAGGTCAATATTTGATCAAATAATCTCGAATTCGGGCTTAAATGACCCCTTAAAACCGGTACACTTTTCGCCTCATCAAATACCCTTACACTTCAGATTTGCTTGTCCTCAAACAAATGCGCTTTTATTCTAACCAAAATACAAGTTAAGGGTCATTTAACACTAATATAAAAGTAATTACAACAAATAATCGTTCCACTAAAAACAAAAACAAGCACGCAGGTCATACACTAGCACCTCACAAATAGTGTTTAGATACTCACATCTCTCGGGCGTAATAAAGTGTATATTACAATATGGAAATGGAAAACATCTCTCACTACCTGTTATAGCAAATAGATTACCATAGGCTTGGGAAAGGATCAAACTTCCACCACTTGGCGTAAGCACCTAGGATAAACTATCAAAGAGGTCTTTTAAAAGGTTATAACGTTAGGTGTAGAGATATGGAAAACACGGTTTTGTTGGATAAAGGCAATATTTACTGGTGGCGAGTTAATCATCTTGGTTAATTACATGTACAATATGGCGTTGCTAAGCCAAGACTTGACTCGAGTTAAGCTAATAAATCAAAAATAACAAAAACATAAAACAAACATAGAATGAAAAGGGATGGTAGTTCGTATGTTTTTCTCTTACTTTTTTCTTAATTTTTTCAATTTCTTTTTCTTTTTTTTTTTTTTTTTTTTTTTTTGCATACAGTCTTACCCTACCATCCAAAATAATACATTATAGGGAATGTACATTCCCCTTACACTTGAATTTTTACATACTTTACAATAAACTATTCTAATGACTCGAATCAAGATAATCAAAACACTTGGAGTACTTTTTAAGATTAACGCACTTATGGGGGTAATAATTTGATTTTCTTCCCCATTACTCCATAACACAATTACTTTACCCATGAGTCCCAATTGTCCCAAAACAATATGTACAAGATATGACTCGACTTAGCAACCATGTAATCAATTAGATAATTAACTAAGGGTTTAACATGTAACAATAATTCACTAAAGATGAGTGTATACACGGAAGGCTAAGGCGAGTTGGGTGTATATTTGGGTGGGTTGTAACACATTCTTCCTTTAAGTAAAATGCTTAAAGTTAGAAATGAAAAGATAGGCTCGGAGGGGTGTACTAGGGGTTTCGTGTACTAAAAATGAGTACAACGCTAAGGTGCTGGAAAAATTAATTGACTTTACTAGTCAAGTAATATGACTTAAATGGTCAAGTATTTATGATACGGGTTTAACACAAGGGTGATCCTAATGCCTCTTATCATGTAGTAAATCCTACTATACGAATGTAGTCTCACTAGCGGTCTCGGGATGCATCACTAACGCAAGTTCTAGAATTTAAATGCTACCGGTACACTCATAAGCACTAATAATGAATGCTTTTCCTATCAAATCTAAAGGCGAACCTCACATATTTGGGTGGAAAATTTTTCTGAATGGTACGGTTTTTGTGCTAGTTATACAACTCCTATCCATGAGACGCTTGTTAGGGCTAAAGTTTCACTCCTAAATATTGTAAAAAAATTTAAATTTGGTGCTAAAATTACACTAACAAGTATTTCTCTTAGTTTTATTACACACCTACCATCGAAAAAACAAACTCAAGTGCAATTGTATCCTATATGGTATCATCATTTACCCTCCCCTTACACTTAGGATGAACATTGTCCACAATGTTCATTTAAAGGATGTAAAAGTAAAATAGGTAAAAGAATAAAAACAAATACTCCCCTGATTCGTTCGGTGTGGATAGTGTGTTAACAAGGTTGGATCTTCCTCCATGAAAATGAATGTTCAAAGCT
Source organism: Artemisia argyi (assembly GCA_030686995.1). Classification (NCBI taxonomy): domain Eukaryota; kingdom Viridiplantae; phylum Streptophyta; class Magnoliopsida; order Asterales; family Asteraceae; genus Artemisia; species Artemisia argyi. The sequence goes on along the minus strand of JARVZY010001816.1, from coordinate 96,213 downwards.
TCCCTTCCAGAAATATAAACCATCTTGTTGTCATATATAACCTGTTAATCCTGAGAAAATAATCAAGGCAACCTCGCGTAAAATCGGCGGCAATCTATATATACTAACAAAATCCTAGAAAGCAATTTAAGATATAATGCTTGTGGAATGAATGTTTGCAGATTTCCTGGAGTTTACAGAACTAAAGAATCAACAAAAACTTTTAAGACTCCGTTAGAAAAACAAAACTCGCAAAATTTCCAGAATTTTACACGTGACGCCATCAGGTGTTAAACCCTGACGCCGTTAGAAGTGATCTGCAGAAATCTTTATGTTAAGTTTCTGGAAAATTTCTGGAAAAACTTATGTCCTACTTCCTTGAAAATCTTGCAAAACATCATTATGACTCGATACAAGCATTTGACTTTAACAAATACTAATATACATGTTCATTTAATATTGTGGCTAATCAAGATCATTTTCGTTCTTATAAACAAATTTGGGGTTTCCCCTTACACTTAGCTTTTCAAAATACCTTTATATGAAGTTAAACAACAAAATAAAGTATTTTCACAATTTAGGTTGAAACATGATCTACCAACAATAAAAATAAAACATGTGTATGGAAACAAATAAAATCAAACAAACAAAACAAATAAAACAAATAAAAGCTTGGGTTGCCTCCCAATAAGCGCTTGTTTTTGTTCGAGTCACGAGCCTGACTCTACCCTTATTTAACGGACATAGGGGAGGTTTTCCCTACACTTATGATTAAAGTGCGGGTGGAAGTAGCGATACACACCATCTCGGTGGAAGCATGCCTCGTGAGGAAAGAGTGGTGGATGAATTATATGCTCAAAGGGGTGTGCTCCTTTCATCATAACCTTACCTAGTTCACTTTGGTCAATGGGTGAGTTAAAGTTTTCTCCTAGAAAGGGGTCATTTTCTATCAACTTAGAGAGATTCCTAGTTAATAATCAATTTTGACCTAATAAACCTGGTGTAAACCTATAATATTTCTTGTGATCACTTAGAAATGGGTGATGTAAGTATCTAAGAACATGGTTCACTCCTATGTCAGCTTCCTCTCTACAAGGCTTAGAGTCTACTACCTTTATCCGAAGACTACCCGAACTATATGGTTTGACAGGTGGATCGGGACCTTTTTCAATTCCTAACTTTTCATCCTAGGATGGAAGATTAGGTAACGGATTTTGTTGATGCTCCGGTTCATCAAAACTAGGAACTTCCCTAGAACTAAGAGTAAGGTTATCATTATAAGTATTCAAACCTATATCCTCTAGTTGTGTTTGGTCCAAGGGCTCTACCTCTATCAGGGCTCCTATAGTCTCTTCTACTTCTTTCGGGTAAGTCACGGGTGGTGTGTGTGCCTCAAATGATGGTAGGACTTGTGGCGTACTTTGTGGGCTTGGATTATCCACCTCATCCTCCATTCTATCTAGATTAGCTATGTGTTCATCTTGTATTATGGTGGAATCAAACCACTCCATGCACCTAGGTATCTCATCTATAGGCTTATTATCCCCAAACAAACTTCTTGCTTGTTCCCTCAAACTTGCAATCAATTGATCTGTAACAATGTTTGTTGGGTTGTCTATTTTTTTTGGCAAGTATGGCACAATTCTCTATGGTTTCCCATGCTTCTTCAGCACTTAATCCCCAAAGGTCCCCATTTGCGGTATGGTCAATGTCCATTTTGGTATAGTGGTCTACACGATGGTAAAATATTTCAATTTGGGACCACAGATCGAAACTATGATGAGGGATTTTTTGGAGTAAATATTTAAAACGAGTCCATGCATCATAGATAGGTTCATCTTCATGTTGTTTAAACATCAAGATGTCATTTGGAGTGGGTGAATTTTATGGTTGGTAGTATGGTGGATTCGGGTTCTCTATAATGGTGAATGGAAGAGTCAATGGAACGGTTTTTACGAACAAAAACACAAAGAAAAGATAGACTAAAGAAGACCTATAAAAATAAAAATCTTACTAGAAAGGAATCTAGCAGGTAAACCTAATAGAAAGAAATTCTAAACTAGACAATAACTACTCCCCGGCAACGGCGCCAAAAATTTATATGTGGGAATTGCGCCCTCGCAACAGGTTTTACCTCTCAAGGGATCTTGAGAAGCTTACAACCCCCACAAGGTAGTCTACCTGATCGTTGTAGTATAGTATAGTGACAAGTACCGGGGGATTGATCGTTCAACTAAGGAATAGTGTCCCTAGGATTAGAAAGCCTACTAAACTAGGTCTAGAGGTGAGGGATGATTCTTTTTGTATTTTAATATTTTATGGAAAGCAATTAAAATCTCGGGTTTTGAAAGAGTGGGCGGAATTAGTTGCTAGCCGACAAACCCAATTAACTAAAAATGCAATTAAAATAAAATAACAAAAATGAAAATGAAACTATTATACTAATGTGGTGGAAACAATAATGAGGAAAATTGTGTTTACTTAGATTTCGTTACTCCCTAGTTATCTTTTACAAGTTGATTAGCTTGTTACAATTGCATGGATGATGGGTCATATTCCTTAATACTAGTCGTAGGACCGTGTACAATATTCCCTAACTCTATAAGATCCTACTTCACTCCTATGTCGAGCCGTTAGAAGCTCCTAATATGGGATCATTAGAATTCTCTTAGGCATTAAATACAACCAAAAATCATAGTACACCTCCGATCATGTTTCTTAAGACGTTCAAGCAAGTTACCAATGGAAGTCTGCCAGTTTTCTTAAGCCTAACATCGAATACAATCATCCGTAAATATTATAAACAAACAATCAACCCATTATCAACATCTAGGTTTCACTACATCTAAGCAAACACAAGAAAGATCCAGCCTAGCATGCTAAAGAGAAGAGAAGCGTAAGATATAATCACACAACACATAGACATATTGAATGATTTGGATAAGTACTTATCTTCAATTGAACATGGAAGAATCAAGGGGTTGAAACCCTTGAAAAACTGATAAAATTCGTCTAGGGTTTTTTCCCTCAAAGTTGCACACTAATGAATGAAAATTGGAAAACTATATATAGACTTTACACTTGGACGGCATCATGTATTAACTTGTGACACCGTCAACTCGCCGCCATGATAAAATCGTATTGCCTAGATCCAATTGTGACGCTGTCATGTAGGAAATTACTCTGGGCCGTCACTAGTATTTGGACCCTGACGGCCTTGGTGACACCGTCAGGCCATAAGCTTGAAAACTCTCTGGGCCGTCATGTTATAAGTTCCACATCCACCTCTTTTGTAACTCTTGACGCCGTCACTTGTAGATCCTTGACGCCGTCAAGTACTGTTCCTAGCAAGGAAATTTGAGACTTTGCCGTTTTCTTAACTTTTATGCTCCAAAAACGTCCAAAATGCTTCCTTTTCCAGATTTCTCTCCAAACGTACCTAAAATGACAAAAGGAACGATTTAGGGCAATATTTGATCAAATAATCTCGAATTCGGGCTTAAATGACCCCTTAAAAGCGGTACACTTTTCGCCTCATCACAAACCTCTAGATTGCAAATGGATTTTCAAAAAGAAAATGAAGGTAAATGGAACTATTGAAAAGTTCAAGGCTAGACTAGTTATTCAGGGCTTTAAACAAAAGTCAGGAATAGACTACTTTGATACTTATGCACCAATGGCACGTATCAACACCATAAGATTGTTGATTGCTTTGGCATCAATTCACAATCTGATTATTCATCAGATGGCTGTGAAGACAACTTTCTTGAATGGTGAATTAGATGAGGAGGTTTACATGAAGCAACCTCAGGGCTTCATCATGCCTGGCAATGAAAACAAGGTGTATAAGCTGATTAAGTCATTGTATAAACTAAAGCAGGCACCTAAGCAATGGCATCAAAAATTTGATTAAGTGGTTTTGTCTTGTGGTTATTTACTTAACCAGGCTGACAAATGTGTATATAGCAAATTTGATAAATCTAGTAAAAGAGTCGTCATTTGCCTATATGTTGATGACATGATAATCTTTTGGAACTGACCAAAATCAGGTTGACCTGACTAAGGTATTTTTATCATCAAAGTTCTCCTTGAAGGACATGGGGGAAGCTGATGTTATCCTTTGTATGGATTAAACATGAAAGTAACAAAATTTCTATCTCTCAGTCTCATTAAACATGGAGAAGGTGTTGAGGAAATTTAATTACTTTGATTGTACTCCAGTGAGTACTCCTATGGATACTAGTGAGAAGCTAATGCCTAATACTGGCAAAGCTGTATCTCAACTTGAGTATTCTAGGGTAATTGGCTGTCTGATGTATGCCATGACTTGTACAAAACCTGATATTGCTTTTGTAGTGGGTAAACTGAGCAAGTATACTAGTAATCCTAGTGCTCATCACTGGTAAGAAATTCAGAGGGTATTGAAGTATTTGAAGAAAACTATGGATTATAGTCTCTCATATACTGGTTATCCTTCAGTATTAGAAGGATACACTAATGCAAGTTGGATCAATAACACTGAAGACAATTCGTCTACCAGTGGCTGGGTATTCCTACTTGGTGGAGGTGCAATTTCTTGGGCATCCAAGTAGCAAACTTGCATCACCAGTTCAACAATGGAATCTGAATTTGTGGCTTTAGCAGCTGCTGGCAAAGAAGCTGAATGGTTGAAAAACTTGCTTCTTAAGATTCCATTGTGGCCTAAACCTATAGCACCTATTTCTATCCGTTGTGATAGTGCTGCTACATTGTCTAAGGCTTATAGCCAGATGTACAATGGAAAGTCTAGACTGTCACAACTCGTAATTTCCGGTCATTTTCCAAACCTCGACAATTTACTATTCACAAGTTACTATTCATCATTTACTATTCATCGTTTTACTATTCATCGTTTTTGAGGTCAATTTGACATTCCGAGACACCTTCAGAAAATTTACTATTCACTTGACACTATTCATTTCCGAGAGAAAACTACTATTCGCGTGCATTATTCATGTCATCGTAAATTCAGTTTACGAGTGTTCAAATTCGCGTAACCGTATTGGTTCAGGAGCGAATTCATGCATTATTATCAGGGACATTTCATACGGACTAGAAATAGTCGACATATCATTATTAGGGCACTTGCATACTAATCCACTCGTAGGGTATTCAAATTATATTTTTAATATAATTAACGAATTACGTACGTTTATTTTAAATAAACACCAATACGCGAACTATAAATGTGACTAACACGTCCGATACTCCCAACTATGATCCCAATATATTTTTATATTCATTTTTATAATATAAAAATTATAATATTAATTTACCCGGTATTTTGGATATTTATTTTTATTATTAACTTAAGTTTATTAAAACTACGACGGTTTTCGTGGAAATTAAACTATAATTATCTAAACACCCAAAAATTTTATCCAACCTATTTTTATAATTTTTATAACTTTATTATGACCCGGTTAACTCCGTTAAAATTTAGTTTTAGTTAACCCGGTACCCGGTACAATTTAAAACTACACAAAACAACCAATAATACATTTAATTACAAAATACTACATTCATTCCCCCCCCCCCCCTTTTTTGACTTTGCCGCCCCCCCCCCCCCCCCCCTCTCCAATTTCTTACAAAAATCACTTACATACACTTTGTTAATAAATGCTACTACTAACTCTTTTATTTATAATATAATTTCAATAATAATAATAATATACTAACTTTACCAAATTTTCATCTCATTCTTTCTTGTATCAAAAGCTCTCTTTTCTCTCTTTCTCTTCTCACATAAACGGCCAAGAACAAAAAGAAGGAAAGAACCAAGATTTTTCAAAGATCAAAGTAGTTATCTAGTGTTTATAGTATCCTTGTTAGGGTTTTGAAATAAAAACTCAAGGATTATTAGGTTTTAATCATCATTAACTCCACTAATCTTACAAGTAAGTTTACTAAACTCATTTCATAATTTTTACAAAGTTCTTACTATATTTATACATGATTCTTGCAAGATCTCATACATGCACTAGCTTATACCACTTTATTTTTATAACTTTTGATCATACAAGCCCTAGAAATGATTTGTGGTTAGATCCTTGTTAGATCTACTTGGTTTTGGTGATTAGGAACCCATGACACCCTAAGAAGGTGTATGGTAGGATTAGATTAGTTTTGTGGTGTTTGAAAGTGGATTGATGGATGATGGAACTAGTTTGGAGACTTGAAAAATGGTTTTTGAAACTTTTGATATACCTACTGTCCCTATTTTCATTTCGTGGGAAAATCAGTGATTGATGGCTAATTTTTGACCAAAGATTTAGAAAATACTTTCAAAAACGAAACTTTAGGCGAAAGAACGGATTAAAACGAGTTTATAACGAAGGAGTTATGATTTTTGCAAATTTAACGACGAAAACTATTTTTCAGAAAACTGCTTGCTGATTGGCAGAATACGACGGGTATTTTGAGGCATTAAACGTAACCTAGAGGAGCCGAGTTATCTAAAATATACTAGTATACACAAAGACGAATCCGTGGACATAAAGAACAAGGAAAACGAGCCTAAAACGACCGAGTTATACCCGTTTTAACATTGTCAAAACTATATTTATATATATAGTCACAAATAAAAATAATAACGTAGGTACTAAAATGGTATATTTTCTAGCAACGTACTAATGACTATTTTCTTAACGAACGAATACGTACAACTCGAGGGAATATTTATACGACATGACGACGTCATTCTAAGGTTTTGATACAAGGATTATAACGCTAACTTTTTCGTACGAGTTAATATGACAAGTTATATGCTTCTCTAAATGGAATTATTTTCCTAAGTATGGAAACTATTTTCTACGACGATAACTAGTATTTTCAAATTACGAGTGGTATGAGTATCATGTGCATGTGCATTCACTTCATTACGGCTTGATCTAAGTTAGATCATGATTATTCATTTAGGTTGCGGCTAGTGTGCGCGCCTCATTGTCCCGACTACTTTTACATCATTGTACCATTGTTGTATCATCATTTCGAGGTGAGTTCTCATAGCCCCGTTTTAATTCTATATTTTGATTTCAAATCCCACGGGGGAGAATACATTGCATTACTTATTTTTGTGTACATGCCTAAGTATAAAATTCATACATTGCTTAAGTTTCCTTATTACCACGTCTTGAAAAGTCCCCTTTTATTATCATGGACCGTTAATTTCTGGTACTAAGCGGGAGTGAGTGGATAGATCTATCGAGGGTGACGCCTCCATTCGTGTTTGGGTTGCTCCAAATGGAACGAATGCATTTCATGTCTTTATTATTAGAGTGTCTGGTAAACACTCATTGGGGCCAAGTATCGTCTAGCTTCGGGGTCATGAGCTTAAGAGCCAATGTATATACTTTCCGGACATCCTATTTCATGGCATTACTTATGGCATTTGTACACTTGATTTTACTTATAAACCTATGATTATTCACCAACTTTATGTTGACCGTTTTTCGCAATGTATTTCTCAGGTTATTAAGGTAGCTCATGTGCATACATTTGGACCTTCATGGAGTCGCGGAGTCGACGCGTCTCACTATATTTTCTGCACTTATGAAACGTTTGATCTTGTTGAACTTATTTTAACTGTATTGGCAAACTCTTTTGGGACCTAAGCTTTGTAAACTCTGAATGTTTTAATGATCAAACGCTGTATTTTCTAAACGACACTTTAGGTCGTTCAATATAACTGTAACTATGGTGCTATGACAGTCACCCCCAGGTATTCCATTCCGCTGCCATTCAGGTAAATTGGGGGTGTTACAGATTGGTATCAGAGCTAAGGTTATAGCGAACTAGGATGTATCTTGGACCCTAGACTATAACCACATCATCATAGCATCTCATCATTTCATCATAGGTGCATATTCACTATACATGTTGTTTTACGCACACATTGTGCAAGTTATTCATAACCATACTCATATATATATATGATTATATTGACCTGGTTCACAAGTGACATGTCTTCAGACACCCACGCCGTTATCCTTTCGTCGGATTCCGACATTGAAGATGCCTTGTCATCTTCCACTACCATTATACCACCAGTTGCACGTATACCACCGTTAGCACTATTGATTTGTTATAGGAATAAGGTTTTCCTATCATTCAACCTATACATAGAATGCCGTTTGGTAGAGTATTCAGACTTGATTCTAATGGACTTATTAGGATGCTTATTACAAGGGAGATAGCATGTTTTCTTTCCTCCACTAGTAGGACGCTTACTACTCAGGTACTACCACCACCGTCAGTTACTTATTTCACTATTGGTCGTCCCATAGTGTGTACTTCAACTTTACCTCTTGGATGTCGCGAGATAGCGCGAAAGAGGGTAGTATCCCATTCACTGTTATCACCATTATCTCCTAACTCATCACTAGGATCGCATTGTCATCAATGTTATTCTCATCCTTTAGAATACCACCATTGTCAGTTTCCTTTTCCATTTTCACTTGCCATGAATTAGATAACGCCTTGTGGATAATACCAAGATTACGGACTCAGCAGGAACATCTACAGGTTCCTCAAGAATGGCTTAGAATCTACACTATCTAGGACTTGATCGATGCACAACTTCAGACACTACTTCAGGACTATCTCGATCTTATGATGCCATAAACCTGATTTCACTTAGAGGGACTACAGGAAATCTCTAGACTAGACTTATATCTTTACTAGCTTTTACTAATACCCTAGCCACGAGAGGTGTGGCATAGTTCAAAGAAACTTGTAGTATTTTGATTGTTGTACAAACGGAATCACCAAGTATTGGCTCTACTATAGGGGAATGGTTGTGCTATCTATGATATTGGTCCATATAGACCGAAACCTTCAAGTATTATATTCATGTGTTATGAATATGATGATTTTATTACCTATAGATTCTCATGGACTCTTATGATTTGATGGAAATAGATTTAAGCAAACCACTCCAAGCATGACGCAAGCCGCTGTTGGACAATTCATTGCCAGGAACGTAACTACCGCCCTCACTAAGGAACTTACTCACGTGGAATTTATGGGTTGTAATCCCTCCTTCTTTAGCGGAAATGTAGACACAAAAGAAGTTCTCAAATGGTTCGAAGAATTAGAAACAATCTTTCAAAGTGGTGACTGCCGTAAGGAAGACAAAGTTAAGTTCGCCACTTGCACTTTTCAGAAGCATGCCCAGAAATGGTGGACTAAGTATGTCCAGGTAGTAGGAGTTGATGCTGCTTACTCACACTCTTGGGAGAAACTAAAAAGGATGATGAGTTTGAAGTTCTGTGTGAAAAGCGAATTACAAGCAATTGAACAAGAAACACTAAACCTTACCATGGAAGGAGATGATGTTGTCAAGTATACTACTTATTTTTATGATTTTGCTCGACTAGGCTCTACAATGGATGAATCGGAAAGCAAGAGACTTAAAAGGTACGTCGGAGGACTTTCTCCTGAAATTCGTAGGATGGTCATCGCATGTGAACCCAATACCATGTCTGAAGCTATCCAGATGGCAATCGAAACAAAGGAACTCATAGTTCGCGACAAGACATCGGGAGACGATAATAACAACAAGAGAAAAGAGGTCGGTAATCAGGATGCTAATGCTACTCAACGACCATTTAAGATACAACAAGTGGTGGAGACCTTTACTGCTGGGTCAAGCCAAAAGAAAAGGTATGTTGGTAATTTACCCGAGTGTAACAAGTGTCAGTTTCATCACAAAGGATCTTGCCCCTCTCAATGTAAGAACTGCCAAAAGCTTGGACATGAAACCAAGGATTGCAAGGCTCCCACCCTCGCAAAGCATCAGAAACTCTCGGTAACCTGCCGCGAGTGTGGAGTAGTGGGACACTTCAGGAGTGAATGCCCGGAGTTGGGAAACCAGAATTGGAGGAAGAAGTTTATGTTTTAGTTATGTGAACCATAGTTTGAGCCCTCTAGGGTTGTACTTTCTGTTGGTACTTTCCATAAGTACGTCGGTGTAACCTAGTTGTATTAAGCACTTTCCTATCTAATGTAATGACTATCTTTGTTATCTCAGCGATAATCGTAACCTTCGTTTATTCCATATCATATTGCAATTGCGCAATTTCCAATCGTTTAGCAACATTATACCATTGTCTTATTAAGGATTTGACCGATTTCGTAATTGACGGATTAGTAGATTATTACCAATCCATAGTATTTGCCCATGTATCCAATAAACCATTCAACGAGTTTTATTTCAAACTATTTTACTACCTATTGGGGAAATTGTTTTTACCAAATTTCTAAAATAAGCCGTTTTGTTACCTTACTATAAACTGATTTTTCCGATATTACGCCAAATATTTACTATTATTACGCGAAACAATTTTTATATTACTTTGAAAGGAAATGACTAGAATACCATTCTTCGAAACAAAACGTTGAACACCATCTAAAGCTTTTGAGAAAAATAATATTATTTTGATTAAATCAAGCATCGCATCATTAGTCCTCAACTATACATAGCCTGATCACCTATGTATACTTCAGGAAAGATCATGCCATGAAGGAAATAGTTACTTTATAAAGTATTGTTAATAACAATCTTCATCCAAAAGCGTTTTAAACAAATAAACTCTTTTATGAATATTTCTTTCTGACAAATTTTCTCTGGATACTTACCCCACCTGTCACACACTTAGTCATTGAGTTAGACTTTCCATTGACTTCTTTAGGAGATACTTCCCATATTAAGTACTAGGAGGATTCCTTGATACAAGAAAAACAATAAAAGGATTACGGAACTATTATACCTAGACTGAGAAAAATTTATAACTCAACAACAATCTTAAGATACCAAGCGAACATCCGACTCACCATCTCTGACCTAGTTGTCCGATTTTATTATTCAAAGGTACTAGCTAGACTGAGCTACGGGATCAAACACATTGTGAAGGTACTCTAAGCAACATCATGGGAATAAACCAAACCTCCTAACCGATACTGTAAAGTGTTTTGAGTTAACATGGTCTCATCCATATGCAAACTTCCCTGCAGTGAGTTTACGACAAGAATGATTGATTCGAATTATGGATATCGATATAGATTCCTCTAAAGCATTATGTTCTCTAGAACTTCTGGATAACCTCACCTATACATCGAGAAAGGCATCAGACTCAAGAATATCCCCCCAGCTACATGTGAAGACAATACGGAAATTCATCGACAGAGTATCAATTGAAACCCTCATATTGCCAACATGATGACAATTTCAACGATAAAACATCTCAAGACTTAAGCTGGTTGAATACCTAGGCTTGTAGTTTTACCAGATACCCACCAATAGGCACCATCCAATATCAGGAACCGAACGTTAGAAATCTATTGCATTATGCGAACACTACCTATCCTACTATTTTATCCTTGTTAGTATTTTTACTTTTAAATAAAGTTGATTTCAAAATTGTGTCCATACAAATCACATATCTCGTGGAAAATAATTTTGAATTGCCTATTTTGAATAAATACGACCCTTTTTAGCCAGTATTTACTTGAACCATTATACAATGAGAAATGTTTAAATATCAAACTTTGGTAAACAGTTCTATTCACAACATGTTTGAAAATCGCGTCACATTTCATAACTATTAAATTTTGAATCATCAATAAAGCTAATATTGAGTATACCATTTGTTCCATTTTCTAAATTTCTTTATTCAGAAAAAGATTTTGACCAAAAACTCGAAAATCGCGAGAGAAATTTTGAAAACAAATCACCATACAATATCGCTTATGCATTTAGGGCTTTGTGACTTGACAATAAGGAATATTGGAATATGTGATGAAGGAAACTAGGAGGAACACCATAGAACGATTTCAAACGTCATTAATGGAAACCAAGCATAGTAGGCAAAGAATGACACATGTCTTAGCAACCGATTAGACTAAAACACGAGGAATCAAAAATTATTACCCATATTTCATCTTCTTTGAGTAACGCCGAATTCGGAAGACGTAACGTTGTAGAATTAATCACCAGATTCATTGTAACCGTCTCAACTATTCCCGCTAAAGGTGATCGAATCACCTCAGACTTCTAACAATCATTCTAAGATTTTCTTCGGAACCTCATTAAGATGTAAACATCGCCTATCATCCACAGACTGATGGTCAGAGTGAGAGGACTATTCAGACACTTGAAGACATGCTTAGAGCATGTGTGATTGACTTCGGAAATGGTTGGGCTAACCATTTGCCGTTAATAGAATTTTCCTATAACAACAGTTACCATTCGAGCATTAAGGTTGCACCATTCGAGGCACTTTATGGTCGTAAGTGTAGATCTCCAATTTGTTGGGCCGAAGTCGGTGAAGTACAATGTACTGGCCCGGAGATGGTACAAGAAACAACAGAAAAGATAATTCAAATTCGAGAGAGACTCGAAACTGCTAGAAGTCGACAGAAGAGCTACGCAGATATTCGACGCAAACCATTGGAATTTCAGGTCGGGGACAAAGTTATGTTGAAAGTCTTGCCTTGGAAAGGCGTGATACGATTTAGAAAACGCGGGAAATTGAACCCGAGATACATTGGGCCATTCAAGATCCTGGAGAGGATTGGTCCGGTTACTTACAAGCTTGAACTTCCATCAGAACTTAGCAATGTACACAACACGTTTCATGTTTCGAACCTCAAGAAATGTCTTTCGGACGAGTCTGCCATTATACCATTAGAAGAAATACAACTTGATGACAAGCTTAACTTTGTGGAAGAACCAGATTACAAGCAACGAGAAACTGGTAGAAGTCAGGTTGGTGCATGACGCACATCATGCGGATTGAGTATCCCTGCACAACAAACTATCTAGATTCAAGTGGGAGAACGAACTAAGTTGAAAGCTTTGCCTTGGAGAGGCATGATACAATTTTGGTAACGCGAGAGATTGAACCTCAAGTATATTGGACCATTTAAGATTCATTTTAGAATCGACCAGCTGACATATAAGATATGGGTTCTGACATAATTCAGCAACGTATATTACCTTTAATACATTATAAACCTGAAGAAGCACTGATCCTCTATTAACGAACCAAACTCGGAAAAAGCCAAACTCACTATTCCTGTAAGTACTCATGAAATAACCAGAAATTTCTTACAAGTCAAGAATCAATTACAAATCCTACAAGTTGTAAACCATTAAAACTTCAAGTTGGTAGCCAGATCATGTTGAAAGTTCTGCCTAGGAAAGGCATGATATTATTCGAAAAAAATTTGGAAAGTTAAACCTGATTTACACTGGACCACGTAATATTTCAGACAAGAGTAGACCTATTGGTCATCTGACTTGAGCCTTGATTAAGGAACAACCGGATTACACAACTATGTTTCACCTATTCAAATCCCAGGAAAATGACTTCCGGATTAGTCAATCATAATCTCATTTGGAAAAGGGTCCAACCCTGAGACAAACGTAAACTTGGTAAGAGAACCAGTAGAAAGCATGGACCATGAGGTCGAACGGTTGTTGCAAAGTCAAGTTTTTATCGTGAAAGTTCGCTGGAATTCTTGAAAAGGACCCGAATTTACTTGGGAACGAGAGGACCAAATGCAGCTCAAGTATCCACGTCTTTTTACCAAATATACTTCAGAGACCAACCAAAACTGAACTTCGGGACGAAGTTCCTGTTAGTGGGGAAGACTGTCACAACTCGTAATTTCCGGTCATTTTCCAAACCTCGACAATTTACTATTCACAAGTTACTATTCATCATTTACTATTCATCGTTTTACTATTCATCGTTTTTGAGGTCAATTTGACATTCCGAGACACCTTCAGAAAATTTACTATTCACTTGACACTATTCATTTCCGAGAGAAAACTACTATTCGCGTGCATTATTCATGTCATCGTAAATTCAGTTTACGAGTGTTCAAATTCGCGTAACCGTATTGGTTCAGGAGCGAATTCATGCATTATTATCAGGGACATTTCATACGGACTAGAAATAGTCGACATATCATTATTAGGGCACTTGCATACTAATCCACTCGTAGGGTATTCAAATTATATTTTTAATATAATTAACGAATTACGTACGTTTATTTTAAATAAACACCAATACGCGAACTATAAATGTGACTAACACGTCCGATACTCCCAACTATGATCCCAATATATTTTTATATTCATTTTTATAATATAAAAATTATAATATTAATTTACCCGGTATTTTGGATATTTATTTTTATTATTAACTTAAGTTTATTAAAACTACGACGTTTTCGTGGAAATTAAACTATAATTATCTAAACACCCAATAATTTTATCCAACCTATTTTTATAATTTTTATAACTTTATTATGACCCGGTTAACTCCGTTAAAATTTAGTTTTAGTTAACCCGGTACCCGGTACAATTTAAAACTACACAAAACAACCAATAATACATTTAATTACAAAATACTACATTCATTCCCCCCCCCCCTTTTTTTGACTTTGCCGCCCCCCCCCTCTCCAATTTCTTACAAAAATCACTTACATACACTTTGTTAATAAATGCTACTACTAACTCTTTTATTTATAATATAATTTCAATAATAATAATATATACTAACTTTACCAAATTTTCATCTCATTCTTTCTTGTATCAAAAGCTCTCTTTTCTCTCTTTCTCTTCTCACATAAACGGCCAAGAACAAAAAGAAGGAAAGAACCAAGATTTTTCAAAGATCAAAGTAGTTATCTAGTGTTTATAGTATCCTTGTTAGGGTTTTGAAATAAAAACTCAAGGATTATTAGGTTTTAATCATCATTAACTCCACTAATCTTACAAGTAAGTTTACTAAACTCATTTCATAATTTTTACAAAGTTCTTACTATATTTATACATGATTCTTGCAAGATCTCATACATGCACTAGCTTATACCACTTTATTTTTATAACTTTTGATCATACAAGCCCTAGAAATGATTTGTGGTTAGATCCTTGTTAGATCTACATGGTTTTGGTGATTAGGAACCCATGACACCCTAAGAAGGTGTATGGTAGGATTAGATTAGTTTTGTGATGTTTGAAAGTGGATTGATGGATGATGGAACTAGTTTGGAGACTTGAAAAATGGTTTTTGAAACTTTTGATATACCTACTGTCCCTATTTTCATTTCGTGGGAAAATCAGTGATTGATGGCTAATTTTTTACCAAAGATTTAGAAAATACTTTCAAAAACGAAACTTTAGGCGAAAGAACGGATTAAAACGAGTTTATAACGAAGGAGTTATGATTTTTGCAAATTTAACGACGAAAACTATTTTTCAGAAAACTGCTTGCTGATTGGCAGAATACGACGGGTATTTTGAGGCATTAAACATAACCTAGAGGAGCCGAGTTATCTAAAATATACTAGTATACACAAAGACGAATCCGTGGACATAAAGAACAAGGAAAACGAGCCTAAAACGACCGAGTTATACCCGTTTTAACATTGTCAAAACTATATTTATATATATAGTCACAAATAAAAATAATAACGTAGGTACTAAAATGGTATATTTTCTAGCAACGTACTAATGACTATTTTCTTAACGAACGAATACGTACAACTCGAGGGAATATTTATACGACATGACGACGTCATTCTAAGGTTTTGATACAAGGATTATAACGCTAACTTTTTCGTACGAGTTAATATGACAAGTTATATACTTCTCTAAATGGAATTATTTTCCTAAGTATGGAAACTATTTTCTACGACGATAACTAGTATTTTCAAATTACGAGTGGTATGAGTATCATGTGCATGTGCATTCACTTCATTACGGCTTGATCTAAGTTAGATCATGATTATTCATTTAGGTTGCGGCTAGTGTGCGCGCCTCATTGTCCCGACTACTTTTACATCATTGTACCATTGTTGTATCATCATTTCGAGGTGAGTTCTCATAGCCCCGTTTTAATTCTATATTTTGATTTCAAATCCCACGGGGGAGAATACATTGCATTACTTATTTTTGTGTACATGCCTAAGTATAAAATTCATACATTGCTTAAGTTTCCTTATTACCACGTCTTGAAAAGTCCCCTTTTATTATCATGGACCGTTAATTTCTGGTACTAAGCGGGAGTGAGTGGATAGATCTATCGAGGGTGACGCCTCCATTCGTGTTTGGGTTGCTCCAAATGGAACGAATGCATTTCATGTCTTTATTATTAGAGTGTCTGGTAAACACTCATTGGGGCCAAGTATCGTCTAGCTTCGGGGTCATGAGCTTAAGAGCCAATGTATATACTTTCCGGACATCCTATTTCATGGCATTACTTATGGCATTTGTACACTTGATTTTACTTATAAACCTATGATTATTCACCAACTTTATGTTGACCGTTTTTCGCAATGTATTTCTCAGGTTATTAAGGTAGCTCATGTGCATACATTTGGACCTTCATGGAGTCGCGGAGTCGACGCGTCTCACTATATTTTCTGCACTTATGAAACGTTTGATCTTGTTGAACTTATTTTAACTGTATTGGCAAACTCTTTTGGGACCTAAGCTTTGTAAACTCTGAATGTTTTAATGATCAAACGCTGTATTTTCTAAACGACACTTTAGGTCGTTCAATATAACTGTAACTATGGTGCTATGACAGTCACCCCCAGGTATTCCATTCCGCTGCCATTCAGGTAAATTGGGGGTGTTACATAGACACTTAGGTGTCAGGCATATCATTATTCATGAGCTTATCATGAATGGGGTGGTATATATAGAGTTTGTTAGATCTCAACAAAACTTAGCTGATCACTTGACAAAGGGATTGGCTATAGACTTGGTTTTAAAGTCTGCTAAAGGGAAGGGTTTGAAATCCAACTTAGTCACTGAATGCTAAGACACCTAACTCCCTCCTGAGGAAACTTAGGAGTTGAGTTCAATGTGGAAAGCTGAATATTTAGTGGACTGGAGCACATGTTTTATAATCATCCCAAGGTTATGCTCAGAACCTGCTGAAAAGGAGGATGAAATCTTTACTTCTCAATGGTTAATTTCTTTGAAAAAGTGCTAAGCAAGAGCATGAATAAAGAGGAACCACCTATGTGAATTTTGAAGTTTTGTTGCTTCAGGGAGCTATGGTCTTTTATCTTTTACAACATTTATGAATTGGATATGGACACATGGCTTGTATAGTGTCAGGAGTATTTAATTGTTTGAAAATATATGTGTATTTTATCTTCAGGTATTCAAATGGGTTGAAGGGTTCAATTCTTTGGAACACATTAATTCACGAATATTTGAACGTGTAATGTACTAAGATGAAAATTCAATCTTCAAGATATTTTCATTTATGCATATGTTTTGTTTTATGTTTAATTTTCATGCAAAGGAAGTGGATTAAATTTGGGGAGGATTGTTGAAAAATTTAGTGCACTTGAGGGATTATTTCACACCTGGTAATGGGCTTGGAGGTATGGAGTGTACACCCATCAAGGCCCTGAATACCCTGACTCTAATAATGGTTGTGCAGAGTTTCTATTGCTAGTGTTAATACTACCAGTTACTACTGCTAGTGTTAAGATTACCAGTTACTACTGCTAGTGTTAAGTTTGTACTGCCAGCATAAGTTTATTCTACTGCTGGTATAAGTTTGTACTGCTAAGCTTAAGTTTGTACTGCTAGGCTTATATTTGTACTGCTCTTTTAATCATTGATTCCTGCTATTATGGAAACTATTATGGTATTTAATGGGCCATTAATCATTCATAATTCCATGGGCTAGGATTTGAGTAATCTCTATTATAAATAGAGATCATAACATTACTGCATGGATATATACAACATACAAACCGTAAACACTTGAATACGATTTGGTTCTTGATTTGTGCCTAAAACAAGAACATCACTTGGTCTTATCCCATAGAGATATTTGTGTAACCAAGGCATATGGTCGAATAGTTTCTATTGGAAAGTGATAAGATGATTTCAAGTGAATATCCGGTACCATTGATTATCTACACCCTGATTTGGGAAACCCTAAAAACACTAACATATTGGATGGTTAATATAGCAAGAGATATTAGGCACATATCTTGACAAAAACCAATCTAGAGATGTAACTTAAATTGGGTGACCAAGAACCAAAAACAGAAGGTACACATGAACAATTGAGTTTTCAGATCAGACATGTTTCTCGGTTGATGCTTCCTGGAAAATGGTGTTTATATTCTGCATCATATGATATTACTCTTTGTCGTAGACAAAAAAATCATATCTAATGGTTTTGGTTGATTTTTGTTAATGAATAAGCCCTACAATTCTGTAATAATAATAAATAAAAGTCTAGTTCGAGCATCATGAACTGCCTTGAAGGCATGAACAATGTCAGTACTTAAGTGGGAATTTTGTCATAGAACATAATTTTTTTAGCATTCAGAATATGTTGGCTACTGTATAATTTTTGATTTGTTAGATTTTTATTTTTCTTGCTTTCTTCTCTTGCTCAAATTTTAGAAAGCTCTCAAGATGAATGTAATATTTTCATCAATTTATTATAAACATGAGCACTTACGTAATAAAATTTAATATGACCATGTCATATTTTTTGAAAGATTCGCCTCCGCACACTTACAAAGCCAAGGATTATCCTATAAACTTGCTACAACTAGCTTAACACTGTTGGAGTATGCTCGTGTCATAATAAATAATTATATGGCTAGACATATGTGAGCCTATGGGGTCACACACTTATACACAGAGACACCATTATATATATTGTATTTATCGTATTTACACTATATATACGACTACGTAACTCGGGATCAATAACGGGCTACTAATAACTAAGCTAGTACTTAGTTTATTGGATTAGACCAACAATGGGCAAGCCCATTTAGGGCCCCCATGGCAAGCCTAGGTGAGAAAGGAACAAGGGAAACAGTTCAAGGGGTAAAAGGAAGTGATGGAGCTTTTGGAGGGGCTATATGTAATATGTTAATGATAAGACTAAATATGATTTAGTCTTTGATTGGATGAGATATACATGGTAACTAACAAAAATGTTTTTCCACTCTCCCTCTCTTGGTTTTGACGGCAAAATAAACACACCCTTCTAGGGTTTGTGCTTTTGATCTCATCTAACCTTATTCTAGTGTAGTTCAAGGCTAGATCGCGTGTTACGGGGTCAAGACTAGCATCGGGTGGTGATCTATGACGTGTAGTGTGTTTCCATCATAGAGGTGATCTATTTTGGTCACTTGGTTTCATAGGTGGTTCGTGGTGTTGGTGATGGTCTCCATATGATTCTACCGATCACGCTACAAAGGTATAACATGTTGTTGTTTATTATTTGATTGATCATATGGCTATATGGATCCATTGTTGGTGATGTTTTTCCGCTGCGTTTATTTGATTCTTATATATTTTATATTCATACATCACCTATAGTGGTATCACGAGCCATCTTATGTGCCATATGACGCCGTCACTTGTGATGGTTAAAACAGCCCTAGGGCTCCAATTTTTTTCTCATAGGACGACCCTTTAGGGTTCTTATGATCTGCACTTTTCGGTCCCATGGCCATTTGTTATGCATACGCTAATTGGTTACTTGTCGGGTACGTGAAAAATGGCTTAAAACGCGTGTTTTTTATCGGTTTTTTAAACGTTTTTAATTCAACCCCTAAGGCCATATTTTCTGTGGTTAAATGGTATTTGGAAGGTCCTAATATCAGTAGGTTTTGACCCTTAAGTCCTAGAAAGCACGTACCTAACGGGGTTTTAATTCTTGTCTATTAATTTCTTCGTTTTCGTTGGCTAACAATTTAATTCTTGTTATTATTTTGTTTTCCATGGCAAATACATGCATGTTTGTCCATGGATTTAGCCAACACCATGTTTCATTCATAATATTATGGTATTATTATGTTTATATGCAAAGCCGATGAAAACCTAGACCATTTGTGCATTAAATGGTTGTGGATGTTGTTTAATTTCGTGTTTTGGGGTTTTTTTTGCCATTGTTTCGGCATTTATGTAATTATATTCTTTTGGTTGTTGCCATTGTTTGGGCAATTTTACAGTAGATTAAAAGTATATTAGTTGTATTTTACTTTCAATATAATGTAATCGTGGCTTGGTGGTGAAAGACGAAAGAGTTAAAGACGTTTTTGCCGGAAAATGACTGCTGGAACACCAGTTGCTAAAACGGAGTTTCCGGTGATTGGTAACGTCGTTTTCGCTGAAATTTGTTTTGCAGATACCCAAGACATGGGTCTACAACTTTCTAGTTTTGAGCTAAGCCCGGGGAAGCCTCCTTCATGGACTTATGGGCCCCCGAACACAGAAATTCTGGAAGAACATCAACTACTTTTCATGTGCATTATGGGCTTCCTACTTGCTCTTGATTGTCTTGGAGCAAGTGGGAGTCCTCCGTGTGGTTGTGTGGTTTGTCCCTAGTTGACTCTTGGTTCTCGTGATGGCTCACGAGACCAAGCATAGGTTTTTTCATCGGTTGAGGCTTTGCATATTGTGGTTGTGTGTTTGTTTTGCTTTTTATATATCTTGTGATCATATGTAAAATTGCAAATAGTTTTCTATAAACTTATAACGAAACACAAACCATTTTCAAAACTAAGTCTTATGATTTAGTTTTACTAACTTTTTTAAACTTAAAATCATTGTTTTTAAAATAACACCTAAACTTGTTATGTATGTTATTTTATTTATGTATTGTCCAAACTTTATTATCCATGTAGGATTAATATTAGTCATGATATGGACAACTTGACACACATAAATTAAAACAATGATTAGACTTAAGTTAAGAAATGTTTTTAACTTGTGCAACGAAGGATGAATGCATGCTCCTTTCGTACACCTTTTGATTCACATCAAAACTTTTACCTGTCAAAATTTAAGTCACGCCGTCCAATTTTGAGAACACTTGCAATTACTTTTTGCTTATGTGTGAGACCTAGGTTGAATTGTAACCCAAGGTGACTATTGTCTATCCGTGGGACCTAGATATATTCTCGCATGTTCTCAAATTGGATGACTTAATCGAGTTAAGCGGTGAGACCTTGACCCGAGGCAAAGATGGGACTAAACATGCCTACATGACACTAGTTGCTTGTTGATCTAAGAGTTGCACTTGTAATGCAATTGGTGATCGTCACCTACCAATTGAATTTACTATTGCTAGCAGATCAACTGATGTGATAGTAGAAGCACAATGTGGATCTTAGCCTTTTACGTAAATTAATTATTTTAAATTGTAAACATGGGGTAATTAATTCATAAAAGGATACTTATCAAAAATACTAAATACAAACTTTGAGAATTCAATTAATGAATTAATGCAACACAAATCGTAAACAAAAGTTTGTTCTTTTCTTGTTAAAAGGATCAAACTCAGTCTTCATTTCCTTGTAAGAAAGAGACTTGTTCCTATCCTTTTCCTTATGAGGAAAAGCCATAATAGGAATATTTGAATTGTCCTAATTCTAATCAAACTCAAAGCACACATACTCTAGAAATAGTGATATCTTGTAAAGTCAAAACGGTTAAGTATGTTTGCACATCTTATTCTTTCAAGTTCGTTTTATAACCCTAGTTCCGGTTTTGAAACCTTCAAGAAATATAAGATATTTGGATAACTAGAGAACATGTTTTCTATAGCTACCAAACTAATATGAGTTAACATAATTAGAAAACGGAAATATCAATAAACCGAAAAGTGGTAAAGGCAATTACCTAGCAATGTGTCTTAACCCGATAAACATGGAGGAACTGCATGCCTAATTTTCAAGTTTAAAATGATGGCTAGCCCATCATCTATATATTAGAACTTGATGCACTTCCTTGAATACCTAAGTACATGTTACTAGTCATAGTGATTCACATTAGCAATAATGTGTAGATATTCAAAGAAAGCAGGAAAGTATCCAATCATCACTCACTCTCCACGGGTGATGTTATCTAATCCAGTGGGAGCTAAATGATTGTATTACTGGTGACGAAACACATGTAATGTTCTCTAATCCAGCGGGAGTTGTAAGCTCTATTAACTTACAAGTTTCCCATCTTATTTCTAGATTGTCTTGAAATAATACATTACTTTCCACATATGAAGCATCATAGTTTTTATGAGAACCATTGCATGAATTTTATTAGATAACTTGTCGCGTTCCTGATGTTGCTTCCTGAAATGTTATCAATAAAATTGTTATGCATGATTCATTATAAAAGCGATAAAGTTCTACATATCTGTATTTTGATTTTGACTAAAATCATATGTTATCTGTAACATTGTCATATTTGCTTGCATAATGTTGTGCCATGCACAAGTGGGAGAAATCTTAATTGTGTGCAAGGTACAACATATAACAATATGACTAATGGTTTTTCTTGACTGCAAGATAAGAAAAATAAGGTTCTACTAGGACTTATACACATAAAATGTATGTTGCCCTAATTAGAAAAAATGTCAAGATAACATGAAAAGCTACTTCAACATATTTGCTGAATTGTTTAGTAAATATGATTATGTCTTCTTGTAAATTCATAATCATGAAGTATGTAATTAACTTGAAATTACTATTGAGGCCAATTATCGGCACTCATAATTACTTTAGTTGAATATATAATTACTTTAGTTGAATATGTTTAGGTCTCTTGTAAAGACATGAACATCAATTCCGTTAATTGTTGAAAGACTTATAACATAAAGTAAAGACGTTAATTCGTTATGTCTTCTTGTTAAAGACATGTACACTTACGACGTATAATAAAATATTTAATGTTTATGTTTTCTAGTTAAAACATACACATGAAGTCATTGACTTGGTCAAAGACTTTAAATATAAAGTATGCAGTAGGCTAAAAATACTATTGATGCCATCTGGTATGACTTGGTTGGCAGATACGTTAGCCAAAGAGTACAAGTTCATCTAATGAGTTGTGTGATAGTCTCACAACATCTATCCACGTGGAATACCACAACTTTATGGTATGTCCATCATGCATATCATTTGATCTTTGATGACTTAAACTCTTTTACCTCAAAAGCAATCAAGGTTAGAAAATTGGATGTGCCATGCGTACACCCAATATGGTTCCAACCCAGAAGGAATTTAGGACACCATTGTATTGTGGAATGGGATGAATCCCATTATGTCTTGATTGAATTTCTCAATTTGTTAAATACCTGAGAGTAAGTAATTAACAAACTAGAATCAAGAACTAACGATGTATTTTGGATGTCCCACTTGAAAACAATTTATTGTTAATCAAGATGCTAAGTACTTGGAGATTAGTCTCCACTTACAAAAGCAAGTGGGAGCACCATTAGATCTTGAAGTCATTCAAGAGCTAAATACACAACCTTCTGAGTAAACTTGCAAATGTCATACTAAGGTTGAACATGCATATGTTAAACCATAGATTGATATCTCTCATTCATAAATCCGCAAGGATACTCCTAACACCTGAATGATATATTTTATATCAATGTTAAGGGACATAAGTTGGAGGATCATAGTGAACCTGCTAACTAAAGAGATGCATTATCAGATCTTGAATCTGATGAATAGCTCAAAACTATGAATGATAAGATGCAGTCCTTGAAAGACAATCACTCATGGAGCTTGATTGATCTCTTACCAAATCAGTTAGACTGTGAGGTTTAAAATGAGTTTCTTGATGAGAATACTCAAAAGGACAAACTTGTACACACATTTAATACATGCGTAGTAGAAGGAGTTTAGTACTCAAGAAATTGATTATGATTAAATCTTCATACCTACAAACATTAAATGTATAAAGATGATTAATTGTCATACTTGTTTTCATGTAAATGAAATATGGCAATACGATTACTTTTGCAAGGACAATGAGTAATCAAAAGGTTTTATGAATCTATATAATCTTTATTTATGTATACAAGATATAAGAATCCAAGTGTGGATTAAATCATGCATCTAGGAGCAGAGATCTTAAGTTAATTACGAAATCATTAATTTGATTTTGATTAAATAAGATTACTCCTGAGTACTCTGAGAGCAAGTAGGAGCAATGCATTTATTTTCTTAAATTTCATATGTTGTTAACATATGAGAAACAATATTCCATCTAAGCTAGATTTTAATCCTTAGCCTGGAATGAAGTTTCACTTAAGGAATTTAGAAAATAAAACATACAACCTTGTTGCATGTGTTTATTAGAATAAACATAAGCGGTTAATAATCTAAACACAATATGACATGTCATTGAGCGGAGTCTCAATGATCAATCTACCTGATGAGACTGAATGCATGAATGGATTCATTATGTAAGTCGTATTATGTATTGGATTATTTATATCATTTGCATGAATGCAAAGATGAGTTGATAACAACAAATATATAAGTGAAAGTCATTAGATAATTGTTAAATGAACAACCTAATGGACCTGCAAAGGACCAAAGATTTGTTAAAATGTTTACGGATATTTGAGGATCTTAGTTATTTTTTCATTCATTGATGCTTATATAACTGAGATGATGCTCAACCCTAGTCGTAGTAGGATGACATCATGAATGATGACACCTCTAACTAGATGTGCTCGATTGAGAGCATTAATGCATTATACATTAAAAGAATAAGAGTACGTTACAGTTTGGGAAACGGTTATTATGACTGTCTAAAGTAGGTGTTTTGCCAGCTTCAAACACACCATGGAATGTATTGTTGTAATACTCGTATTGTACTTGATTGCATACATACAAAAGGACAATCATCATTCAAAACATTTTTGAATTTTGAAATAAGTATTCTTAAAGTTTACTCAGATGACTACTTGTTGTCTTGTACAACAAAATTGATCATGGTGGAAACATCAGATTCCGATCTATATGTAGTCTTGTGCATATCTGTTTTTAGTATTTGGATAATGGAACTGTAAGCAGTCGTATTATAAAATGAATTCATATACCGGGTATTATCGTCTTCATTTATACTATTGTGTTCTATATTTGCATGTTTAATCCATGAATAATTTATTTATTCTAAAATTGTCCATTGTCGGTTGATGATACGGGAGTATCATCGAATTAAGGCAAATGTGAGCGTGTTGGTGATTTATTTGCCAAACTCATATGTTGTTCATTGTGATGAACATTGGACTAACCCAACCTTCGAGATTTCACTGCATGGATCGGCGTCAATAGTGAATCTCACAAACGGTTATGTCTCTTATCCTTAGACTTGAGATGCAAGTAGGTCTTGCATGTGAGGAATTTTATTCTTTGATATGGTTAAACGCTGTCCTGAATAAGGTAGTTATAAAAACCATTTTCAGGAGTGATTTGAAACACATGAATGACACGTGCAGTCAAAATACGATTTGTTCCTCCACATGTCATGGAGTTAGATACTATTGGGCCCCTAGATGAATTGAACAGATGTTTGTATGGCCATACCCAAATGAGATTAAGATGAATCTTAATTCACTTGGTAACCGTGTTCAATATCTAGATCGAGAAACAGAATAGTTGAACAATTGGAATGACTTTGATCCATGTCTAGTGTTCAACATAGTATCTGTAACAAAAGGAAGGATTCCATATAAACCATTTAAATGAGACGTTTAAGAAACTTCCCTCACATATTTCTAGGGGCATTGGCGTGTTGCTAGACGCTAACCTTTGCTTGTATAATTACTTGATTATTATGACGTCGCAAGTGGGAGCTGTTGGAGTATGCTCGAGTCATAATAAATAATTATATGGCTAGACATATGTGAGCCTATGGGGTCACACACTTATATACAGAGACACCATTATATATATTGTATTTATCGTATTTACACTATATATACGACTACGTAACTCGGGATCAATAACGGGCTACTAATAACTAAGCTAGTACTTAGTTTATTGGATTAGACGAACAATGGGCAAGCCCATTTAGGGCCCCCATGGCAAGCCTAGGTGAGAAAGGAACAATGGAAATAGTTCAAGGGGTAAAAGGAAGTGATGGAGCTTTTGGAGGGGCTATGTGTAATATGTTAATGATAAGACTAAATATGATTTAGTCTTTGATTTGATGAGATATACATGGTAACTAACAAAAACGTTTTTCCACTCTCCCTCTCTTAGTTTTGACGGCAAAACAAACACACCCTTATAGGGTTTGTGCTTTTGATCTCATCTAACCTTATTCTAGTGTAGTTCAAGGCTAGATCGCATGTTACGGGGTCAAGACTAGCATCGGGTGGTGATCTATGACGTGTAGTGTGTTTCCATCATAGAGGTGATCTATTTTGGTCACTTGGTTTCATAGGTGGTTCGTGGTGTTGGTGATGGTCTCCATATGATTCTACCGATCACGCTACAAAGGTATAACATGTTGTTGTTTATTATTTGATTGATCATATGGCTATATGGATCCGTTGTTGGTGATGTTTTTCCGCTACGTTTATTTGATTCTTATATATTTTATATTCATACATCACCTATAAACACGACCACTTGAAATACATACATGCCCTCGTAGGTAGTCTAGTTTACCATCTTACAGTCCTTTTTGATCTCCTGATCACCTATAATGCTACTCATCTTGATCATGGACTTTATAAATGCCTTTGTGAATGCATCTTTTGAGCTTGCAAACTTCATTGCCAGATTTTTAGTTGTAGGGGAATCAAGCAAAGCTTTGTCTAAAGAAAATAAAGCCTTTTGTTGGAAAATGAGTTTGTAGTATATATTATCAAAACTTGTAGAAGAAGGATCCATTGGAACTCCTGCATTCTTGTCATTGTTCTTGGCTAGGCAAGTGCTCTACAATCACTCGACCAATGACCTGGTAATCCACACTTAAAACACTTACCAACTATGGGGTGTTCATAAGGGTTTGTAAACTTGTTGATCATGTTCGAGGTGTTCATGGACTGTTTCTTCTTATCTAAAGCAACACTTTTTAAGCCGTATTGGCTACTCTCTGGTTTGAACATGGATTGTATTGACAAGCTACTGTTTTAGTTTGAAGAAAACATGGTTGGACGGGTTCTTTTAGCATGTTGATTTTCTGCCGTAATTGCAAGATTATAAGCATCATCTAACGTGTAAACAGGGACAATAGATATTCTATCTTGGATTTCAGGTGAAAATCCATTGATATACCGTGTTAGTTGTTGAGACTCGGTTTCGGATAAATCATTCATTGATGACAAACAATGAAATTCAGTTATGTACTTCAACAGAACGATTACCATGCACGCAATTTTGGAGAAGATTAAATGTAATTTGATCATGAGTGGGTGGAAGAAACCTTCTACGTAATTCTCACTCCATTCTCTCCCAACTAGTGATAGGTAATTTGCCTTGTTGTTCACGAGTGACTTGCAAATTTTTCCACCAAGATTGAGCACCACCCTTCAACTTGTATGCAACGAGATTAACTCGATTATCCATAGGAATTTCATAGAACGTGAAAAAGGTATCCAATTCACTCATCCAATCTAAGAAATCTTCCACATTCATTGAACCATGGAATGTCGGGACATCTTTTGCACATTGCCGGTAATCAAAATCAGTAGCACCCATGTGACCAAGATGCACTCCCGTTACTTCCCATCCATCTTCATACTCTTTCTCAACATCAGAATCTTCACCACCATAATTATGTTGCTGGATATGTTGTCTCTCAAGTTGACCATTCCCGCAACCCCTGTTCAGTCATCGTGGACCACCACGATTTGGTTGATCTTCGTTCTCCTGTATTGTTAAAGTTGCTATGCTTTGAGCTATTTTTTGCAAAGACTTCCTGACGGTTTCCTCAAGTTGTTTAAATGAACTTGCTAGTTGCTCAAATTGATCGTTATTAACATCGTCACCGGCCATTATTGAGGGTTAAATTTGAAATCATCCTGCTGTTGCAATTGAGATCACAACTCCTGGATTGAAACTCGAAGAGATAACCTATCTTTGAATACCAAGTGATGTAGCGTAAGCTACAGGGTTTAGATAATTAATTATTGTCAAACTTTACGTAGGGAGTAATATGGTATACTGGACCACAGGGTTGAAAACAATTCTGGACTCTTTTTTTATTAATATCAAATCTGGAAAAAGACTGTAACAAACTCATAAACTTAACCCCCATTTATAATAGACAAACAATAATCCTAATAGAATACTAATTAAGATATCCTAGTCCTAGTCTGATAGAACTTATCAGATAACCACCAAAAAGAAATCCAAAACAGACTCCAAAACAAATAAAACTTTCTAAACAAAAGAAACATCAGATAGTGATAGTAACTTGATCAGATACTTGGGCTTCCAACTTCAATCACCGCATCAAATCCCTAAAGTGAAAGATCCTATCGGCCTCGGGGATTAACGCTCTATTAGTCTCATAAGGTGTTATTATAAAATCATTACAAACATTTTGGCAGAAAGGATAAATCAAGTCATGGGCTCTCATCTACAATATGCGGACGATACCATCTTTTTTAGAGAGCGGAATATGGAGAATGCTAGAGCTCTTATTTGCATTCTTAGTTTTTTTAAAGAAGTATCGGGGTTACGGGTGAACTTCAACAAAAGCAAATTATACGGGTTGGGAATTAGTGATGAGGAATTGGGAACTATGGCCAATGGGATAGGTTGTGATATTGGTGAATTCCCCTTCACGTTGGGCTTACCTATAAGGGAAAACATGAGTCGGGTGAATGCGTGGAAACCTGTAGTTGACAAATTGAAAAATCATTTGCCCGATTGGAAAGTGAAAACGATGTTATCTGAGGGTCGTCTAACATTGGTGAACTCAGTTCTCGAGAGCTTGCCATTGTATTATTTCTCGATGTTCCGTGTGCCTATGTGTGTTCGAAAAAATCTTGAGAGAATTTGAAAAAACATTTTTTGGGGTGGGATCGAGGATGGTAAAAAACGTTCATATGTCAAATGGAATTGATTCTTGCTTCATTTAGGGATGGGGCGAGTTAAATTGGGATCTCTTGGGGCTAAAAACTTGGCGTTGTTGGGTAAATGGTGGTGGAGATTTAGGACGGAGGGTGGGGCATTTTAAGTTAAGCTTATTAAAAGTATTCACAGGGCATCTAGGGATTTGGCGGTCTAGGGGGAAGGGGGTTAGCATGATATTGTTAAGTGTGGCATTGAGATTGATGGATTGGGGTTAAATTTGTCTTCTTCATGTTTGGGAATATTAGGCGACAGGAGAGATATTATATTTTGGGAGGATAGGTGGATAGATAATAGGAGGCTTTGCGATATATTTCCTAGATTGTTTCATTTAGATAGAATTAAAGAGGGTAGTGTAATGGACAAGGGAACTTGGTTAAATAATGGGTGGGTTTGGGCTTGAGATTTGATTAGAAGCATTAGTGGTAGGGTATGTAGGGTATATGATGATAATACATGTAGGGATAGATAGAGGTAGGCATTCGATGTAAAAGGCGGATTCAAAGTCAAAACGTTAATGGGTTTGATCGAGGAGAAGATTCTTGAAGTGGAAGTTGGCGGTCAAAAACGCTTTGGAACCAGTTAGTCCCAAAGAAGGTCAACATTTTTGTGTGGAGAGCGCGCAAAGGTAGGCTTCTGGTTCGTATGGAACTCAACAAAAGAGGCATTGACTTGGATTTGGTACTTTGTGCTTTGTGTAATGATAGTGTGGAAACATGTACTCATTTTTTATTCACTTGTGATTTAGCAAATGAGTGTGTGGACCAAACTCTTTAATTGGTCAAAAGTGGGGAATGGTAACGCGTTTACTATTGATGAAATTTTTTTCTCATAGTGGAAATGTTATTGTTCCTACCTCTCCATCGGATATATGGTAAGAGATAATTTGGATGTCCGAATACTTCATTTAGAAGAAGAGAAATGCTCGTGTGTTTGGCAATAAAGTATCCAGTGTTAATAAATTTTTACTAGGCATTCAACTTAAAAGCTATGAGTAGATAGTGAGAAGATAAAAGAAATATAAAGTGATAGATTGGCAACAATGGCTACGAGATCCTCTGAACATTTTTGTATAGCAACATCAGTTTTATTTTCGAATAGCTAGAGTATTCGAGTAAGTATAATGCGACATTTTGTTGGTATTTGTTTGACAGATAGCATGTGGGACATCAGTAGGTACAAAATAAGATGAGCTTCTTGTACCAATTTTAAGGTTTTGGGTTGGTCTTGGGTTGCAGTGGGGCATGGGGCATTTACATTGGTTAGTGGTTGTGTCCGACCATATGTAGATGGTTTTGTGTCCTTTATGCACTCAATGATTGGCTTCTGATGTATATGGGACTGATATCTTGGAATTCAACTATGCTGTGGGACATGCTCTACTATTTTGACTTATGTTTTTGAGAGCACACCCTCAAGGTCAATCCAAGAAATATTTTCATTTATTATTATCACTCTAATAAGACAAGGGAGAATTTATTTGGTGGCTTTCACGTGACAGTATGAAATCTTGCACTTCATTGTTTCAACTTTCAACCGTGGCCACATATTTCAAGAGTTAAGTTTGTAATATACTATTAATTGAGTCATTCATTTAGTTTGTTAGTACTATTCGAGTCAGTCATTTTGTAATACAAAGGTAGAACAGTTGTTTTCCACTGTATGTCATTTTTCTTTTGGGTCCCATTTTTTTTAATTATCTTATTAATCGAAATGGGGCGGCTTGTATTGTATTTTAGTTTTTTTTTGGAGGTTCTCAATAATATGTTGCATTTCTAAAAAAAATATTATAATTAAATTGATTTTTTTTGTTGGGTTTCTAACTTGACATTGCGAGCCAACTTATTCCAAGAGCAACTACCTTTTTGGATAGCCCGGAGTCAACGCAGATGAACCTCTGTGGCCAAAGGGGATTAATTTTGTCCCCGGAGCTGTCTAAAGTGTTGTTAATCATTAGTAAAAATACTTTAGTGATTATGTCATGAAAATAAAATGTACATTTAACATGCCTTTAAAATTCTCCAACGTAATCATCAATATGTTGTGCATTAAACTTTGATATGCAATAATACCTTTTACTTCTGAATTAATCATATTTACCTCATTTAGAATTAATTATCACTAGTCTACTTTAAATGATAGTTTGGTAATATTTTATAATATAGTCATTCCCCACTTTCTAAACAAATTTATAACCATAGAATGAGCAAGCTAATGTTCCTATTATGTGAAAGTTGAAGTTAAATATAGATAAAACAATATTAGTTTGTGTTAGCTCTCATGATAAGTTGATTGACGGATTATATATAGTTATCGGCTGCTTAGTATATGAGGAGATGTCCCTTAAATTGGGTGTTTAATTCTGCTCAAAGACCAAAAACTAGAAGGTAAATGTTGGCGTATTTGCCTAGACGACACGTACCGGATCGAACGAATCTCCACGTATTCGAAGAACATGGTCCAAAGGAACGTGTGACGAATGATAAGAACATAAAAGATCACCCTTTATCCAGAGTATCCTTTTAACCAACGATCCATGCTATAAACCATGCCTGCGCCACCTATCCCCGATATTTTGGGATTGTGTCCCCCACGTGACCTGACACCTAGCACATAGGCTAGGGTGTAGACCTCGGCTTGCTCCTTCCCAATGTAATAGGTATAGTGTTTTTGGGTAGTATAAATACCCCAAGTACATTCAATGCAAAGGATCTCTCTTTTCACGCATTTATTCTCACATTTATTACTATACCCTTCGGCCTATAGCCAATACTTATTCTCTCGCTGGAGCTTGGTCTTGGGGTCACACCCAAGGCGATCAAGGCTAACACGTGTTTTCACCTATGCAATCCGAAGAGATCTACACATGCTCTATCCGGGGAGCAGAATTTTAACAGTAAACATAAGTAACTAAGTTTTCAGATCATGAATGTTTATCAGTTTATGCTTCATAAAATATGATGTTTAAGACAATTGAATGATGTCAATACTGGGCGTAATTCAAATGTAGATTGTGTTACTAAGAATGATGTGGTACTAGTAAGGATCTTAGTCATAATGCTAAAGCTAATGTCAATAATAGTACTAATTTGAATGAGAGTAGGAAGGAAACCACTAGTACTTTGGCAGATATGCTTAAAACTAGTTCTCATGATAACACACTTCTCATGGTTCCAACTGAATTGAATGAAAATGGGGTGTAAATTGCTATTTTTGATGAAGAAATTGTTGAATTAGGAAGTGCTAAGTGGGATAAAACTGTGTGTGGCCAATTTTTATGTTGTATGGTTAGTTTTAATGAGGCTAGGTATCATATAAGGAGAAGGTGGAATAAGTTTGGTCTTGAGGATATGCCTGTGATGATAAAGGGATCTTTTTCTTTAAGTTTCAAGATGAACAAGGAATATTACAAGTCATTAGTAATGGCCCTTGGATGGTTAATAACAAGCCTTTGTTTGTCCAAAGATGGGGTATTGATTTTTGTTTGGACAAAACAGAACCTAAGAAGTTGCCTGTGTGGGTTAAACTGCTTAATGTGCCTTTAGAAGCTTGGAGTATGAAAGGAATAAGTACTTTAGCTAGTTGTTTAGGCAATCCTCTCATTATGGGTGAAGTGACTACTGATGTTTGCAAGACAGGAATGGGTAGTCTAGGTTTTGCTAGGGTGCTGATTGAATTGAATGCTAAAAAGCAATTCAAAGATGTGATTGAAATAGCCTATAGGAAGAAAGATGCTAGTACAAGTATGACTAAATATGTTCAGGTTGAGTACACTTGGGAACCTAGTAGGTGTAGCCATTATTGTGTATTTGGGCATGATGATGTTAACTATAGATTGATTCCAAGAGAAACTGAAAATGTGAAAACCAAAAATGATCATGGTGATGTAAATGATGGTTTTCAAAAAGTGACATATAGGAATGGGAAAAGTGAGAGTTACAATAATAACAATAGAGTTTTTGAGAAGAATGGTTTGAATAGTTACACAAGGGGAAATACTTATACTAATAGAATGTATGGGTATAAGCAAAACAATAATAAGCACAATTTTAGGCCTAAACAAAGTCTTGAAGTTAATAATCAAGCTGAAAAGATTAATAATAATAATAAGGTGAGTCAGAATGTTGGTAATAGTTGTGGAAATATTAAAGACAATGGGAGTAGTAGTAAAAATGATGTGGATGAGAAGGAAGTGTTACAGGGTGAAACTCCAGTGAATAGATGTAATGATAAGAACTCAAGTGATGGGAAGAAACAAATTAATGTGGGAGTAATAGGAGAAAACAGATATGTGATGAGATGAAAAGTGTACAGCTTTTAGGGGTCATTTAAGCCCAAAGTCGAGATTATTTGATCAAATACTGCCCTAAATCGTTATTTTTGTCATTTTAGGTTGTCACAACTCGTAATTTCATGTCCTGTTTCAAACGTCGAAATTCCAATTTTTATCTCGGGAAGTTACTATTCACTTTTACTATTCACAAAACACTATTCATGTCCGAAATTTTTATTTCATATTCTCATAAGTTAAACTATTTTAACGGTAATCCGAGAGTTTGGCGCTCGTCGGATCATTTCTGCAAAAATCACAAAGCCGAGTCCGAGATTTACATTCAGGTTTAAACGTCCTTCCGGCACCCCGATATGTCCATAAAACAATATAAACAACAAAAATATGATTTTCTTTCATTTTACGACAATTCTAAAAGTTTTGGAATTTTACGTTTTTCAGTTCAGCGTTTTACGCGAATTACGCGTTTTTAACCCGCGTTTCCAGTTTTAACAACGTTCAAGCAACCCAATGGAACTTACCATTCATTTTATATTTTATTATGGAGTATTTTGACAAGTTTAGTCATTCTTTCAAGTTTCATATTTTTACGATATCCGAATTTACGTTTGGCGATTTAAAACTTTACGGTTTGCGATTAACGGAACCAAAACTGACTCCGTAAACCAGATAATACCAAGCTTACTACATACTCATCAACCATGTGCAGCCCCCCCCCCCCCCCATCCCATGTTACTTCAAGTTGACCATTTAATTACCATTTTGCCATCAAGATTAGATATTTGCTTGAAAAACAACTAAAACAATCACTAGTTCATTTTTCAAGATCAAAAACTCATTTCTCTCTTTTCTCCTTGGAGACTCACGACCAAGAAACACCATGGATCAAGATCCATTATTTTTCAAAGATCAAAGCATCAAAGTTGTTCATTTCATCATCCTAATCAAGAATCATAACACAAAAACACAAGTAATCCAAGGTTTCTAATCATCTCACCACCTATTATTTCAAAGTGAATATTCAAAATTATTTTCTTGTTTTCATCTAATTAACATATGTATCTCATGGTTTTCATGCTTAATTTCATGTACAAGTTAGCTATACCACATTATTTTTGTTAACTTTTTGAACATACAAACCCTAGATTTTGATTTAGGTGTTCCTTTGTTAAATTAACATGATTACTAGTGATTAGGAACCCATGGCACCCTAAGAAGGTGTATGGTAGGATTAGTATAGCTTTGTGGTGTTTTGCAAGAGATTTGGTTGAAGTAGAAACTAGTTTTGGACATGAAAAATGGATTTGTAACAAGTATATAAACCTACTGTCCCACTTTTGTAAATTCTGGAAAATCAGTAAACATAAAGGAAACTTTGGCAAAATTGTTAGAAAATACTTTCAAAAACGAAGCCGTAGGCGAAAGAACGGATTAAAAAGAGTTTATAACGAAGGAGATATGAATTTTTCAATATTAACGACGAAAACTATTTTCCGGAAAAATACATGCTGATGGACGTTTTTCGTCGGGTAAAAAGAGACTTTAGACGTAACCCGGAGGAGCCAAGCTTTCCAAAATATATTACTACATACTAAGACGTAACCGTGGATATAAAGAACAAGTAAAATGGGCTTATAACGACAAAGATATTCACGTTTCAATATCGGCAAAAATCCTCTATAATTGGCAGCTTTTAGAAATAATAATAACACTACGTACTAAATTCTAGATTTTCTAGAAATATTAACCAAGTACCCAATTTCATAACTAATGATGTATTAGTGATTACAAGTATATTTTCATTAGTACAAGGCGTTATTTCAAGGATTTCAAACCGAGGATTTCAACACAAACATTGGTACATACGATATATATATAAGTATATATATTGCAACTAGCTTTATTTTCTAATAGCAATATTTTCCTAAGTCTTGGAATATATATTTTTGATAACAACAAGTGCTTTTCCAAAGAGTAGAGTGGTATAGGAACATGTGCATGGACATTCATAACATCATTTCATGATCTAAAGTAGATCGTTCATCATTCATATTAGGTTGCGGCTAGTGTGCGCGCCTTGTTTTTCAGCTCATTACATGTTCATGGTACCATCATATCAGGTGAGTCATAGCCCCTACTCTTTTAATCGTTTTGTAAACTCTTTGGGGGAGAATACATGCTCGTTTTACTAAAACGCATTACTCGCTTTACATGGTTAATTACTCAAATATTTTCAGCTTTGTCTAAATACTTGTTTGATTATCCGAGTACAATACTATTCACTTGCTACCTACTTGCTATTTACTCATGGACATGAATGCATAAACTTAAACTATTTACCGATTGCCTAAGATTGCCTAAGTTAAGGACCGGTAGCTACAATTTCATGGGTATGTTTGATTAGCTACAATTTCATGGGTATGTTTGATTACCTACAATTTCATGGGTATGTTTGATTACCTACAATTTCTTGGGTATGTTTGATTACCTACATTTCCTAGGTATGGGATTACCTACATTACTTGGGAGCGTAACCTCCTACATATAGCTAAAAAACCTTTTCGGTGCCTTGAACTTAGTGCAATCAATATTCATTTTAGGCGTTTTGCTTATGGTCAGATTCATTTTTGTGGCGACATCGCCAAGGCTACATTATCACTCTTACCTTTATATAGCAGTATTGCTACAATTATCTTTGAATCTAGATACAAGGATTACTTTTGTACATTATTACTCAAATCACATTTGGCAGTGGGTTGTAAACACACAGGTTACAAGTCTCTTATGGCGGGACTTGTAACTGAGTGGATTTACGATGCCTTTGCTGGGAAATCTTCATTCATATGCATAACATTCTTTTTCACAAGACTCTATGAAATCACCAACCTCGTGTTGACACTTTAGCATGTATTTTCAGGTATTAAGCAATGGCACGCTACTGGAGGTTTTGGCAGGGCATGGCATGGTCATAGAAGACTCTGATTTTTCATTTGGGGACCGTTTTAAACTAGTTTAAGGGCCTACTTCCGCACTACTTTTAACAATGTCAATTCAACATTTTTGATTAAACTATTTTATTCTAAATGATTCAAGTGAAAACCATTTTTGAACATGTGTTGTAATACCAATTGAGTTACACCCCAGCTACATGTATGCTTCCGCTGGACCCGATTTTGGGGGTGTGACATAGGTACTTTGGAGAAGAAATCTGGAAAAGGAAGCATTTTGGACGTTTTTGGAGCGAATAGTGAAGAAAACGGCAAAGTCTCCAAATCAAGTTGGAATTAGTACCTGACGGCGTCAAGACTTACTTGTGACGGTGTCACGTTATGGCAAAGAGGTGGATAAAAAGTATAATGAGACGCGCCATAATGTTTTTGGAATTTAACACGTGACGGCGTCACCAAGGCCGTTACGTGTAATTTGCTCTTGACGGCCATGAGAAGATTTATAAGAGACGGCGTCATATCTGGATCTAGGCAATACGAGGATTTCTTTGGTGGTGAGTTGACGGCGTCAGACTCAACACGTGACATCGTCAGACCCTAAAATCTGTATGTAGTTTTCTAATTTTCATGTATTAAGAGGAGAATTTTAGAGAGACTTTTGGGAGAACTTGTGGAGAAACCCTAGGTCGAATTTTACAGGGTTTTTCACCCTTTTATCATCCATGTTTTAATAAAGATAAGTCTTCCAATAATCATTCAATATGTCTATGTGTTGTTTGATTCTATCTTATGCTTGTCTTTACTTTAACATGCTAGGCTAGGTTTTCTTTGTGTTTGCTTAGATGTAATGAAACCTAGCTATTGATTATTGGTTGGTTGCTTGTTATTAATTGTAATAGATGAATGATTTCGATGTTAGGCTTAAGAAAATTGGCAGACTTCCAATTGGTAACATGCTTGAACATCTTAAGAAACATGATCGGATGTGTACTACGATTAATTGGTTATATTTAATGCATGAGTAAATACTAAGGAGGCCATGTTAGAAGCTAGTAGTCGGCTCGACATAGGAAGAGGTAGAAGCTTATAGATTTAGGAAAGATTGTACACGGCCCTACGAATGGTGTTAAGGAATATAACCATCATCCATGAAATTGTAACAAACTGATGCGTGGAATTGTGCCCTCGCAAAAGGTTTTACCTCTCAAGGGATCTTGAGAAGCTTGCAATCCCCACCAGGCAGTGTACCTGTTCGTTCTAGTATAGTATAGTGACAAGTACCGGGGGATTGATCGTTCTAATCTAGGAATA
Source organism: Artemisia argyi (assembly GCA_030686995.1). Lineage (NCBI taxonomy): Eukaryota > Viridiplantae > Streptophyta > Magnoliopsida > Asterales > Asteraceae > Artemisia > Artemisia argyi. The sequence continues at coordinate 58,743 of JARVZY010001816.1, read as the reverse complement.
GTGTTCGCTAGGGTTAAAATTCTATTAAACTAGGTCTAGGGGTGAGGGATGATTCTTTTTGTATTTTTTATATTTTAAGAAAAGCAAGTAAAATCTCAGGTTTTGAAGGAGTGGGCAGAATTAGTTGCTAGTCAATTAACCCAATTAACTACAGATGCAATCTAAATAAAATAAAATAAAGTTAAACTAATTGTGGTGTAAACAAATAATGAGAGAAATTGTGTTTACTTAGATTTCATTACTCCCTAGATATCTTTTACCGGTTGATTAGCTTGTTACAATTTAATGGATGATGGATTATATTCCTTAATACTAGTCGTAGGGCCGTGTACGATCTTCCCTAACTCTATAGGCTTCAACCTCAATCCTATGTCGAGCCGATTAAAAGCTCCTAACATGGTATCACTGGAAGTTACCTATGCATTAAATATAACCAAATAATCGTAGTACACATCCGATCATGTTTCTTAAGACGTTCAAGCAAGTTACCAAATGGAAGTCTGCCAGTTTTCTTAAGCCTAACATCGAATTCATTCATCCACAACAATTACAAACAAACCATCAACAAATAATTAACATCTAGGCTTCATTACATCTAAGCAAACATGAAAGAAACCTAGCCTAGCATGTTAAAGAGAATACAAGCGTAAGATATAATCAAACAACAGATAGACATATTGAATGATTTGGTAAATTACTTATCTTCAATTGAACATGGAAGAAACAAAGGGTTGAAACCCTTGAAATAGCTAGAAAATTTGTCTAGGGTTTATTCCCTCAAAGTTGCACACAATGAGTGAAAACTAGAAAACTATATATAGATTTTGTAATCTGACGGCGTCAAGAGTTAAGTCTGACGCCGTCAACTCGCCGCCAAATTAAACTCGTATTGCCTAGATCCACTTCTGACGCCGTCACTCTATATGGGTTATGGGCCGTCACTCTTTATGATAACTCTTGATGGCCTTGGAATTTTTGTACATGACGCCGTCAGACCCTCTTCACAAAACATTCTAGCGCGTCACGTGTATTTGATTTATCTACCCTTTTGTCAACTCATGACGCCGTCACTAACACCTTGTGACGCCGTCAAAGGCAATTTCCAGCATGCTTTTGAGACTTTGTCGTTTTCTACACTTTTTCGCTCCAAAAACGTCCAAAATGCTTCCTTTTGTCAAATTCCTCTCAAAAGTACCTAAAATGACAAAAGAAATGATTTAGGAAATATTTGATCAAATAATCTCGATTTTGGCCTTAAATGACCCCCCAAAAGAGGTACACTTTTCGCTTCATCACAAACTAATCAACTAGTAAAAGATAGCTAGGGAGTAGTGAAATCTAAGTAAACACGTTTCTCTTACTATCGTTTTTCTCCACATTTACTTTCTTGTTATTTTATTTTTATTGCATTTTTAGTTATTTGGGTTAGTTGACTAGCAACTAATTCCGCCCACTCTTCCAAAACCCGAGATTTTTACTTGCTTTCTAAAAAACCATAAAAATACAAAAAGAATCATCCCTCACCTCTAGACCTAGTTTAATTAAGTTTTGATCCTAACGACACTATTCCCCGAGAGAACGATCAATCCCCCGGTACTTGCCACTAGACTATACTACATCGGTCAGGTACACTGCCTGGTGGGGATTACAAGCCACTTGAGATCCCTTGAGAGGTAAAACCTTTTGCGTAGGTGCAATCCCACCATCAAATTGTTGGCGCCGCTGCCGGGGGATAGTTATTGATTAGGTTGAAATTTCTTTTTATTAGGTCTACTTGCTAGATTCCTTTCTAGTAAGATTTTTATTTTATTTTTATAGGTTTCTTTAGTCTATCTTTTTCTTTGTTCCTTTGTTCGTAACCGTTGCCATCCACCATCATGGAAGGTGGTAATCTCTTTGACCCCGCCAACCCACCACAACAAAACCACCCACAAAACCCACCACAACCAAATCAACTTCCTAGACCCCGCACTTTAAGAGAGTACTCCCGTCCTAGCCACCAAGGCTATCGAAACACCATTGAGCTCACTTAAGGAGCCAATGTTTCTCCCTTGCGATCCTACACCATCTGGTTGGTGCACAGCGGATGTGCATTTCATGGACTTCGTTTCGAAGATCCTAATCAACATCTCAAGGATTTCCTCAAAATTGTAGATTCCATAGATCTTGATGTTGAAACTCGAGAGACGACCCGATTGCGTCTCTTCTAATTCTCTCTACGTGACCAAGCTAGTCAATGGCTTGAGCGTTTACCCGCGGGATCCATCACCTCTTGGGATGATCTCACCACTTGTTTCCTTGCTCAATTTTTCCCACCGGGGAGAACCACCAAGCTAAGAAATGACATCTTGATGTTCGAACAACGTCAAGGTGAAACTCTCTATGAAGCATGGACTCGTTTCAAGGACTTACTCCAAAAAGTCCCTCATCATGGCATAGATCTTTGGCTCCAAGTCCAAATCTTCTATGACCACATCAATCTCTCCAAGAGGCAAACCATTGACCAAGCGGCCGGTGGCAAGCTACATGATCGAAGTGCTGAAGAATCCTGGGAACTCATAGAAGATCTTGCTCTCTATGACAATGAAAGTTGGAATGATCCCCGTGATTTGAAGAAAACATTCAAGGCAATATCCCTGCCTTCGAACAATGCAAGCACTCCCGACCGTAGGATCATGGAAGTTGAAGACCAAGTTAAGTTTCTCATGAAATCCAACGAAGCTCCTAAACCTTCAAGCCAAGTGAACAAAATCACTTCTTCATGCGAATTATGTAGTGGTCCCCACGACACTCGTGATTGCATGGAACTCCCCGAACAAGCTTTTGCGGATTACGCATCCTCGCGTACCGACGGAGCGGGAGACAAGTGGTACACTTTCAAACCCGAGCCAAACCCTTATGGTGATTCATAGAACCCCTCTTGGAAAAATCACCCAAACTTTAGGTGGAAACAAAATCAAAATATGCCCCAAAACAATTCTTCCAATCCACCTAATTGTTACCAATGAAACGGTCCACCCCCAAACCGTACTTTCAACAACAATCCTTCCAACAACTATGGTAGTACCAACAATCTTGAAGGGTTTATGTCTAAATTTATGGCATCTCGAGAAGCTCGTATAGCTACGTTTGTATCCGAATTCAATCAACAACAAACAAAGATGATCAATAAAATTGACAACTTGTTGAAAGCTCTTAACAATCAAGTGTTGACCACGCCAACTAAGGAGACCAGGAACACTAATAGTGGAACCCAAGTTAAGGATCCCTCATCATCCAAGCATGTCCACTTTGTTATTAAGCTAATCGATAAGGATAGGGAAGAAGATGATGTAGATAGGGTTGGAATTGATAATGAATCTAAGAAGGAGGATAATAAGGATGGGAAGGTAGAGGAAGTAGAAAATGTAGAGGAATACTTTGATAGGTTACCTACCAAGGAAGAACGGGAATACCATAAGGATTTATTCGATGACCCCGAGACACCTTACGTCCTAGGTTCACCAATCATTAAAGCGGGTGACCCCTCTAATATCAATATATCGTGCAACATTGGGCATATGCATGTGTGGAAAGCCTACATCGATCTTAAATCTCCTATAAACCTTATGACTAGGCTCCACTATAATTGGATAATGAAGAAGCAACTCGGACCTAGGATATTTCCCGACACGGGTTGGATGAGTAACTTTGAAGGAAAAGTAAAGGGATTGCATGTGCTTGTAGGAAATTTCACATATGTTACCGACTTTGTGATTCTAGAAGATATTCGACCAGTAATAGATAGTTGCCTAACTCAAGTAGTGTTTGGAAAGCCGTTCATTGAAGCCTTTAAAATGAGTTATGACACATCTTTAGGGATACTCAGATTCAAGGACAAAACCGATGAAGTAGCCTACCAAATGCCATATAAGATAGATCAATACCGACTTCTATCGGATCTTGAGAAAGAGCACAAACAAGCGGTTTACTATAGGAATGATGAGGATATACGTAGAGGAGTAGACCATGTAATGAGAAAAATACTTGGTTTCTACAAAGAATGCTTGCAACTAGGTCCGGAATACAAAACTAAGATTGAGGATGACCTAGAAGATGTGACTAATGACGAGGTCACGTAATAGCCCGTGACTTTGAGTCTAGCTACAAGACTCGTTAATAAAAAAAAAAGCGCTTCTTGGGAGGCAACCCAAGCTTTATTGTTTGTTTATTTGATTTTATTTGTTTCCATATGTATATTTTATTTTTATTGTTTATGGTTCATGTTTCAAAATAAATTGTAAAAATGCTTTATCTTGTTGTTTAACTTCGTCTTAACTTCATACAAAGGTATTTTGAAAAAGTTAAGTGTAAGGGAAATCTAAATTTGTTTCTAAGAACGAGATTGGACATGAACCACAACAATATTAAATGAATGTGCATATTAGTAATTGTTTGAGTCAAATGCTTGTATCGAGTCATAATGATGTTTTGCAGGATTTCCATGAATTAAGGCATGAGTTTTTCCAAAAATTTTCCAGAAACTTAACATAAGATTTCTGTCAGAGCACTCTGACGGCGTCAGGATTATAACCTGACGGCGTAAAATTCTGAAAAATTTTGCGAGTTTTGTTTTTCTACCCGAGTCTTAAAGTTTTTGTAAATTCTTTAGTTTTATAAACTCCAGGAAATCTTCAAACATTCATTCCACAAGCATTATATCTTAATTTGCTTTCTAGGATTTTATTATATATATAGATTGCCGCCGATTTTACGCGAGGTTTGCCATGGTTGTTTTCTCAGGTTTAATAGGTCATATTGGACAAGAAGATGATTTATATTTCTGGAGGGAAGCTTTCAACGTTCATTTTCTTGGAGGAGGATCTAACCTTGTTACCATATTATTCACACCGAACGAATCAGGGGAGTATTTGTTTCATTCTTTTACCTTCATTACTTTTACATCCTTTTTATTGAACATTGGGGACAATGTTCAGCCTAAGTGTAAGGGGAGGGTAAATAATGATACCTTAGAGAATGCAATTGCACTTGAGTTTGTTTGTTCAAAAGTAGGTGTGTAATAAAACTAAGAGAAATACTTGTTAGGCCAATTTTAGCGCCAAATTTAAAATTTTTTACAACATTTAGGAGTGAAGCTTTAGTCCTAATGAGCGTGTCATGGATAGGAGTTGTATGACTAGCACGAAAAGTCGTACCACTCAATATTTTCCACCCCAAATATGTGAGGTTCGCCCCTAGATTTGTTAGGAAAAGATGCTTATGAGTGTACCAATAGTACTTAGATTCTAGAACTTACGTTAGTAATGCATCCCGAGACCGCTAGTGAGACTACATTTGTGTAGTTAGGATTTACTACATGATAAGAGGCATTAGGATAACCCTTCTGTTGAACCCGTATCATAATTACTTGACCTATGAAGTCATAATTACTTGACTAGTAAAGTCAATTAATTTTTCCCACGCCTTTGCGATGTACTCATTTTAGTACACGATACCCCTAGTACAACCCTCCGAGCCTATCTTTTTCGTTTCTAACTTTAAGCATTTTACTTAAAGGAATAATTTGTTTAAAATCCACCCCAAATGTGCAACCAAATCGCCTTAGCCATCCTTGTATGCACTCATCTTTAGTACATTATTGTTATATGTTTAAAATCTTAGTTAATTGTCTAATTGATTACATGGTTGCTAAGTCGAGTCATATCTTGTACATATTTTTTTGGGACTCATGGGACTCATGGGTAAAGTACTATTGTTATGGAGTATTGGGGAAGACGTCAATTTTACCCCCATATGTGCGCTAATATTTAAAAAGTACTCCAAGTGTTTTGATTATCTTAATTCGAGTCATTAGAATAGTTAATTGTAAAGTATGTAAAAGTTCAAGTGTAACGGTAATGCAAATTTCCTACGATGTATTATTTTGGATAGTAGGGTAAGAGTGTACGCAAAAAAAAGTAAATAAAAAAAAATCAAAAATCAAAAAATCAAGAAAAAATAGAAAAAGAAAAAGAAAAACATACGGACTACCATCCCGTTTCCTTTTATGTTTATTTTATGTTTTTGATTAGCTTAAGTCGAGTCGAGTCTTGGCTTAGCAACACCACATTGTACATGTAATTGAGCAAGATGATTAACTCGCCACCAGTAAAGATTGCATTTATCCAACAAAACCGTGTTTATCATATCCCTACACCTCACGTTATAACCCTTTAAAAGACCTTTTTGATAGTTTATCCTAGGTGTTTACGCCAAGTGGTGGAGGTTTGATCCTTTCCCAAGCCTATGGTAATCTATGTGCTATGACAGGTAGTGAGAGATATTTTCCACTTTCATATTGTGATATATACTTTTATTACACCCGAGAGATGTGAGTATCTAAACACTATTTGTGAGGTGCTAGTGTATAATTTCCGTGCTTGTTTTGGTTGAAGTGGAACGATTATTTGTTGTAATTACTTTTATATTAGTCTTAAATGACCCCTAGCTTGTATTTTGATTAGAATAAAAGCGCATTTGCTTGAGGACAAGCAAATCTCAAGTGTAAGGGTATTTGATGAGATGAAAAGTGTACCGCTTTTAGGGGGTCATTTAAGCCCAAAGTCGAGATTATTTGATCAAATATTGCCCTAAATCGTTCCTTTTGTCATTTTAGGTACTTTGGAGAAGAAATCTGGAAAAGTCATTTTAGGTACTTTGGAGAAGAAATCTGGAAAAGGAAGCATTTTGGACGTTTTTGGAGCGAAAAGTGAAGAAAACGGAAAAGTCTCCAAATCTAGTTGGAATTAGTATCTGACGGCATCAAGACTTACTTGTGACGGCGTCACATTATGGCAAAGAGGTGGATAAAAAGTATAATGAGACGCGCCAGAATGTTTTTGGAATTTAACACGTGACGGCGTCACCAAGGCCATCACATGTAATTTGCTCTTGACGGCCATGAGAAGATTTATAAGAGACAGCGTCAGATCTGGATCTAGGCAATACGAAGATTTCTTTGGGTGTGAGTTGACGGCGTCAGACTCAACATGTGACGCCGTCAGACCCTAAAATCTCTATATAGTTTTCTAATTTTCATGTATTAAGAGGAGAATTTTAGAGAGACTTTAGGGAGAACTTGTGGAGAAACCCTAGGTCGAATTTTACAGGGTTTTTCACCCTTAAATCATCCATGTTTTAATAAAGATAAGTCTTCCAATAATCATTCAATATGTCTATGTGTTGTTTGATTCTATCTTATGTTTGTCTTTACTTTAACATGCTAGGCTAGGTTTTCTTTGTGTTTTCTTAGATGTAATGAAACCTAGCTATTGATTATTGGTTGGTTGTTTATTATTAATTGTAATGGATGAATGATTTCGATGTTAGGCTTAAGAAAACTGGCAGACTTCCAATTGGTAACATGCTTGAACGTCTTAAGAAACATGATCGGATGTGTACTACGATTAATTGGTTATATTTAATGCATGAGTAACTACTAAGGAGGCCATGTTAGAAGCTAGTAGTCGGCTCAACATAGGAAGAGGTAGAAGCTTATAGAGTTAGGGAAGATCGTACACGGCCCTACGAATGGTATTAAGGAATAACCCGTCATCCATGCAATTGTAACAAACTAATCAAATAGTAAAAGATAGCTAGGGAGTAGTGAAATCTAAGTAAACACGTTTCTCTTACTATTGTTTTTCTCCACATTTACTTTCTTGTTATTTTATTTTTATTGCATTTGTAGCTATTTGGGTTAGTTGACTAGCAACTAATTCCGCCCACTCTTCCAAAACCCGAGATTTTTACTTGCTTTCTAAAAAACCATAAAAATACAAAAAGAATCATCCATCACCTCTAGACCTAGTTTAATTAAGTTTTGATCCTAACGTCACTATTCCCCGAGAGAACAATCAATCCCCCGGTACTTGCCACTAGACTATACTACATCGGTCAGGTACACTGCCTGGTGGGGATTGCAAGCCTCTTGAGATCCCTTGAGAGGTAAAACCTTTTGCATAGGCGCAATCCCACGCATCAATATGCAATTTTGGAATCACTTGCTGAGGAAGAGGTTTTAAGGCTTAATAATGAGGATTGGATACATGTTGATAGTGTGTTAGAAACTAATGAGGATCCAATAGTGAATGAATGGGATAATTGGAATGATGAAATGAAAGTATATTATAAGAACAAAAAAGAAATGATCGATGCTTCTAAGAAATTAGAGAATAATGAGGATGTTGTGCAAGACTTATCTCAAACTGGAGAGAGTTTACTAAGGAATGAGGTTGAGGGTATTTGCAGTCATACCCTTAACTAATAGTTGTATTTGTTTCAATAATACCATTGTATATAGATAGTATTGTAATTTTTTTTTCTTTTTTTTTTTTTTTTTTTTTTTTTTGCTTTTTGTGTGAAAAAACAGAAAGAGTGTATAGTGAACCAAAAGAATTGAGAGAGTTGGAGAGATCAAAAACAGAAAGAGAGTTTTTATGTGTATAAAAATAGACAAAGTGTATTGTGAGCCAATAGAATTGAGAGATTGATGAGTCAAAAATAAAAAGAGAAGTATTGTGTGTAAAAACAGACAGAGTGTTTTGTGAGCCTAAAAGAATTGAGAGATTAGTGAGTCAAAAACAGAAAGAGAAGATTGTGAGTGGAAAAACAGGCAGAGTGTTTTGTGAGACAAAAGAATTGAGAGAAGTTGTGAGCCTAAAAACAGAAAAAGAGTATTGTGTTTTAAAAATAGACAGAGTGATAAGTGAGCCAAAAGAATTGAGAGAAAAAGTGAGCCAAAAATAGAAAGAGAGTAAAATGGATATTAAAGTTACTTCATGGAACATCAGAGGTTTGAGCACTTCTGATAAACAAAAAGAGGTGAAAAAGATTATTATTGAGGAAAAACTTCAGTTGTGTGCTATACTAGAAACACATATCAAGTATAGTAAAGTCAACAGAATTGGTGACAAAGTATTTGGTAATTGGGACTATGTAACAAATGCTGAGGATAATAACAAAGGGTGTAGAATCATGGTTGGATGGGATCAAAATAAGATGGACGCCTGGTTGATTACTAAAAAAAGACAGAGTATGCTTTTGTTGGTAGAAACTGCATGTCAAAAGACCAGGTTCTTCTGCACCATTGTATATGCTAGTAACTCTGAATTGAAAGAAGACAATTATGGAAAGAAATGGAAGGTTATAAGCAGGTTACTGATGGAAATTCTTGGGTAATACTAGGTGATTTTAATGTAACTTTGGAAGTCAATGAACATTCTAATGGAAGCTCAATGCACTCTACTGACATGATGGAATTTAAAAGGTGTGTTGAGAAAATGGAAATTGAAGACTTATTAAGCTCTGGATTTCAATATACTTGGACTAAAAGTCTGAGGAACCCCAATTGCAAAACACTGAAGAAGCTAGAGAGGGTAATGGTCAATGAGAACTTCTTAGACACATTCAGAACTGCTCATAGTGTGTTCCTCCCATACATTATCTCAGACCATTCACCTGCTATTCTAATAATACCAAATGGTGGGGTGAAAAAGAAGAAAGCTTTCAGAATGTCCAACTTTATAACTAAGAAGGAGGAGTTTATGCTAATAATAAAAAAAGAATGGGACAAATGTATCAATGGATTTCAAATGTATAAGGTAAGTTAAAAACTGAAGTTACTCAAGCGTAAGTTGAATCAGTTAAGCTGGAAAAATGGTAATGTACATGAAAGAGTCAACATACTGAGAGATAAGATCAAAGCTGCTTAAGAGGAAGTTGATAAGAACCCTTTTTGTGAGAACAAGAAGAAACAGAGTTGCCAATTGCTACAAGAGTACTGTGAAGCTATTAAAGATGAGGAGAATTTTCTATTACAAAAAGCTAAGGTTGATTAGCTGAAGGAAGGGGACAGAAACACAAAGTTTTTGCATAAAATCATTAAAGGGAGACAACATAAGAGCAGGATAATGGCTGTGTGTGATGAAAATGGGATTAGACATGAAAAGGAACAAGTTGCACAACTGTTTCTGGATCATTTTCAAAGGTTTTTGGGTACTAAAGATGATGTTACAGATTTTAATAATAATCATGTCAGATTTCCAAACAAGCTATCATCAGAAGAGGTTGAAAGATTGGTTATACATGTTAGTAAGAAATAAATCAAAGATGCAATGTTTGATATAGAAGATTCTAAAGCACCAGGGCCAAACAGATATACTTCCAAATTCTTTAAAACAGGTTGGAGCATTGTAGGAGATAAGGTGTGTTTGGCAGTACATGAATTTTTCACATCAGGAAAGTTACTAGGTGAGTTGAATGCTACATTAATATCACTAGTACCTAAAATTTCAACCCCTAATAAGGTCTTTGACTTTAGACCAATTACCTGTTGTAATGTCCTCTATAAGTGTATAAGCAAGGTGATTACAAATATAATTAAAGGGGTTCTAGGTGGACTAGTTAATGAGAACCAAATTGCATTTATTTCTGGCAGGCAGATAACTGATAACATACTTTTGGCACAAGAGCTTTTAAGAGGGTATAATAGGAAGCAAAAAATTAAGAATGTGCACTTAAGATTGATTTGCAAAAAGCCTATGATACTTTAGATTGGATGTTTTTAAAGAGTGTCTTGGAGCAATTTGGGTTTCATAGCAGGATGGTAGGTTGGATCATGACATGTGTCACCACTACAAAGTTCTCTTTGAATGTCAATGGGGAAAGGATAGGGTATTTTAGTGGTGGTAGACGGTTAAGACAGGGAGACCCAATTTCACCATACCTATTCACTATGGCCATGGAGGTTTTTAACTTGCTCATAAAGAAAAACATTGAAAATGCTGAGGTTTTTAAATACCACCAGGGCTGCAAGAAGCTTAGAATAACTCATTTGGGATTTGCAGATGACTTGATAGTGTTTTGTCATGGGGACAATCAATCTGCCAAAGTAATTAAAGACACTTTAGATGAGTTTAGTAAGTATTCTGAGCTTAAAGTAAATATACAGAAAAGTACTATTTTTTTGGGGGGTTATCAGTTCCTGAGCAAGAAAATATAGTGCAAATTCTCCCATTCACAATTGGGAGATTGCCTGTTAGGTATCTAGGGGTACCTCTGATTACAAAAAAACTAAGCATTAATGATTGCAAGCCATTGATTGAGAAGGTAAAAAGTAGAGTACAAGATTGGAGAAATAGAAACCTATCCTATATAGGAAGACTACAATTGATAGCCTCAATATTATCCATAATGCAGATTTACTGGGCCTCATTCTTTATCCTTCATAAAACTGTTGTTAGGGAAATAAACAAACTGTTAAAGGGTTTTCTATGGTGTCAAGGGGAATTAATAAAGGGTAGAGCTAAGATTTCATGGCAAAACATATGTAAACCTAAAGATCAAGGTGGGTTGGGTATTAAGGACCTACAAACATGGAATGAAATCCAATTTATGAAACAATTATGGAATATTGCAGCAAAAAAGGATACTATGTGGGTCAAATGGATCAATGTGGAGAAATTAAAAGGAAGAAATATGTGGGAGGTGCCAATTGATAGTAATAGTAGCTTTGGATGGAGCAATATTTTTAAGATTAGGGAAAAAGTTAGAATATACATTGGTTATAAGATTGGTGATGGGAAGACAGTTTCAGCATGGTATGATAAATGGTGTAGTGAAGGCCCTTTAAGTGAGTTCATTTCTAATAGGGAGATCTATAATGCAAGGTTTAAAGATGATTGCACTGTTGATAGTTTGATTGAGAATGAGTCTCGGTGTTGGCCTGATGATTGGTTAATCAAGTTTCCTAAGCTCAGAGATATACAAGTTCCCACACTGTTTAATGATGATATGGATAAAGCTGAATGGATAACAAATGATGGGAACAGAAAAAAGTTAGCAACTAAAGTAGTTTGGAAGGATTTATGCTGCAATGGTATTAAAGTCTCATGGAGTGCTTTAGTATGGTTTCCAGAAAATATACCCAAACACTCCTTTGTACTTTGGTTGGCAGTTCAAGAAAGGCTCCTAACACAAGATAGAATTGCAATATGGAATACAGATGGGGATATGAAGTGTGTTTTCTACAAACAATGCATTGATTCACATGAGTAGCTATTTTTCACTTGCCCTTATACCTGTAAGGTATGGATTGATTTGCAGAAACTAATGGACAAAAAATTTTCTTCCAATTGGAAAATCACTATTGAGGAGTACTCTGCATTGGAAAATAACAAAAACATATGGAGTATAGTTAGGAGATTGGTACTAGGAGCAGCAGTATACTTCTAGGATGCTCGGACTCGGGTACGGGTGTCGGACTGGGGTACGTGTCCAAGGGTCGGACCTTTCAAGATATGATTTCAAGGATTCGTGGACTCGTTTTGAAATAGTCCAAATTTTGAATATGGACTCGGGGACACGGGGTATTATAATTCATAATTATATGTTATAAAAAAATAATTAAAATTTGAAAACCCACAAACTGATAAAAACTTTCATTCAAATAACTTCATAGTTTGTACTACCAATTCATAATCATTATAACTAATAATTAATAATAAAGTTTGACATGAACTACTACAGTTAACATCAACTCTTAATTTTTGAATAACATTTAAAAAAAAGTCTTAAGTAAACTAACAGAATAAAAACTTCAGCTTCATAATTCCAGCCTTCACATCTTAATTCAATCTTGGTATTCGATGTCCTGCTCCTCAAGGAAAATATTTTCGAACGCTTCAATGTAATCATCATCCAGAATCAACGAATCTCCACCTTTAAAAAAGTACAAAGATACTCTAAGTTAGTCATAGGATTAAATATTACTAGATAAAAAATGCTCAGAAGTTGTTGTACAAAAATATCATATTATATCAACTTACCCACATACCAAAAGCTTGATGGACCAATAGTATATTCTTCCTTCTTTCTGGACAGCATGCGCAGATTTGAATGAACATAAACCAAATCTTCAGCCCTGCTAGAAGCTAGTATGTTTCTCTTAATACTTTGAATATTTGAGAAAGAGCTCCAATTCCTTTCGCAGCATGAGGAAGAAGCGGGTTGGGAAAGCAATCTGAATGCAAGAGCTTGTATTGTTGGTGTCGACGAGCCATAGTTTGTCCACCAACTCAAAGGATCTTCGCGATCCCTCGCGTCCATGACATGTGCTTCACCAAAAAAGCCCAATGTACCAGAAAATTGTCCATATTCAGCGTAAACTTTCCTAAGTTCATCAGGATTTGTGAACATTTTCTTGAAGTATTTATCTCTATTATAAGATATATCTTGATCTTCATTCGGTGCTACTCTCGGAACCAAACTACTCCCACCTTCTAACCATGTTTCACTGTAATACTTTGGAACAAGAGAATGCGCCATATAATGTAGTGGCGTATTACTCTTTTTCCACCTTGCTTCCAATACAGTTTGAATGACATTGAAGAAGGGGGAATCACCAGTAATAGCATCTAAACCTTCATGTTTAAAAATCTTTTCCCTAACCTCTTCTATCATAGTATCCTATAAATCATATATCAAATGCAAACACGGAAAGTCAACATCAGATTTTCTTATCATGTTATATATGGGGGTTGTGAAATTCAGAAAATACTCTATTTTGTCCCACCATCTATCAGAAATTACACATTCTTTAACTGTATCAGTTTTAGACACTAAATGTGTCTTCCTAAAGGTTTTCCACAGAACATCTAATACCATCTTTTCAAGAGCATTTTTTACTTTAAACAATCATTCCACCATGATAACATGAGAGGCAAAGCGTGTTTCCGCTACCTTAGTAAGCATATGTTTTGAATAATTCTTGAAAATAGTTAGGGCTTTCCCATGATTCAAAACAAAAGTGACAACATCATCACATTCAGACATCAAGGAAGAGATCCACTTACACTCATCATATTGGCTTGAGTTGATGGGTGGTTCACAGATTGCTTTGAGTGCCAAATTCAAAGTGTATATGACACAAGGGGTCCAGAAGATGTGAGGATATTTGGCTTCAATACTCAAACCTGATGCTTTAAAATTCCCGGCATTATCAGTGATTATCTGAACAATGTTATCAGCTCCTTCTTCATCGATAACCTCTTGAAAGAGACTTGCAACATAGTCAGCGTCTTTCAAGTTTCCACTAGTGTCAAAGGCTTTGAGAAACATTGAATTTTCCCCTGAAGCAGCCATGACATTAATGAGAGGCCTCTTTTGCCTATCAGTTCATCCATCTGAGCACACTGATACTCCTTTCTTCTTCTAAGAATTTCTGAAAGGCTAGAGCAGAGTATTCACATGTGATTTCTCTTGATGCAATAAAGTGAGTCTTAATCTGTTGTAAGTTGGTGGAACATACCCACTACATTTGCTGTTTGCCAGTTTAAGAACAAACTTACGGAAGCATGGATTTTTGACAGTTGAGAATGGGAGTGCAGAGGAGTAAATAAACCGAGCACATTCCTTATCTAAATCATCTCTTTCTATAACATTGAAACATGATTCAACTGTACCTTTTTTCCTTTTTGGTTGCATCAAGTCAGAACCAGGAGGAAGGGTCACATAATCGAGTTTCCTCTTTGCTTCAAAAGATACTTTAGCCTTCTTAGCCTCTGCCATAGCATGTTCTTTCTAAATCTTATCTTTAATTTCATCAGTGATTTTCATACATGGCTGTATACCATGACCAGGTAATTTTAGGAGATGGGCTTTCACTTTTGAGTAAGAACATATAACCTTTTTATCACAGTAGTTACAGGTCCATTTTCTATTTCTACCACTACCAGGATTTTGAACAACAGTGACATGGTTCCACAATGGTTTATCATCATATGAGGTTACTTGAGATGGACTAGGGCATTTTGGGATAGAGGAAACTGGTGAAGCCATGATTATGGAAAGATTTGAGTAGAAGAAAGATTTGGTTGAAGTGTGAGGAGAAGGAGATTCTTGACTTCATATTTATAGCTGAAAAAGGGAAGGAATTGAAGTTTGATAGATTGAAGAGGGAAACGAAGAGTCTGATATTGGAAGCAGAAGAAAATTAACTAGTGACTCTAGTCTATCAACATGTTGAAGATTTTCTTTTTAGGGAATGAATATCTTTAATTGCAAGAATTAAATGAATCATGGGTAATAGGAAAGGTTCCTATACTTTGTTGATACTTCCTATGCTACAACAGTACAATCATGCGTGTAACAATGTCTATCCTTTCCTCTTTTTTTTTTTTTTTTTTTTTTTTTTTTTTTTTTTTTTTTTAGTTTATATTTTGGGTGCAATTCTTTTTTATTTTCTTTATTAACTTTGATCAATTACGGTAATCATGTTATCTCTTATTCAATTAGGGTAATACGTCTTTCGGTCATAGGAATCAATCGTAATTGTTTATCGATCATGCGTGTAACAATGTTCATATATTGCCATGATCAATTAGGGTAATCATGTTATCTCTTATTCAATCTATCATGCATGATCAATACATCTATTGGTCATAGGAATCAATCATAATTGTTTATCGATCATGCGTGTAACAATGTTCATATATTGTTTGATCAATTAGAGTAATCATATTATCTCTTATTGCATCTATCATGCACGATCAATACGTCTTTCGGTCATAGGAGTCAATCATAATTGTTTATCGATCATGCGTGTAACAATGTTCATATATTGCCATGATCAATTAGGGTAATCATGTTATCTCTTATTCAATCTATCACACACGATCAATACGTCTATCGGTCATAGGAATCAATCATAATTGTTTATCGATCATGCGTGTAACAATGTTCATATTCTTTGATTATTTAGGATAATCATGTTATCCCTTGCTCAATGTATCATGCACAAGCAATACATCAGTCATAGGAATCTCTTATAATCGTATAATATTATTTCTTATTCAATCTATAAGTTATGCATACATAATTTCTGTGGGTTTTTTCGTTGAACAATTGCATTTTTTACCAATAAAAAAAATCCTAAAAGTTTTGCTATCTATATGGTATTTCTATGCTTCGTATTCTCTTTTTTTTAATATTTTTTTGATAGAGGTAACGTACTTATGCATATCTATATGATACTTCTATAAAAAAAAAAATATAAATGGCTATCTTGATCTCTTCCTCTTCTCTTTGATAACTAATTATTAATTTAATTGTTGTGCAATGTATTTTAATAATAATAATAATAATAATAATAATAATAATAATAATAATAATAATAAATTCTCTCTTAAAAAAAATAATAATAATTCATTTATTTCTTTCATGATCTATTTCTTTTTCTTTCGAAAGTAATATTTTTATTGTTAATTACTCTCATACTGTCCAATATTCATTTTTTTTCTTTTAATACGGTTATTTTTGTGTAAAGTTTGAAATTTAAAATAATAATCTTTTAATTTGGTTATTTTTTTGTAAACTTACTTAAGGGTGATTCTTTTTTTTTTGGGGGACGAGAAGGGTGAGTTTTCAATCCATTATTCGTACATTTTTTGGTTTATCTGTTTGGATTTTGAAGTATATATATAACAATTAAATTAATCTTCTTTAATAGTTTAAGAATGGAAAAGTTAAACAATACAACATTAGAAAAAACCAAGGAAAAAGTTGAAAAAAATAAAGCATTGGGAGACTAAGTGAAAACTTCCAAATTTTGTTTAAAGGGGATTCAGACTTAAACAGTTATATACGTACCTACAGGCTATACTTTACCATGTATCATTTTATTTTTATTTTGGACGTACCATGTATCTACCCAACTACTCGTAATATTTTGGTGCTTCAAGTTTGACAAGTACTCCATAATAAGAGTAAATAATAAAGATTGCCTTGAAAACTTAAAAAGTTAAAAGTTTTCCTGTCCAAAAAAAAAAAAAAAAAAAAAAAAAAAAAAAAAAAAAGTTTAAAAACTTTGCATGGTTTACACTTTGCAACTGTACTTTAATAGTAAAAAAAATATGTTGTACTTGACTACATGATTTGAGCTATCTACTTTCTCCTCCTCTTTATGACTAAAGATAAGTTACAAAAAAGGGAAAAGAAAATAAAATCAGCCTGTAAAAATTAAAATGCATTTCTTCATCTTCATCTTCGGGGAACAGCTGCGTCCACTTTCTCCTCCCCGCGTCCCGTCCGGATTCCGCACCGGTACCCGCGTCGCACCGGGTCGACACCGGTACGCCGGGGATGTTAGCCGAGTCCGAGCTTCCCAGGTATACTTTGTGTGGCAGGAGAGGAACACAAGGATTTTCAAAAGCTATGAGAGAACTGTGGAAGCTTTGGTAGAGAATGCTATGGAAAGTATAAAATGGAGAGTAATGAGCTTTGTGGTAAAAGATATTGCTGAAGTCAAGAACTTTGAAGAAAAGTGGAATGTGCAGATTAGAAGAATCAAAGGACATAAATAGAAAGATTGACCAAATACAAAAGCAATAGAAAGTAGAGATGTATAAATAGTTTGTGTATTTTGATAGTATATATAGTCAGTATAAATGTTTTAGAATTAGGCTTATTTGTGGTTTAGGCTATGGTTAAAACATCATGGGATATGTCCATGAATATGTACTTTTTGTGATTAATAATATTTCACCTTTCACAAAACATAAATAAATAAATAAATAAATAAATAAAAATAAGAAAAATAAATAAATAAATAAATGATGTTTAAGCCATCTGTAGTGCAATCATGAAACATTTAGGGTGCGTTTAGTTTGAGAGAAATTCTTCATTTTTCCAAGAAGTTTTTCTTAAGAAAATGAAAAAAAACTGAAAACGCGTTTAGTCGCACTTTTTTCCAACAATTTTCAAAAATATGAAAATCTCATTTTCTAAATTTTAACTAAGAAATTGAAAAGCCCATTATATCATTCTCACTTTTTTCTTTCTCATTTTTTTCTCAACTAAAAAAAAACATACACCATTCTACCCCCTAATCTCTCGTGTTATCCTCCACCGCCGACCGTCACCGCCACCGCCCGCCGTCGCCGCCACCGTCGGAATTTGAGGTAATCTTCTTATTATTTTTAAAAATGAAAAATATAACTCCAACTAAACGCGTTTTCAAAATTTTCAACTCTTCTCTAGAGAAGAAAAACTATCCTTTTCTCAAGGAGTTTAGAGATGGAAAATTGAGAAATTTTTCACCAACTAAACGGCCCCGAGGATTGCAATCCTAATCAAAAGAAGCCTGGTTCGAGCATGATGAACTTCCATAAAGGCATGAACTATTTCAGTATGAGAGTATGTAAGTGTGAATTTTTAATAGAGCATGTTATTGCTTTTAGCTTTCAAATTAATTTTTCATGGTTTACTTTTAGATAATTTATTCTACTTGTTTGTCTTCCCTTACTAAAATGTTATGTACTCGTAATCATTTTTCAATTTATCATAAACGTGAACAATCTTGTAATAAATTTAATATGACCATGTCATATTTTTGGAAGGACTTCCCCCCAGACACGCACAAAGCTATTATCACATAAACTTGCTAGATATAGTCTAGTTTACAACCTTACAGTCCTTTCTGACCTCCTGACCACCTGTAATGCTACTCATCTTGATCATGGACTTTATAAATGCCTTTGTGAATGCATCTTTTGAGCTTGCAAACTTCATTGCCAGATTTTTAGTTTTAGGGAAATCAAGCAGAGCTTTGTCTGAAGAGAATAAAGCCTTTTGTTGGAAAATGAGTTTGTAGTATGTATTATCAAAACTTGTAGAAGAAGGATCCATTGGAACTCCTGCATTCTTTGCATTGTTCTTTGCTAGGCAAGTGCTCCTTAAACTTGCAGCGAATGAAGGATGGATTGATGGATCAACATCAGTTGTGGAGTTGAAGTTGTGGATTCTATTTTTGAACGATGAGCAATGTGAGAAACCAAGAGTATGTCCACCTGCATATACAAGGTACATACTCAACTTCTGTTAGTTTTCTCATAGGCAAATTATTAAAAAAAATAATAATAATAAAATAAAATAAAAAATTATACTTGCCATAGTTTCGTCTTCTGGGTAGCGAACTAATTTTTTTTACTTTTTAGGGTAATTTTCTTTCAAATTCATCCTCTTTAGGGTATTTTGCGAAATTTCTGGACATTTTTGCCCCTCTTAGCTAATAGAAATTTTTTTTTCCCGAAGGGCAAAAATGTCACAAAATACCCTAAAGAGGATGAATTTGAAAGAAAATTACCCTAAAAAAAAAATTGTTCACTACCATGAAGACGAAACCATGGCAAGTATGTTACTTTTTTTTTAATAATTTGCCCTTTTCTGATAGTAATTATGTGGTCTTTTGTAACCTTGGCTTCGGTTATTTTAAAACTCCATCAAAAAGTAAATGTGAACGTTTAACTTAGCACATACACTTATATGAGAATGTTAAGAGTGCAGGTGTCAATTTCAAGGCATTAAATTTTGGATGGTTGATTTGGGGTATTGTTATCTATATAATGGGTCAACCAGCCACTCGGCCAGGATGCAAGTCGCCAAAGTGTACTTCAAATGCATAATACCTATGTATAGACATGATGTAATATTTGTAATTATACTAAACACATTATATTAGTTATCTACAAAAGTGTTCAATCCAACCCATATACAGAATTACCCGTTTTGCAGATTAG
Organism: Artemisia argyi; assembly: GCA_030686995.1. NCBI lineage: Eukaryota > Viridiplantae > Streptophyta > Magnoliopsida > Asterales > Asteraceae > Artemisia > Artemisia argyi. The sequence continues at coordinate 39,130 of JARVZY010001816.1, read as the reverse complement.
CCAACCCGCCCATTTGGCAACCTCTATGTTGGTCAATCAATAATAGAATTCTGAAGTACATTAAAATCAACTTGTTGGTTAAACTTTTGTTCAAATGATATGGTAGTATACTTGTACTTTTTAGTTTTATTTGTTTTAGAAAGACAATGATCAACACACATATTATTGCGCATAAACCACACCTAGCTATGTCTCAGTTGAGACTTGAACCACAACTTCTTGGTTTATAGGCGACTCACATACCACTAGCCCAAAGGCCCTTTATTTAAAAAAAAAAAAAAAAAAAAAAGCCCTTTATTTATTCTGTGATGAAAGTGGCCTGAGAGAACATATTCATAAAAACATGTTATACGCACGATATGAATTGTAATTTACCTGAAAGCGCAACTAGGTCTTCCAAGGATAAGCCTCTCTGAGCGAAGCTTTGTTGTAGTTGAGATATATTAAAGGTGGGAGCAGGGAGTTGTACGGTTTCACTGGCCTTTGATGTTCTTCCATCTTTTCTTCCTTTAGGAACATCCCAGGATGGCCCTCCAGACTGTACAAGGTAGATGGAAACATTAGAAACATGCTCCTCTTTGAGCCATTAAGCAACTAATTCATCGCATGAAACCCATATCGGTCTTGTGTCCTTTTACATTTTTACGTTAGAGTAGCATTATAAGCTTTAAGTTTGTTGTATAATTAGCGTTAATAGTCATACATTTTGGCTTTCTTTATGTCAAAGAATAAGGGTAATACATGTCATTGTTGATTATACACACATATTTGCATAAAAGATCTGTTGAGTGAGTCATGATTACTTGATAGAAAGTGAGATAGTTTTTTGTTTTTACCAGAACGACTGCATCTCTTGCTGCTAAAGCTAAGATATCAGCACATGAAACTATTCCTGGACATGCAGATTCAACTGCCTTTTTAGCATTGTCAATGACATAAAACGCATGCAAAGAAACATTAGGTGGTCCATCTTTTTCAGCAGTGTTTTTCCCCTTAGAATCCAACAAAACAGAAGCATCACACCCCTTTAAAAAAATGCAAAACATAAGTTAGCCAATTTAGTCAACAAAATTCACACAACTTAGACATCGGCAACACTGCATGAAAAATGAACAATTCACGCGCATACCCTTATGAAGCAGTCATGAAAATGCATCCTTAGCAGCGCCGCAGGGACTTTTTTGTCTCTTGTTGCTGCATCCCTCACCGCTTTTCTGATGACTGATTCTACATTTGGGCATGTTTTGGCGTAATAGTTTGAACTTAGTGAAGTTCCAAGCGAGAAATTTGAGAGAATGAGTAGTGAAGTTAACAATGCAGACATTGCGGCCATAGTTATAGTAGTTTATATGTCAACTCTATGTAATTTTCCACCCTGATGATACTGCATGGAGTTATGGGATTGCTATATATACAGAACCAGATGAATATCGGGTGGGCCATGATTTGATATAGTGGTTCATGGTTGGTATGATAACTAACTGATGGTGCATGGCTGATATTGGAGTATGTTTGAAGCATTAGTTAGTAGACAATAGAAGATCAATTTTATGTTTTCATCATTATGCATTTTAAAACTTTATTTGGTGGATGTTTACGATATATAGAAGGAGACTACTTTTCATGTAAAGATAATCGGATCCAGTAGACTTAATAGATCATTTATCTTATACTGTGTGTGGTTACCAAAAGTATTCTTTCCGATTACTTAGTTGCAAAATATTTAATCGCAATTGTAACGATTACATGTGTTGTTATTAGCCAATTTATTTAGTTGAAAAACAAAATCGACCCACAAACGAAACTTTGAATTTTGTTCAGTATTGGTCCTAGTAATGGAGTATAAGAATTTGAAAACCGAAGAGCCTGAACCAGACAACCTGTAAAAACCAAAAATAGAACCGATTAGCACCGCTAAAAACAATAGTGGAATCGTGGAAGAGTATTAATAGACAACAACTCAAACTCTCAGCTTTATATATATAAGATGATTAAAGCTTTACACATTTATCAATGTGGATGGGTCGTTACACACATTATTCATTACTCATCCTCACCAAATGTAAGATTTTTTGCTAGGTATGAATTAGCTATAAGTATTTTGTAAAAACCTAAGCATCTTGTTTTGCTAAAAGTATATGTTCACAAGTTGACACAGAACAGTATGGATGTTTTCGTTATCTAGTCATGAACAAATAATTTTAAATCATATATCAAAAATGTTTTTTGATATCTAACAATGGATGTAAGATCAAAAACCGTCTGTGACTATTAAGGAAAACATATATGTAATCTATGACATCCGTCAAGGCGAGCTGCAACTATGCAAATAATTATTAAGCTGCCTTCAATCTATCATAGCTTAAGACGTACTAGTAACGATCACAAAACCCACCATTCGATGATGAATTCACCGGTTTTATCATGTTCTTGTCATTTTAAACATTTTGAATCATGAATGTTCATGGAGAATATTATAGTTCATATATACTTAATAAAGTAGTTATAAAATGATAATTGAGGAAGACTTCATTGAATATGATGGATATAAGGTGAAGCATCAATGTCAATAATAGAATTATGATTATCTCTTGTTAAAGCTTTTCTAGGTATACTTTAGTTTGTTGATTTAATGATATGATTGGCGCCATGTGCATTTTACAAGGATATGTTTGGTAGCACTTTTTTAACAGTTTATTGCTCTTTTTTTCTATATGCACTTAATTTCTTTTCAAACAGTCAAAATCCATTTAAACAAAATTGAACAAATGAACAATACAACCCAAGAAATGTGTGAGAACAACAAAGCCTGCCAAACCAAACCTGAACCAACAAGTGGTTGGGAGCTACATAACACAACAAACAAAGAAAAACTTATAACCTAATAAGAAAGTGCAGCAACGACCAACAACAAAGGAGAAGATAGGAACTTTGAACTTCCACCACTCTTGGCTCTCCAAGAAACTATTAATTAGATATACCGTACGAATCATTGCACCAGAACCAACAAAGATAGAGCATGCAACCCAAAAACTGAGCGACATCAAGAAAGCTTTTACATGAACAATATATACAAAGCTGTCAAAATGTGAAATCTCAATGGCAAAAGAGAAAATGGATGCAATAGCCCTATAGAGAGCCAAGAATGTGAGCATATAATCTCGACATTGCTCCGGTTTAAGGACACAGAAACATGAAGGACCAAAGTTGCTCGTTGTAAATTTTATAACCGTTATTCGGTTATGTTAGTTAGTTAGTTATATTAGTTAGTTATTATGGTTAGCGGTTAGGTTAGTTAAAACGGTTACAAACCGAATGGGTGTGTCGTTTGGGTCAAGAATATTCGAACAAACACACCTTCTAGTGAACAGACATGAAGGTTCAATGGCAACCTTTCGTATAGTATAAATATGTATGTACATGTAAGAGAAATTTGGTTAGACGTTTAATAAAGTTATCTAGTTTTTACTTTGCAATTTCATATCGACTCACTCTTATTTGGGACCAACATTTGGCATCAAGAGCCTCACGCTCATTACACTTTCAATCCAGAAATCCATACTAGCGAGAACAAAAGGAAACCAAGAAGAAAAAACACGCTGAAACTCTTGTTTCAGAAGAAGAAGACGCAACGTATACATCCTCATACGCTCCCTGGATAACTTTGAACGCAAGGAAAGTAGTGCACGACCGTACTTTTGTAGGAATTGCAACCGAGAAGGCACCAAACGAAGTGGTGACTTGTTAGTTTTTGTGGGTGTGATTCTGCGCAAGAATACCAACGTTTGTTTACAAACGTCTTTGTTGGCAACCAACAATCATACAACAAAACTGAGGCCTATTTGTTGCTATCTATCGCAACAAACTTTGAAAAGAAGACGTCAAAAGAAAGATCGAAGATCCACGCTTGCTGATGCGTGGGGATCGCACCAGGCTTTACCTCTCAAGGGATCTTGAGAAGCTTACAACCCCCACCAGGCAGTGTACCTGATCGTTGTAGTATAGTATAGTGACAAGTACCGGGGGATTGATCGTTCAGCTAAGATTAGTGTCGCTAGGATTAGAAAACCTAATTACTAGTGCTAAAGGTGAGAGATGATTATTTTTGTATTTTTATATTTTTTAGAAAGCAAGTAAAAATCTCGGGTTTTAAGGATTTAGGCGGAATTAGTTGCTAGTCAACTAACCTAATACTAAAGATGCAATCAAAATAAAATACTAAAAATGAAAATAAACTAAATTAACTAAGGTTGTGAGCAATAAGTGGAGAAAATGTGTTTACTTAGATTTCACTACTCCCTAGACATCTTTTACACGTTAATTACTTGTTATAGTTGCGTGGATGACGGATTGTATTCCTTAATACCATTCATGGGGTGGCGCACTTACTTCCCCAATCCTATGAGTGCCTAATTCACCCCTATGTCGAGCCGGCTAAGAAGCTCCTAACATGGGATCATTAGAATTTACTCATGCATTAAATACAACCAATAAAACCTAGTGCACGTCAGTTCATGTTTCCTAAGACGTTCAAGCATGTTACCATTTGGAGATCTGCCAGTTTTCTTAAGCCTAACATCGAAATCATTCATCCAATACAACCATAAACAAGTAATCAACACATAATTAACATCTAGGTTTCATTAGATCCAAGCAAACACAAGATAGATCTAGCCTAGCATGATGGAATTAAGACAAGAACAAGATATAGACAACCAACACATAGACATATTGATTGAATTAAAAGAATACTTATCTCAATTACACATGAAAGGGTTCAAGGGCTGAGAACCCTTGAAAAACCTGTAAAATTCGTGCCAAGTTCGGCCTTAGGGTTTCTCCAAAACTTCCTCTTTTTTTTTGTGTAAAAATTAGAAAACAATATATAGGAAATAGGGTCTGACGGTGTCAAGACCAAATTGGTGACGCCGTCATCTCGCCGCCAAAATACTTCTCGGACTGCCTTGATCTACTTCTGACGCCGTCAAGTGTTGTGTGTTTCCAGGCCGTCATGCATTTTACTCTTGACGATCTTCCTTGTGACGCCGTCATTTCTGTACTGGGTCGTCATGGAAATTACTCTTGACGCCCTCAAGATTTTCTTCTTGACGCCGTCACCTACTGTTCTCAGCAAGGAAAATTGAGACTTTGCCGTTTTCTTCACTTTTATGCTCCAAAAACGTCCAAAATGCCTTCTTTTCCAGATTTCACTCCCAAAGTACGTAAAATCACAAAAGGAAAGATTTAGGGCAATATTTGATCAAATAAATTCAATTCCGGGCTTAAATGACCCCCTAAAAGTGGTTCATTTTTCGCCTCATCATATACCCTTACACTTGAGATTTGCTTGTCCTCAAGCAAATGTGCTTTTATTCTACTCAAAATACAAGTTAGGGGTCATTTAACACTAATATAAAAGTAATTACAACAAATAATCGTTCCACTAAAGACCAGTAGACAAGCACGGAGGTCATACACAAGCACCTCATAAATAGTGTTTAGATACTCACATCTCTCGGGAGTAATAAAGTATAAATTACAATATGGAAACGGAAGATATCTCTCACTACCTGTCATAGCAAAATAGATTACCATAGGCTTGGAAAAGGATCAAACCTCCACCACATGGTGTAAGCACCTAGGATAAACTATCAAAGATGTCTTTTAAAGGTTTGTAACGTTAGGTATAGGGATATGAAATACACGGTTTTGTTGGATAAAGGCAGTCTTTACTGGTGGCGAGTTAACAATCTTGGTTAATTACATGTACAATATGGCGTTGCTAAGCCAAGACTAGACTCGACTTAAGCTAATAAATGAAAAATAACAAAAACATAAAATGAACATACAATGAAAAGGGATGGTAGTCCGTATGTTTTTTTCTCTTTTTATTTTTTTTTTTCTTTTTCTTGATTTTTCGATTTTTTTTTATTTTTTATTTTTTTATTTTTTTTTTTTTGCATACATTCTTACCCTACCATCCAAAATAATACATCATAGGGAATGAACATTCCCCTTACACTTGAATTTTTACATACTTTACATTAAACTAATCTAATGACTCGAATTAAGAATATCAAAACACTTGGAGTACTTTTAAGATTAACGCACATATGGGGGTAATAATATGATGTTCTTCCCCATTACTCCATAAAATAAGTACTTTACCCATGAGTCCCAATCGTCCTAAAACAATATGTACAAGGATATGACTCGACTTTACAACCATGTAATCAATTAGAAAGTTAACTTAGGGTTTAACAAATAACAATAATGCACTAAAGATGAGCGCATACACGGAAGGCTAAGGCGATTTGGGTGTACATTTAAGTGGGGTGTAACAAATTCTTCCTTTAAGTAAGATGCTTAAAGTTAGAAACGAAAAGATAGGCTCGGAGGGGTGTACTAGGGGTTTCGTGTACTAAAAATGAGTACAACGCTAAGGGTGTGGGAAAAATTAGTTGACTTAAGTAGTCAAGTAATATGACTTAAATGGTCAAGAAATTATAATACGGGTTTAACACAAGGGTGATCCTAATGCCTCTTATCATGTAGTAAATCCTACTACACGAATGTACTCTCACTAGCGGTCTCGGGATGCATCACTAACGCAAGTTCTAGAATCTAAATGCTATCGGTACACTCATAAGCACTAATAGTAAATGCTTTTCCTATCAAATCTAAAGGCGAACCTCACATATTTGGGTGGAAAATTTTTCTGAATATACGGTTATGTGCTAGTCATACAATCTCCTATCCATGAGACGCTTGCTATGGCTAAAGTTTCACTCCTAAATGTTGTAAAAAATTTAAATTTGGCGCTAAAATTGCACTAACAAGTGTTTCTCATAGTTTTATTACACATCTACCATTAAACAAAGCAAACTCAAATGAAAGTGTATTTGTAAGGTATCATCATTTTACCCTCCCCTTACACTTAAGATGAACATTGTCCCCAATGTTCAAGTAAAGAATGTAAAAGTTAAATAAGTAAAACAAATGAAATCAAATACTCCCGTGATTCGCTCGGTATGGATAATAAGGTGGCCAGGTTAGATCTTCCTCCAAGAAAATGAACAATCAAAGCTTCCCTTCCAGAATATAAATCATCTTCTTGTCATACATAACCTGTGAATCCTAAGAAACTAGACAAGACAACCTCGCATAAAATCGACGGCATCCTATATAAGTTACTAAATCCTAGAAAACAAAGTAAGATATAATGCGTGTGGAATGAAGTTTGCAGACTTCCTGGAGATTATAAAACTTAATAATTCACAAAAACTTTGAGACTCCGTTAGAAAAACAAAACCGGTAAAATTTCCAGATTTTTACCCGTGACGCCGTCAAGAGTAAACTCATGACGCCGTCAGGATTGACCTGCAGAAATTCTTATGTTAAGTTTCTGGAAAAACTTGGTCCTACTTCCTGGAAAATCCTGCAAAACTTCATTATGACTCAATACAAGCATTTGACTCTAACAAATACGAATATACATGCTCACTTAATATTGTGGAGAATCATGATCGGGTTGTTTCTTAAAAACATATTTGGGGTTTCCCCTTACACTTATCTTTTGCAAAAATACCTTTAGGTGGAGTTAAGACTAGGCCAAAACAACAAAGTAAAGTATTTCCACTATTTAATTGAGAAACATGATCTACCAACAATAAAAATAAAGCATGCATACAGAAGCAAATAACAAATAAACAAACAAATAAAATCACACAAAGCATGGGTTGCCTCCCAAGAAGCGCTTTTCTTTATTTACGAGTCTTGTAGCTAGACTCAAGGTCATGGGTTACTACGTGACCTCATCGTTGGTTCCACTCTCCAGGTCGTCTTCTAAACCAGTATTGCTTTCATAGTGTAAGTACTTCGGGTCTTCGAACTCGAAGACATCTTTTCGATACTTAGAATCAAGCTTACTAACATCCTTAAAGAATCCACATGATAAATCAGAAGTGTTCTTACATCCTCTTCTAACATCTTCATCACACAAAATAAGTTGTGAACTTATCCTATCAAGCCCGTCACAATCGATTTCCCTAAGGTCTTTTCTTTTGTACGGCGTTTGGTATGAAACCCTCCTAATTCCATCAGCGAAGGTCATGATTCCGTTCCGGTCATCAATTATCAAATTAGTGATTTCACAAAAGGGTGCCCCAAAAATGACTTGTGACAACCTAGGGTCGACATAGTCCTCAATGTTGTCCACAATCGTGAATTCCATAGTAAATGTCATATTTCCTACGAACACCTGGATTTCATGATCCTTACCAACCACTTTCTCTCCTTTGTAAATCATTCCCCATCTGCAGATATTGTTGTAATGGAATAGGGACATAAAATTCTTAGGCATGAATATGTTGATGTAAACGTTATCGAAGTACTTATGACCGATCATGCAGGGAATTTTGAGATTATTCGGATCACGCCTCCTTATCTTCCCCGACTCTCCGTCCCTGGATCCATATAGATTCCCCTCAAGGGAAGGACGATATTCGTATACCTCCTCATTACCCCTACAAAAAATTACCTTCTTAACACCATTGGTGAACAATGCACTTCCATCCTTCTCATCAAGGATTACTCCTGATTCATTGATAAATGATTTCCCAAGAACAAGGTTGGTTAATGTCCGATTGGTGAGAGGGTCCACATCATCGACCACGGTGAGGGCAATATTGTAAACAATTTCTCCAATCATGATCGACTGATCTCTTATTACCCTTGCATTATCGACTTTTTCGCACACTATGCGTTCAGGGAAGGCTTCATGGTATAGGGAAAGGGGTATTATGTTGTCTGGGAAACTAGGATCTATATGACTATCGGTTAAGAACTTTTCCTTAATGGTGCAGGAGATCTTAAAAACTTTAGGGTTGCTTTCATTGGTCCTATCGCTACTCCCACTGGTAGCATCCTCCACTTTTCTCTCAGGCTCCTCTAAAATAGATTTACCTAAAATGGCTGGATTTCTCGTATGCTCATCCGATCCTTCTTTCCCTTCATCCAATTTGCTAGATTCTTGCGCGGCGTACTGCTCGGATGAGTTGACAGGGTTTCTGGTCAAATCGTGGTTCACTTTTGAGGTCTCATTTTTAGCTGTACGACCAGTTTTTTTCAGTTTGTTGTTGGTTTAGGTTAGGTGTGGAGGCAGATATCGTGGTGATGGTGTTTACAAAATAGATTGGTCCTAGGGGGTTGACAGGTTCTTTTTCTTTTGGTGATAGATGTTTGAATAGCTTACTAGGGCTTTTTATTTTCACAGGGGAGGTTGGCGGACTCATGATGGTAACAGACTTGACCTCATCAACGTGAATAGGTTTATTAACAACATGCTCTTTGATAGCAGTTAACAGATTACAAATCTTGTTATTCATATCAGCCTGCTGTTGTCTAAATTTAGCCTCAAGCGTGGAGAGCTGTAATTCTTGAGATAGAATGAATTTTCGCAAGGCATCTTCACAGCTTTGCCTAGGAGTGCTTTGTGATGGAAAATGCTCGGACCAAGTGAGTGGTGAGGAGTCATTGAAGGATACGCTCCGCGTTTGGTACCCTCTGAAATTAGGTTTATCCTTCCATGACTCATAGGCCTTGTCAGAAGTTCGAGGGCCTCGTCCCACGTTGGACGATGTGAATTCGTTATAAGCACGTTTTGGAAGCTCCATGCAGTTATGAGTCTCGTGAGGGCCATTACATAATTTACATGTAGAAGCGATTCTGCTTACTTGGCTTGAAGGTTTTTGAGCTTCGTAAGATTTCATGAGAGACTTGACTCGACCTTCAAGTTCCATGATCCTACGGTCGGGAGTGCTAGAGTTGTTCGAAGGCAAAGATATTGCCTTGACCGTTTTGTTCAAATCACGGGGATCATTCCAACTTTCGTTGTCATAGAGAGCAAGATCTTCTATGAGTTCCCATGATTGTTCCACACTTAGATCACGTAGCTTACCACTGGCCGATTGGTCAATGGCTCGCCTCGTGGAGAGATCGATATGGTCATAAAAGATTTGGACTTGGAGCCAAAGATCTATGCCATGATAAGGGACTTTTTGGAGTAAGTCCTTGAAACGAGTCCATGCTTCATAAAGAGATTCATTTTGACGTTGTTGGAACATCAAGATGTCATTTCTAAGCTTAGTAGTTCTCCCAGGTGAGAAAAATTGAGCAAGGAAATGAGTGGTGAGATCATCCCATGTGGTGATGGATCCCGCAGGTAAACGCTCAAGCTATTGACTAGCTTGATCCCGTAGAGAGAATTGGAATAGGCGTAATCAGGTAGTCTCTCTAGTTGCAACATCTAGGTCTATGGAGTCTACGATTTTAAGGAAGTCCTTAAGATGTTGATTTGGATCTTTGGAACGAAGTCCATGGAATGCACATCCGCTTTGCACTAACCGGATGGTGTCGGATCGCAAGGGGGTCACATTGGCTCCGGTGAGCTCAATGGTGTTTCGGTAGCCTTGGTGGCTAGGTCGGGAATACTCTCCTAAGGTTCGGGGCCTAAGGGGTTCTAGTGGTGGGTTTTGTTGTGGTTGGATGACGGGTTTAAAGATGTTCCCGTTGTCCATGATGTCGGGTGGTGAAGAGTTACAAACAAAGACACAAAGAAATAAGATAGACTAAAGAAAACCTAAAAATAAAAATAAAATCTTACTAGAAAGGAATCTAGCAAGTAGACCTAATAAAAAAAGAAATTCTAACCTAGACAATAACTATTTCCCCGGGCTGCGGCGCCAAAAACTTGATGCGTGGGGATCGCACTAGGCTTTACCTCTCAAGGGATCTTGAGAAGCTTACAACCCCCACCAGGCAGTGTACCTGATCGTTGTAGTATAGTATAGTGACAAGTACCGGGGGATTGATCGTTCAGCTAGGATTAGTGTCGCTAGGATTAGAAAACTTAATTACTAGTGCTAAAGGTGAGAGATGATTATTTTTGTATTTTTATATTTTTTAGAAAGCAAGTAAAAATCTCGGGTTTTAAGGATTTAGGCGGAATTAGTTGCTAGTCAACTAACCCAATACTAAAGATGCAATCAAAATAAAATACTAAAAATGAAAATAAACTAAATTAACTAAGGTTGTGAGCAATAAGTGGAGAAAATGTGTTTACTTAGATTTCACTACTCCCTAGACATCTTTTACACGTTAATTACTTGTTATAGTTGCGTGGATGATGGATTGTATTCCTTAATACCATTCATGGGGTGGCGCACTTACTTCCCCAATCCTATGAGTGCCTAATTCACTCTTATGTCGAGCCGGCTAAGAAGCTCCTAACATGGGATCATTAGAATTTACTCATGCATTAAATACAACCAATAAAACCTAGTGCACGTCAGTTTATGTTTCCTAAGACGTTCAAGCATGTTACCATTTGGAGATCTGCCAGTTTTCTTAAGCCTAACATCAAAATCATTCATCCAATACAACCATAAACAAGTAATCAACACATAATTAACATCTAGGTTTCATTAGATCCAAGCAAACACAAGATAGATCTAGCCTAGCATGATGGAATTAAGACAAGACCAAGATATAGACAACCAACACATAGACATATTGATTGAATTAAAAGAATACTTATCTCAATTACACATGAAAGGGTTCAAGGGCTGAGAACCCTTGAAAAACCTGTAAAATTCGTGCCAAGTTCGGCCTTAGGGTTTCTCCAAAACTTCCTCTTTTTTTTTGTGTAAAAATTAGAAAACTATATATAGGAAATAGGGTCTGACGGCGTCAAGACCAAATTGGTGACGCCGTCATCTCGCCGCCAAAATACTTCTCGGACTGCCTTGATCTACTTCTGACGCCGTCAAGTGTTGTGTGTTTCCAGGTTGTCATGCATTTTACTCTTGACGCTCTTCCTTGTGACGCTGTCATTTCTGTACTGGGTCGTCATGGAAATTACTCTTGACGCCGTCAAGATTTTCTTCTTGACGCCGTCAAGATTTTCTTCTTGACGCCATCACCTACTGTTCCCAGCAAGGAAAATTGAGACTTTGCCGTTTTCTTCACTTTTTTGCTCCAAAAACGTCCAAAATGCCTTCTTTTCCAGATTTCACTCCCAAAGTACCTAAAATTACAAAAGGAACGATTTAGGGCAATATTTGATCAAATAAATTCAATTCCGAGCTTAAATGACCCCCTAAAAGTGGTTCATTTTTCACCTCATCACTTGCAACATAACGCAAATGCTGGACAGAAAAGGAACGTTGCTTGGGATTTAGAAAAGGTACCGAACAAGGAAAAACAATCAAGGATTGTTTTGTAACACGCTCACAATACAAGGCCAACAACAGGAACATTCTGATCACTTGTTCGCAGGGAATACCGTCGTGTATTCTCGTAGGTTGTTGTGTAGATACGGTATGGAATAAAGAAGAAGGGGTATTGTGGAACGCGGACAAGCAACGAAGGCAACAAAGTCTTAAGCATATCGCTAACTTTGTTGAAGAGTACTACCGTCGAGTAGTAAGAAGGAAATAAGCAACACGCTTGTTTTGTTTTGAAATACCGAGAGTATTTGGCTTTGTGATGACGCGGATGAACAAAAACAACGAGAACACAAACTTGTTGTTTACCAAGAACTTGCGAGTTCTTTGGAAACAAAAGCCGAGACAAATAAAGATTGTCTAGGGCACGAATCGTTTTCAAATCGACACAAAGAAGAAGAAGGAACAACCTGGTATGAAGTGGTTATTGAAAAGGCAAGTAGACCACATCAAAGAAAGGGTGTACCGTTTGTCTTTGTAAGCAAGAACGAGGGAAAAAGAAAAGCAATAGTTGGTATACTCAAGCACTGACAAGAAGGGAATACACGCGTGACTAACACAACAAGGTCACAACAAATTTCAAATTTTCGGATTTCATTTCATACTTATAGTATAGATATTTACTTTATACTATTAGAAATCCATAGAATTTTATATTAGGATTCCCGGATAACTATTTCTGTTCCCGTAGTATTAAGTGATACCACTAGTTAGAAATTCTATACGAATAGAAGGTGAAAATCATTAACACCTTTAAGATGGTCGGTGACGATGCAAGTACATCAAACACTACACTTAAACCCCTAACACCTATTGCACAATATCAATGCCCTAAACTCAAAAACACAAACTATACGGTGTGGGCTATACAAATCAAGATTATACTAGAAGCACATGGTTTATGGGAAACAATAGAGACTAAGGAAAACACGCAACTAGATGATAAGAAGGATAAGGCAACAATGGCCTTACTATATCAAGCATTGACCGAAGATGTGATTTTACAAGTAGCAAATTGTAAAACGTCAAAGGATTTATGGGAATCGTTAAAGAAGAGACACGTTGGAGAAGAAAAAGTGCAACAAGCACGGTTACAATCATTGATGATTGGATTTCATACCCTTCAGATGAAGGAAGATGAAACGGTGGATGCATTTACAGCCAAATTGAACGGCTAAGCCACGAAGGCAAAATAATTAGGAAAGACTTTGGATGAATCACTTTTAATACGAAAACTATTAGACTCTACACCAGATAGGTTCATTTAGATAGTAGCATCCATAGAACAGACGAACGATCTCGATGAAATTACGTTAGATGAGATCGTAGGAAAACTTAAGGCATTCGAGGAAAGGATAAAACTCCGAAAGGTAGGACAAGGAGAAAGCTAGGATAACTTATTATTCGCACAAGGTGAACACTCTAAGAAAGGAAAACGTTTTTACAAACGCGGTGGTAGATCAAACTGTTCACGAGGAAACTGGCAGAATAAGGGAAATAAAGGCAACTCGAATGGAGGAAACTCATCTCACAAAGATGAATCAAATAATGATAGACAAGGGTGGGATGAGAGTAAAATAAAGTGCTACAATTTTGGAAAACTAGGACACATGAGAAATGAGTGTAAAAAACCATCAACAAATCAGGAACAGTCAAACCTTATCTTCGAAGACGAAGAACCATCACTATTAATGACTACATATGAAACTGAAGAAGTTTTATTGAACGAAGGTCAAATACAACCCCAAAAGTATGCTACAACAGATGCTAGCATATTGTATTTAGATAATGGTGCAAGTAACCATATGACCGAAACCAAGAGTCATTTTAAAGATATTGACGAAAGCATCATTGGACGCGTTCGTTTTGGAGATGGATCGTATGTAGAGATAAAGGGTAGAGGTTCAATATTGTTAGGAAGTAGGAACCAACAACAAAAGATAGTTTCAGATGTTTACTATATTCCAAACCTCAAAAGTAACATACTTAGTCTAGGACAACTTATCGAGATAGGTTGCAAGATCATCATGGATGGAAATATATTAACTTTGTATGATAAGAACAAGACTTTGTTGATGAAAGTAGAAAGATCTAAGAATCGATTTTACAATATCAAACTACACATTGAAGCACCTATATGTCTCTTAGCAAACATAGATAACCAAGCATGGTTATGGCATGCTAGATTGGGTCATCTGAACTTTGACGCGTTAGATAAGACGACAAGAAAAGGTCTAGTAGAAGGAATATCGAGAATAAAACATGCAGGACAAATATGTGATGCATGCTTATTAGGAAAACACATCAGAACACCATTTCCAAACAAAGCTAAATTCAGATCTAAGAACCCGTTGGACTTGGTATATGGAGATGTTTGTGGTCCCATAAGCCCAGCCACACATTCTGGAAAGAAGATCATCTTCTTATTAGTAGATGACTGTACACACTTTATGTGGGCCTACTTTCTAACATCGAAAGATCAGGCATTTAACACATTCAAGGAATTTAGGCAGAAGGTAGAAATGGAGTTGAAGTTGAAATTAAAAATGCTAAGAACAGATAGAGGAGGTGAATTTACATCTAATGAATTCACCAACTACTGTAAGGAGAATGGTATAGCAAGACAGTTGACAGCACCGTACTCACCACAACAAAATGGTGTAGTAGAAAGAAAGAATAGGATAGTTTTATCAACTACTAGGAGTATGATGAAAGCAATGAAGTTACCTTAACTTTTTGGGCGGAAGCAGTAGGACACGCCATTTACATACTCAACAGGGTACCTACCAAAGCCGTGGAAGATAAAACACCATATGAAGCCCTCTACAACAGAAAACCGAACCTAAAATACCTAAGAATATTCAGATGCACAACTTATGCTAAGATAACAATACCTCACTTGAAGAAGTTAGATGACAGAAGCATACCGATGATTTATTTAGGAGTAGAGGAAGGATCAAAAGCATGTAGGCTATATGATCCAATAAGA
Source organism: Artemisia argyi (assembly GCA_030686995.1). NCBI lineage: Eukaryota > Viridiplantae > Streptophyta > Magnoliopsida > Asterales > Asteraceae > Artemisia > Artemisia argyi. The sequence continues at coordinate 23,857 of JARVZY010001816.1, read as the reverse complement.
AAGAAGAAACATGTTAGTAGGGACGTAAAGTTTATGGAAACAAAACCATGGGATTGGGATAATAATGAAGATGATACGAGTACACAAGACACATTTTGGACTAGTTTTGTTGCAGACGAGGTTGACAATGAAAATCCTATACCAGTCAACATAGAAAACATTGATAATACGTATCATGAACCGGATCACATACCTGAACCGATACCTTATCCAAAATCACCAGTCACACCACCAACATACACTTACGAACCCAACTCAGAAAGTGACAGAGAAGCTACTTTTAGCTCAGACAGATATGATCATAGACCAGTACGAGGTATAAAAGATATAACAGAAATCTACCAGAATGCACTTGAAGTAGAAGCACCAAGCTTACTCTTCACAGAAGAAGAACCTCATAATTACAAGGAAGCATCAACAGATAAGAAATGGATTGAGGCCATGGAAATTGAATTAGATTCAATCCACAAAAATAACACATGGACTCTTACTACATTGCCTGAAAACCAGAAGGCAATAGGACTCAAATGGGTTTATAAGACCAAAAGAGATGCACACGGAAAGATCATCAAATATAAAGCAAGATTAGTAGCAAAAAGTTATGTACAAGAACAAGGAATAGACTTCGATGAAGTATTTGCACCAGTTGCTAGGATAGAGACAGTTCGGTTGATATTAGCACTAGCAGCATATCATGGTTTGCCAGTACACCACTTAGAAGTAAAATTAACATTTTTGCATGGAGAATTGAAAGAAGAAGTCTATGTCAAACAACCTGAAGGGTTTATTCAGCAAGGAAACCCTGATAAAGTGTAAAAGCTAACTAAAGCTTTGTATGGCTTAAGACAAGCACCTAGAGCTTGGAACATGAAGCTTGATCAAACCTTGAAGTCATTAGATTTTAAGAAATGTAATCTCGAACAAGCAATTTACACAAAGAGAAGCAAGACTTCTACGCTTATCGTTGGAGTATATATAGATGACTTGATAATCACGGGCACTCCAAAGAAGGAAATAGACTTCTTCAAATCACATATGAAAGACAAATTCGAAATGAGCGACTTAGGGTTGCTAGCCTATTACCTTGGGATAGAAGTTACACAGACAGGAGGAGAGATTACAATCAAGCAGACATGATATATTAACAAGATCTTGAAAGAAACAAGTATGACGGACAGTAATGATACGAAGATACCTATGGATCCCGGCACTAAGTTGGTCAAGGCGGAAGATAGTGGAAACCCAGTTGACGCAACTTACTACCATAGCTTAATTGGAAGTCTTAGGTACTTACTGCACACAAGACCAGATCTTAGTTACTCAGTCGGACTACTCAGCAAATTTATGCAAGACCCGAAGGAAATTCACCTGAAGGCAGTAAAACAAGTAATCCGATATATCAAAGGAACAAAGGAGCATGGAATCATATACAAGAAAGAAGGCGGCTGCAAGATTACATGTTACAACGACAGTAGTTATGGAATCAACACCGATCAAGGAAAAGGAACTACTGGCATAGTATTTTACTTTAGAGAGTCACCTATTACTTGGTGTACTCAGAAACAACCTACAGTGGCACTATCATCATGTGAATCTGAATTCATGGCGGCTACTGGAGTGCGTACTTCAAGCTTTGTGGTTAAAACGTTTACTTAGTGAATTAACTGGATGGAAAGAAAAAAGGATAACGCTTAGAGTTGACAACGTATCAGCAATAGCACTCGTAAGGAACCCAGTATTTCATGGAAGAAGCAAGCACATCGACATTCGCTATCATCTCATTCGTGAATTCGTAGACAATGGTCATATCAATGTGGAACACGTTAATGGAGAACTACAAAGAGCAGACATTTTAACAAAGGCCTTACCAAGACTTAAGTTCGTGACTATGCGTCAAATTCTCGAAGTTCAAGACTTAGGACGAAGCAACGATCAAGATTAAGGAGGAGAATGTGAGCATATAATCTCGATATTGCTCCGGTTTAAAGACACAGAAACATGAAGGACCAAAGTTGCTCGTTGTAAAGTTTATAACTGTTATTCGGTTATGTTAGTTAGTTAGTTATATTAGTTAGTTATTATGGTTAGCGGTTAGGTTAGTTAAAACGGTTACAAACCGAATGGGTGTGTCGTTTGGGTCAAGACTATTCGAACAAACACACCTTCTAGTGAACAGACACGAAGGTTTAATGGCAACCTTTCGTATAGTATAAATATGTATGTACATGTAACAGAAATTTGGTTAGACGATTAATAAAGTTATCTAGTTTTTACTTTGCAATTTCATATCGACTCACTCTTATTTGGGACCAACAAAGAAGCAAACTATGATCAAACAATGCAACTACTTTACATCAACCAGAAAACTAAACTACAACTAAGTATTGACAGCTTAATTAAGTAAATTAGCAATGAGTTAAGTGCAAGAGCTCTAACTTATGGATGCAATATTCTTCAAAAATCCTCAAATTTGGTCCATGTAGAATTTTGTAAGACGCCATCCAATCCAAAGCAATGATCCAAAACCTTCAATTTCTTCTAAATATAATCCATCATTATTTGTTGATTCATATGATAAGCCCCGTTCCCTATTTAAATATTCTTTTTTGCTTCCCTTTTTATCAACATCGTGCCCTTCTTTTCCATTATCCTCTTCGGCACTCATCGAAAGATTTTGTCATTTTTGCATAGACACAACCACAAGAATCATCACAACCTGCAATATTAGTCACGTTCACGTGATTTCTTAATCCAATAGAATCATGACTATCTATTTCATTTTCGCGATTATTGTTCATGTGTACAAGTTTCACCCCACTGGTCACGACACCTTCTTGAGGACCTAAACCTTGATCTACATCATTCATTGTATCTTCTACTACAAGGATCTCATCGTCATCTTTTTCTTTTGCCACATGGACCACTCCGTCTGCCGCTTCTTTCACCACAGAAGATGCAACATCATTAGCATCAAAAGACCATTTTGGTCCATGGTGATCATCCGCAAGCTGCTTTAGTGATCAATCTCAACGGTCGGAAAGGCTAAATCCTAAACTAAAATGGGTAGATCAGCAACAACAATGGAGTCTTATCACCTACTGAGATAAAACAATCAATCAATTACACTGTTTATTTTTTTTAGTAGCATAAGAACTTTTACTGATCCTATATTTGACATATATCTCGCCTCTTCTGCAAAAGCTAATACATTTTTGAGATAAGATTTAATCCTATAGAATATGTTCCATGCAATGACTCATGCACAATCCACGCACTTCGCACCATTCAAGCCTTGAGCTTTCCCATGCCATAGTCATTGCCTCAAATCCAAACAATAACTTATAGTTCCAAATATGATTCTTATTGAGTAATGTTGAACTATAAAAGTTCCCCATCTCATTAATTGTTGTAGACGAATCCCCGTTTTCATTAATACACCATGTCGTAAGATCCTCATGGTAGAATCTCTTAATATGCCAAAGTCTACACATTCTATCACGAGACTGACATAGACTGTGTGATGTATTACACCTTATTATACGCTTCTCATCCTCTTCGTGATCATTTTCACCAACTCTGGTGGTAGTAGTTTTTAACTACACGCGCCCAATGGTTGGTCCCCTTAAAGAACTACTCGGTCCATATTAACTGTAACCCTAAAGTTTGTCATAAAATCTCATTTGATTAATTAATCTTGTGCTATTTATTTTACCTTTCTACATACAACATATAGGCCGGTCTATATGTCATTGGCGTGTCGGGTCCTGATACACTGTCAAGACATTGAATTTTTTGATAATGTACGCACTAAAATCTTAAATATGGCACTTAAAATAGATGGATCATGACCTTAAGCAGCCAGAATATTATATTATTATCTAAAGAAAATTTTTAGAAAATGGGCTAAACAATTCGTCTTTTTCAAATATTCAATCTGTTAAATGTTACGTATAAACATTAATAGGTAAATGTCTAGGATCGAACCCGAGACCTCGGGATTGCACACTTTACAAACAAGAATAATGTAAATAAATATATATATATATATTAAATGTATGGTATATATATATTTATAACACTTAATGGACTAAACGGTCGTTGGTTGTTAACCGTATGGACTAACTATCGTTAAATAAGAAAGATAAGGACTAGAGTGAAACTTGGGAGTCAAGAAGGATCTAGAAACCCCATGGGGGTGCTATGGCCGGTCGGCCCAACCCATTAGGGTCGATCCATGCCTTCCTTGTGCTCCAAGAAATCACCTAGTATATATACAAGGCTTAGGGTAAGACTTTCACAATCTTTTGTGCACACACTCTAACCCTAAAAACTTGTTTTCTTTCTTTGTTTTCCTAGGCCGATCGGTTCAACCCCCCCTCCTAAGGGATTGGGTCGATTTTGGTTTAGTCCAAAATTAAGTGATTTGTTTACTTGCAACAAACCTTTATTCGTTGGTAGTTTGTGTGTACAAGAACGAGGTAATTACTTACTTTAGTAATTATCAAGATATCGATAAACAAAACGGTAAGGGGTTTATCATTGATCTAATTGTCCAAGAATTAAGGTTGATTTGAAGTGCATCGGGTACGTTTACTATTTATGTTTTAGTTAATATTATGTGTTATACTTGATCCTAGCTTCCGCAATATGTGTTCTTTGATTGTCCAACTCTAACAGTGGCATCACGAGCCTTGTATAACATGTAATTGATTACTAAAACGTAATAAAAACCGGATCTTTAATTGTTTTAGATACATGTTTTTTTTTATCTAGGGTTTTTCCTATTTTTTTTTTCCTAAAAATTTCGAAACCCTAACCCTAATTTTGGGGGGGGGGTCGATTTTCCCATGAAACCCTAATTAGGGTTTTGTGGTTTTCTTGATTATGTGTAATCACTAGAAACCCTAGGTCATTAACCGGTTAATTGAACGTATCTTGTGACCTAATTGCTAATTGTTAGGTTTTAATCCGTGACTTACATGCATGTTTGTCATGGATCTTGTTTTATTGTCACATGTTTAGATAGATCTTAAATTGGGGAAGACTCCAATATATATTAAAATCAATTTTATATGCTATGTGGTGTGTTTTTAGCTTTGGCCTACGCAATTGATTCGTCAATGTATGTGACTCACCTCCATTAAGAGAGGAAGGCCTTAGTTGATTACATGCATTATTATACCTAGAATTGATTTTATTAGGATCTTTTCTAATACGGATTGCATGTGGCTAATTGTTTCACTTATTTATTATTGTTTGTTTGATTTTCTTTGATACTTGTTTTATTGTTTTAGTTGGACTTGATGTAAGCAATAAAAGGGTTGCTTTCATAAAGAAAATTAATACGGACTAATAATTGTGAAACCCTAAAGTGATAAAGTAAGAATCTTGCAAAGGTCTTATGACAATCGTGGTCCGATTCGCACGGTAATCAGCTCCCAGTCGAGACTAGCAAAATTCAAACTTTATTACTATTTTGAGATTGAATCCATAAACTTTTGCTTGAATGATGTTTTGTGCAAATATACTTTTAAAATTAAGTCTTTTAAGATGATATTCATAACCGTGATTTGAAGGCTTAGAAAAGAGCCTTAGAGTCTGCCTTGGTTATCACAATCTTGAATATGTCTTAAACGAATTACTTTTAAAATTATATGTTGTAGAAAGTCATCTTAGGGTTTTGGCATAAACCTCAAGTAAAACTTTGTGTATTAATTTCAGGAATCGGACATAAAAAGTTTTTATGAAAACTTATGTTATAAAGATGAGTGCATGCATCTTTGTACATAATTTTGATTGACATATCAAAAATTAATACCCTTAAAAATTTAAGTTACGTGCCATCTACCTATAAGAAACACTTGGAATTTTAATTTAGTAAACGTGAGACCTAGGCTAAATTACTATAACAAGGTAAAATTCTTTTAACGTGTGAGACCATAATTGTAATTTTACAGTTTCTAAGGTAGACGACTTAATTAAGTTGTGCGTGAGACCTAGAACTTAAGGCATGAGATGGGATAAAACATGCTTACAAAGGCAAATTGATGAATCAATTTGATGTAAATCCCATAATGATCTAGGAATTGGAAATCTTGTTTGCCAATTATTGTTCGACAGATTACTATCTTTTGTACTTTTACCACTAGCAGATCAACTGATGTGGTGAAACTATGTAAAGTTAGATCCTAGATTTTCAAGAAATTAGTTGGTTATATGAATATAGCCTTGGGTATTTTATTTTCTTGAAGATATTGATTATCGAAAATACTAATATTTGAACTTTATCTGTAGATATGGCTCAACCCGATAACCAAACTGTGATTAATGTTTTCAAGAGTCATCTTGAGAGAGATAAACTCACTGGAAAGAATTTCAATGACTGGTACCGTTCGCTCAGAATTGTCTTGAGGGCGTCGGATAAACTAGACTTCTTGACCGAAGAATGCCCGCCTGAGCCTCCTGCTACTGCTACACCAGAAGCTAAGGCGGCTTGGAAGGTGGTACATGCTAAGTATAATGAGGTTGCTTGTCTAATGCTCACTAGCATGAGTGCTCAATTACAAAAGAAGTATGAGTACTCGTTCCCTAAAGATATGCTTGAGATGCTTCTGCAGTCTTATGAGAAACCACCTGCAGTTGAATTGTATGATGAACTTGACAAGCTACATAACTGCAAGCATGGTGATGGTAAACCAGTAGCCGATTATGTGGATGAGATGAAGGACTCCTTTGATCAACTTCACAGAATTGGTTTTGGTTACCCCGAGAATGTGCAAGTGCACTTAATCAACAGATCCCTTAACAAGGATTTTGCTGGTTTTGTGCAGAACTTCAACATGCATTGCTCGGGGAAGACAGTCTCAGAATTACTCGCATTGCTTGTTGATTATGAGAAAAGTCTACCAGCCAAGGTCAAGACTCCCACCCCACAAGTGTTGGCAATTCATGGGGGGAGAATCCAGAAGAAATCGCATGTGAACAAAGGCAAAGGTAAAGGTGATAAAGGCAAGTAGGTCATGGCCTATCAACCTCAACCCAAGATGAAACAACATCAGCCTAAGCAGAACAAGGTGAATCCGCCAAACAGGAAGGATCAGGCTTGTCACCATTGTCATGAAAAGGGCCATTGGAAGCGCAATTGCCCTCTCTACATTCATGACTTGCGACTCAAGAAGCAGGGGAATGATGCTGGTAACCCCAGCACATCAGGTGCGTTCTTTATGATTGAATTATTCACTCTTACTCCTAAATTGAATTCATGGGTATATGATACGGGATGTGGAATTCATATTTGCAATACCTTGCAGGGGTTTAGAGTTGAGAGAAAGCTGGCCTATGGACAACAATTCTTGCACGTTGGTAACGGAGCGCATGCAGGAGTTGAAGCTATAGGAGTTTTTAATTTAGTGTTGCCTTCGGGCTTAGTACTATCTTTAAATAATTGTCATTATGCACCGTTAATTGTTAGAGGTGTAATTTCATTTTCATGTTTGTTAAACCTTGGTTTTGAGCATACTATTTCAAGCAATGGAATTTCGGTTTCTTTAAATAATGTTTTTTATTTTAATGCTATTGCTGTGAATGGTGTATTTGAAATTGATATGAATAATAATGATAATGCTTTTGTTACAAATAATTCAATGTATAGCATCAACAATAAGAGAATCAAGAAAGGTCTGGATTCGTCTTATCTTTGGCATTGTCGACTTGCTCACATTGGCAAAGATCGCATGAAAAAGCTGCAACATGATGGGCTTTTAGATAAGATCAATGATGAATCATTTGATAAATGCGAATCTTGCATTGCTGGGAAGATGACTAAGAAACCCTTTAAAAATAGGATTGAAAGGGCTAATGATCTACTTGGTCTTATTCACACAGATGTGTGTGGACCACTTAGGCATGTGTTAAGGAGGGGTGCTAGCTACTTCTTAACATTTACGGATGATTACAGCCGTTATGGTTATGTTTATTTACTTAAACATAAGCATGAGGTATTTGAAACATTCAAAGTGTTTAAAGCAGAAGTAGAGTTGCAACTTGGAAAGAAGATTAAAGCTCTTCGATCCGATAGAGGTGGTGAATACCTGAGTCAGGAGTTCATAGATTATCTAGCAAAGGAGGGAATTGTCCAGCACCTTACTTCTCCTTATACTCCTCAACAAAATGGTGTATCTGAAAGAAGGAATCGTACATTGCAAGACATGATACGATCTATGTTTAATCTAACAACTCTTCCTTTCTCGTTTTGGGATTATGCCTTAGAATCTGCTGTTCGCATTCTAAATATGGTTCCAACAAAGAAGGTTGATAAGACACCATATGAGGTATGGACTGGAAAAGCTCCTAACCTGTCTTATCTAAAGGTCTGGGGTTGTGAGGCGTATGTTAAACGTGACTCAGCAGACAAACTCCAACAAAGATCTGTGAAGTGCATCTTCGTAGGATACCCTAAGGAAACTATGGGATACTACTTTTATTACCCACCTGAAAACAAAGTATTTGTTGCAAGGTATGGAGACTTTCTTGAAAGAGAGCTCATATCTCAAGAATTCAGTGGGAGAGTATATGACCTGGAAGACGGTCAAGAAGATGTAGAACCTTCTGAAAACACTAACCAACTTCCGGTAGAACCTGAAAGTTTAGGTCCTCCACCTGAAGTTGAAGTGATTCCCATTCGTAGGTCAACAAGACCGGTAAAAGCTCCTACTCGTCTATGTCTTAATGTAGAGAGTGATGAGTATATACTGGGTGATCTTGATGAGCCTACAAGTTATAAAGCTGCCATGAATGGTCCTGAAAAGGCCAAATGGAAAGAAGCTATGGATGGGGAAATGCAATCCATGGAAGACAATGATGTCTGGGAAGAAGTAGACCTACCTCCGGGTGCCAAGCTAGTTGGGAGTAAATGGCTCTACAAGAAAAAGACTGACATGGATGGCGTTGTACACACCTATAAGGCCCGTTGTGTAGCTAAGGGCTATACACAAACTTTTGGTGTTGACTATGAGGAGACCTTTTCTCCTGTAGCCGACATAAGGGCAATTAGGATTCTTATAGCCATAGCCGCTTACTATGACTATGAGATTTGGCAAATGGATGTAAAAACCGCCTTCTTAAATGGTCGCCTAGATGAAGACATCTATATGGCGCAGCCTGAGGGGTATGTAAATCCAGAATTCCCAAATCGTGTATGCAAGCTTAAAAGATCCATTTATGGATTGAAGCAAGCATCAAGACAATGGAATAAGAGATTTGATGGTGAGATTAAAAAGTATGGATTCACTAAAAATCTTGATGAGCCATGTGTATATCACAAAGTTAGTGGGAGTAATGTAATTTTCCTTATATTATATGTCGATGACATATTGATCATGGGGAACGACATTCCAAGTTTACAAAAGGTTAAGGAATATCTTGGAAGTTGTTTTTCTATGAAAGATTTAGGGGAAGCTGCATTTATTCTGGGAATCAAGATATATAGAGATAGATCTCAGCGATTAATTGGATTAAGCCAAAGTGCTTACATTGATAAAATTCTGAAGAGATTCAGTATGCAAAATTCCAAGAAAGGATATTTGCCGATGCAAGAGCAACATGGCTTGAGCAACAAGGTTTGTGCTTCAACACCTGCAGAGGTGCAACGCATGAAAAGAGTCCCTTATGCTTTGGCTGTGGGATCTATAATGTATGCGGTGAAAAGTACAAGACCTGATATAGCGTTTGCTCAGAATTTAACCAGTCGATATCAGCAAAATCCAGGTGTAGCTCACTGGACTGCTGTTAAGAATATACTTAAGTACCTTAGGGCTACTAAGGATATGTTTTTGGTTTATGGGGGAAATCCATCGGCAGAACTTGATGTTACAGGTTACTGCGATGCTTCTTGGAAAGGTGATAAGGATGATACGAAGTCTCAGACGGGTTATGTCTTTGTCATTAATGGAGGAGCAGTGGATTGGAGGAGCAGAAAGCAGAGTGTACTAGCGATGTCTGCTACAGAAAGTGAGTATATAGCTGCTTCAGAAGCTGCAATGGAAGCTGTTTGGATTAGGAAGTTTGTTTCAGGGCTTGGAGTCATGCCTTCGATTCAAAGACCTATTAAAATGTATTGTGACAATTCAGCTGCAATTACATTTGCCAATGAGCCTGGAATCATGAAAGGCACCAGACATTTCCCGATTAAGCATCACTATGTTCGAGAACAAGTCGAAATAGGTGAAATCGAAATGCTCAAAGTTCACACAGATGATAACTTGGCAGATTAATTAACAAAGCCTCTACCTGGCACTAAGCTTTACAAGCATGCTGAAGGTGTAGGACTTAGATTAGCTGAAAGTTTCATGCCCATTTATGATTAGTGTTTGGATAAAGGATGTAATGTACAATTATTATTTTAATGGAATAAAATAAGTTTTATGTTTATTTATCATTGTCTTAATAATATATCCTATATTTGCATGTTTAAGATCCATGAATAATTTATTATTCTAAATGTCCATTGTCGATTAATGATATGGGAATATCATTAAACCAAGACAAATTTGAGTATTGGTTTAGAATATATTTGAAAGTATATTGATGCGTAGTCATACCAATTTCACATGATATTCGATGAATTGAATATTGGACTTATCCCAACAATATGATTTAATATTTAATGTGAGAATCATATTTAAAGTTATCCTCAGACTTGAGATACCAGATAAGTGTCATGGATGTAGTGCATTTTTGTGAAGCAATCTACCGCTCACCGTAACAGGGAGTTATAAGGGTTGTTTTCAGAAGTGTTGCAAAGTTCATGGGTTATTCTTGTAGTCAAGAAAGAATTCATTCCTTCTGATTTGTTTAGAAGTTTAATACTGCTGGGCCCCTCGTAGGGTTGACAAAATGTTTGCATGGCCATGCCCAAAGTCTATCTGGAATACGTTCAGATGTTTTGGTAATTTTGTTCAATCATAAAGAAACGAGAAACAGAATTTTAATAAAGGAACTCACATCTTTATAAATGCGGTATTAGTAATGAAAGGATAATTATAATGATGAATCATAAAAGGTTTTTCCAGGAAACCTAGCTCGGATTGAACTAGGGGCATTGGAGTGTTGTAAGACGCTAACCAATGTCATTTTACTATTAATGAATATACGAGTGGGAGCTGTTAAATGTTACGTATAAACATTAATAGGTAAATGTCTAGGATCGAACCCGAGACCTCGGGATTGCACACTTTACAAACAAGAATAATGTAAATAAATATATATATATTAAATGTATGGTATATATATATTTATAACACTTAATGGACTAAACGGTCGTTAGTTGTTAACCGTATGGACTAACTATCGTTAAATAAGAAAGATAAGGACTAGAGTGAAACTTAGGAGTCAAGAAGGATCTAGAAACCCCATGGGGGTGCTATGGCCGGTCGACCCAACCCATTAGGGTCGATCCATGCCTTCCTTGTGCTCCAAGAAATCACCTAGTATATATACAAGGCTTAGGGTAAGACTTTCACAATCTTTTGTGCACACACTCTAACCCTAAAAACTTGTTTTCTTTCTTTGTTTTCCTAGGCCGATCGGTTCAACCCCCCCTCCTAAGGGATTGGGTCGATTTTGGTTTAGTCCAAAATTAAGTGATTTGTTTACTTGCAACAAACCTTTATTCGTTGGTAGTTTGTGTGTACAAGAACGAGGTAATTACTTACTTTAGTAATTATCAAGAGATCGATAAACAAAACGGTAAGGGTTTATCATTGATCTAATTGTCCAAGAATTAAGGTTGATTTGAAGTGCATCGGGTACGTTTACTATTTATGTTTTAGTTAATATTATGTGTTATACTTGATCCTAGCTTCCGCAATATGTGTTCTTTGATTGTCCAACTCTAACACAATCTATATAATTTTTGAAAACAAGACTTCCCCAACGTACCAAGCAAGCATTAATATGCTATGAGTATTTGGGGGAAAATATTTAGTTGGTGGAAGATTAAGAATGTTAATGCGTATTCCATGTTGGAATTATTATATCATGACATTCATATTAATAAACCAAGTACATCAAAGTGAGCATGAGCGGAAGCAATTATAATAGATCGAATAACATGTAATTAATTAATCAATTATTTAAATCGTAAACGTACCTTTGTGATTTTAGCCCGAACAAGAATCAATGCAATCTTCCGGAACCAAGAACCCTAATTAGGGTTTATAAGGATTATATGAATTACCCCTTACCTTTTTGTAATTCAATCCAAGAATCAAACAATAGTGTGTTTGATTCACGTTCTTGTACACACGTACTAATACAAGAAAAGTATTTGCAAGTAATAAAACACAAAAACTTTTTTTGACACAAGAAAATCGAAACCCTAAGGGGTGTTCGTTTGATGGATCGACCAAGAAAGAAATGGGAGAAGAAAACACCAAGATGTGTGTGTACAAGTTATATGAAAAACCTACATCTTGGGTTTGCTTATATACTACACAAAACTTGGAGCTCAAGGCACAATGGAGGTGGGTTTACCCCTTGGGCCGATCGGCTATGGCACCCCCTAGGGGATTCCGGAACCTTCTCTTGTTTCCATGTTTTGTCTAATAATTACTTTCCTAATCTTCGTTTAATAAATAATTAGTCATTAATCAATAATACTAATTATTATTATGTGTTTTGTGTTTAATAATTAATTATAACATTTTATAAATAATTATTACATTTTCTCTTCATACGTATTGTGTGCAATCCTGTGATCTCAAGTTCGATCCTAACACACGACTATTATTATTTTGTCTATAAAACCAACAGCTCCCACTTAGACATATCATAATTGTGTGATCACATCGGTTAGTGTCTTGCAACACGCCGATGCCTCTAGTACAACTTGAGTAAGGCTCCTGGAAAACCTTTTAATGATTTCTCATTATTATTATCCCTTTGTTTCTAATACCATGTTAAATAAGGATATGGATCTAGGTCATTCCTTAATTAACCATTCTGTTTCGTGTTGTTAGAAATTGACAAGATTACCAAATCTTTTGAACCTTTCAAGAAAGACCTTGGGCGTGGCCCAGCAGTATTAAACTCCAAAAATTAATTTGAAGGAACAAATTCTTTATTGATTACAAGCAAAACACACAAACTTTGTAACACTTCCGAAAACAACCCTTATGACTACCAGTTACGTATAGCGTTAAGTTGTTCCACAAAAATGTACTACATTCATGACCGTTATCTTGTATCTCAAGTCTAAGGATAACTTCTTATGATTTACATAATGACAAGATCCATAAAGTAACATCATATAGTTGGGATAAGTCCTATATTCAGTATCATCGAATATCGTCTGAAATGACATGTCTACGCATCAATATACTTAAGTATATTATATCAACTTCAGATTTGTCTTAATTTAATAATATTCCCATATTATTAACTGACAACGGACAATTTAGAATAACTCTTATTCATGGATTTAAACATGCAAAAATAGGACAACAATAATTAACAATAGAAATAAACATACCAACATACTTTATTTCATTAAAATAATAATTGTTTACAATATCCTTTATCCAAATACTAATCACAGTTATTCATGAAACTACTAGCTAATTTAAGTCCAATTCCATTGGCTAATTCATTAAGCTTTTCTTTCGCCAAAGCCTTAGTGAACGGATCAACTAAGTTTTCATCTGTGTGAACTTTCAGCAGATTTATTTCACCTTCGTCAACCTTTTCACGAACAAAGTGATACTTCCGTAGAAAATGTCTGGTGCCTCTCATGACTCCAGGTTCATTGGCAAATATGATTGCAGCATAATTGTCACAATACATATTAATAGGTAATTCAATTGAAGGCATAACACGAAGCCCAGAAACGAATTTCCTAATCCAAACAGCCTCCATAGCAGCTTCTGAAGCAGCAATGTATTCAGGTTTTGTTGCAGACATCGCAATTGTACTCTGCTTCTTGCTCCTACAGTCTACAGCTCCTCCATTGATAACAAAGACATAACCCGTCTGAGACTTCGAATCATCTTTATTACTTTGAAAGGATGCATCACAGAAACCTGTAACACAAAGTTCTGCAGATGGATTTCCACCATATACCAAAAACATATCTTTTGTATTCCTTAAATACTTAAGAATATGCTTAACAGCAATCCAATGTTTATCACCTGGATTCTGTTGAAATTGACTGGTAATATTTTGAGTAAACGCCACATCTGGCCTTGTGCACTTAACCGCATACATAATAGATCCTACTGCCGAAGCATAAGGAACTTTACTCATGCGGGCCACCTCTTCAGGTGTTGAAGCACAAAACTCATTACATAAGCCATGTTTTACTTCCATCGGCAAATATCCTTTCTTGGAATTTTGCATATTGAATCTTTTCAATATTTTGTCAATGTAAGCACTTTGACTTAATCCAATTAACCGCCTTGATCTATCTCTATAGATTTTGATTCCCAGAATGTATGCAGCTTCTCCTAAATCTTTCATAGAAAAGCACTTTCCAAGATATGCCTTAACTTCTTGCAAACTTGGAATGTCTTTTCCCATGATCAATATGTCATCAACATATAGAATTAGGAAAGTTACATTATCACTCCCACTAGCTTTGTGATACACACATGGCTCATCAAGATTTTGAGTGAATCCAAACTTTTTAATTTCAGCATCAAACCTCTTGTTCCATTGTCGTGATGCTTGCTTTAATCCATAAATGGATCTCTTAAGCTTGCAAACACGATTTGGAAATTCTGGATTTTCAAACCCTTCTAGTTGTGCCATATAGATGTCTTCATCTAGATGACTATTTAAGAAAGCGGTTTTCACATCCATTTGCCAAATCTCATAGTCATAGTACGCTGCTATAGCTATGAGAATTCTTATAGCTCTTATGTCTGCTACAGGAGAAAACGTCTCCTCGTAATCTATTCCAAAAGTTTGAGTAAAACCTTTAGCAACTAGACGAGCCTTATAAATGTGTGCATATCCATCCATGTCAGTCTTGATTTTGTAAAGCCACTTACTCCCAACTACTTTGGCACCAGGAGGTAAGTCAACTTCTTCCCAGACTTCATTGTCATGCATGGATTGTATTTCCCCATCCATAGCAGCTTTCCATTTAGCTTTTTGAGGGCTATTAATGGCAGCTCTATAACTAGTAGGTTCATTAAGATCCCCTAGTGTATGCTCATCAACCTCTACATTAAGACATAGGCGGTCAGGAGCTTTCACAGATCTTGAAGATCTGCGAATGGGAGTTACTTCAACTTCCGGTGGAGGACCCATACTTTCCGGTTCTATAGGAAGTGTGCTAGTGTTTTCTGAAGGCAATGCATTATTTAGATCATCTTCTAAATCATATACTCTCCCACTGATTTCTTGAACCACAAATTTACTTTCAAGAAAATCACCATATCTTGCAACAAACACTTTGTTCTCAGGTGGGTAGTAAAAGTAGTAACCCATAGTTTCCTTAGGGTATCCTACAAAAATGCATTTCACAGATCTTTGTTGGAGTTTATCTTGTGAGTCACGTTTAACATACGCCTCACAACCCCAGACCTTTAAATAAGACAAGTTCGGAGCTTTTCCAGTCCATATCTCATATGGTGTCTTATCAACCTTCTTGGTGGGAACCATATTCAAAATACGAACAACTGATTCAAGAGCATAATCCCAAAAAGACAAAGGGAGGTTAGTAAGATTATACATTGATCAAACCATGTCCAACAATGTACGATTCCTTCTCTCAGATACACCATTTTGTTGTGGAGTATATGGAGATGTGAGATTCTGGACAATTCCATTCCCAGTTAAGAAATCTTTAAAATCTTGACTAAGGTATTCTCCACCTCGATCAGAATGAAGAGCTTTAATCTTCTTTCCCAATTGCAATTCTACTTCTGCTTTGAAAACTTTAAATGTCTCAAACACCTCATGTTTATGCTTAAGTAAATAAACATAACCATAACGGCTGAAATCATCCGTAAAAGTTAAGAAGTAGACAGCACCTCTCCTTGACACATGTCTAAGTGGTCCACATACATCCGTGTGTATCAAACCAAGTAGATCTGAAGCTCTTTCCATATTATTATGAAAAGGTTTCTTCGTCATCTTCCCAGAAATACAAGATTCGCATTTATCAAATGACTCATCATTGATATTATTCAAAAGCCCTTCACGTTGCAGCTTTTGCATGCGAGTCTTGCCTATATGGGCAAGTCTACGGTGCCAAAGGTAAGACGAATTCAAGTCATACTTCATTCTCTTACTTATGCTGTACATCGAATTATTATTATTGTTGGAAGTCACACAATTATTCATATCAATTTCAAACACACCATTCACAGCAACAACATTAAAATAAAATACACCATTTAAAGAAACAGAAATTTTATTGCCATCAATAGTATGAGAAAAACCAAGATCCAACAAACAAGAAAAGGAAACAACACCTCTAATTATAGAAGGTGCATAATGACAATTGTTTAAACAAAGTACTAAACCCGAAGGTAAAACTAAATCAAACATTCCTATGGCTTCAACTGCTGCTTGTGCTCCATTTCCCACATGCAGAAATTGCTCCCCATAAGCTAGTCTCCTTTTCCTCTCTAAACCCCTGCAGTGTATTACAAATATTAATACCACATCCAGTATCATATACCCAGGAATTTATTATACGAGATAAATTAAATAATTCAATGACAAATAAGTTACCTGAAGTGTTGGCGCCCATGTGCCCAGTCTTCTTAACCTTATTGTTTCGCAAGTCATCGAGATAAAGAGGACAATTCCTCTTCCAATGGCCCATCACCTTGCAGTAATGGCATCCTTGATCCTTCTTTGGATTATTCTTGACAGGAGGGTTCTTCTTAGGTTGAGGTGGTTGATAAGCCATAACCTGCTTATTCTTATCAGCCTTCTTCTTTCCTTTACCCTTCTTCTTGTTCGCATTTGGCTTGTTAATTCTACCCCCTTGTATAGCAAGAACTTGGGGCGTAGGAGCCTTTGGTGTCAACCCTTTCTCATAATCAATGAGCAGTGCGTGCAATTCACTTACTGTCTTCCCCACGCAATGCATATTGAAGTTCCTCACAAAATCATTAAAATCCTTGTTAAGGGACCTATTGATTAAGTTCACAGCCATATCATTGTCATAGGGTTTCTTAAGTGTTTGTAGTTGATCCATGAAACTTTTCATCTTCAACACATGAGCACTCACAGGTTCACCATCCCCTTGCTTACAACCATGTAGAGCCTTCATCAAATCGTAAATCTCTACATTTGATGGTTTCTCATAGAGTTTCTTGAGTTCATTAATCATGTTCATGGGGAAATACTCCTCAAACTACCTTTGAAGAGATGTGGACATCGCCCCTAACATCATTGCGACCACATCAATATGTTCCTTGCAATCAAGATTCCATTTGGCCTTAGCAGCATCAGTTGCTGCCTCGCCTTCAGGTTCAGCAGGACAAGGCGTTTTCAAGATTTCAAGTTGACCAGTCACTCGCAGGACAATCCTTAGTGAACAGTACCAATCATTGAAATTTTCCGAGCCAGTCAATTTTTCTCGTTCAAAATAAGTTTTGAACACAGAACGAAAGTTGGTGTTATCAGTTTGAGCCATTTCTACAGAAAAAGAAAGTTCAAAACATTAGTATTTTTGATAATACAATTTTTCAAGAAAATTAAAATACCCAAGGAAAAAAAATCCATAGAATAATCTTGAAAACTAGGATCCTCCATAAACATAGTTTCATCACATCAGTTGATCTGCTAGTAATGAAAGTAAAATATGAGGTAACTTGTCGTACAAGTAATTGGCATAACATTTGTCCAATTCCTAGATTTATGGGATTTACAATCACAAAACATTTGTATTGTAAGTATGTTTAGTCCCCATCTTAATGCCTTGAGTCCAAGTCTCACTTCCTACTCAATTTAAGTCGTCGAACTTAAAAACTGTAAACTCACAAATCCATCTGTGGAAAACTAGAAGGGGGGTTGAATAGTTTTAGCGTTTTAAAATCTTTTTAACTTGTTTAGTTAGCTTTGAAACTTTCCGTTTGATCAAAGATATATGCACAAACACAATATATATAACATGCAAGTAAAGGAAAGAAACGATCAAACCACAACACGAGTATTTATCGTGGTTCGGCTACAAGGACTCTTTTTCCTTGCCCTACGTCCACGCCCCGAGTATCCAACTCGAGAGTTTCTTTCACTAGTCAACAAGCTACTTTCACCGGCGGAGAAAACCTTACACGTCGCTTATACTTTTACCGACACAAAGCTAAATGTCGAGTTCTTTTACAAGGGCACAACCACTCCCGTTTAGTTCTTTTACTAGGGTACAACAACTCCCAACACTCTTTGTATTTTGAGGACTAAAATACTAACCACTCACTTCAGAATATACACAAACAAATGACGCGTAAACAACACGAGTTTACACAATACTAAGCTACCAAGTCTTGCAACGTTGTGTTGGAAACTTGTAACTTTAGACGACCTTGTAAGCTTCTTTGCTACAAAAGGAAACTTCACATTTACAATGTTAAGATGTTAGAAAGAAAGATGAATGTGTGTGTAAAAATGATCTCAAGAGGTTAGCCAAAAATCAAGTTATGGCTTGGTATTTATAGCACAACAAACTGTGTGCTCGGTGGATCAGGCGGAACCCTCAAATGGGTTCCGCCCGTGTACCCTCAGGGTACCGCCGGGTCTGCAGTAGGTTTTTGAAATTACTCGTCAAACCAAACAAGGTCTTGTCTCATAACTTCTATCAACCAAACAATGTCACATCACCTAAAGTAAGTCAAACATGATACTTGCAAGCAACATGAAAGCAAGTCAAACACATAACTTGCCATAAATACATAATGACAAAACTTGCCATAAATGTGATGTGACTATTTCTAATTTAAGAAATAAACTTGTGTTATGTTTTATGAAATGTAAAATGTAGCAAAAGTCTTGTTTATGCAAGTCTTAAAAACTAAGAATATGTTTTGCTTAAAACTAAAGTTTACATTTTGTCGTTAACAAAACTTAGCGAAGATCGTAAAATATAAATAACGTTTTTAGGCGATATTTGTATTAACAATCTCCCCCTTTTTGTTGATGACAAAACATAAACTTTGTTTTTAAGTAACACACAAAATCTTGGTTTTTAAGACTTAAAAAAAATTATATTCACCTTGTTTTACTTAAGAGATGAAAAGCACATCAAGTATTGAAGGTTTAATATATTTCTCCCCCTTTTTGTCGAAACAAAAAGTAGAGTAGCGAAGCGGAATAATCGCCATGCTCCCCCTTGGTCGATACTCCCCCTAAATGGAGTACCAATATGGGAAACATGGATTTTGAGACCTACAAAAAAAATGGTTAGTTGGTGATATATATAGTTAAGCTTGTAGTTACCACACACAATGCAACCACAATGACAACACAACATTGATCAACCAACAATGCACAAAAGTAAGTAGAAAGAAATTTCATTCCAAGTAAAATTTTGACTTATAAAAGTCAAAAGACAAGAAATGCTAACTATTCTTCTACTTAGTAACCAAAAACTAAAAAAAAAATAACCAAGAAAATAAAAAAAATCCTACATTCCTAAGTTGGGGCAAACGGCCTCCAAGGGTTGTTTAGGATTTGTTGGGGTGGGAAAGTGCATCCAAACGTTCAATGACATGCTGGAATGCAAACCGGGTTTCATTTTGGAATTGGTAAAGCAAGGTTTTTATGCTTTCACCCATTTGCTCACAATTTGAGCAAACATGGGGATGGTTGGGTGAAAATGGGTTGGTTTTGGTTTCTTGGTTTAGGGGTTGGTTTGGTTTTGGTTCTTGGGTGGAGGATGGATTTGGTATTGATTCAAGCAAGGTGGTTTGAAATTCCATTGCTTGATGAAGTTGGTTGTCAACCATGCTTTGTATTTCCTCATAAGAAGGAAAGAAAGACTCATAGGTATGGGCTTGAGAAGGAGGTGGAGTTGGGTGATCATGGTGTTCAAAATTTGGTTCTCCATAGAGAGGACCATGGATTTCACGGTAGATTGGGTGAAATAACAACGGTTTGGGTGGTTGGTACACTTGTTGTGGTGGTTGGTTAAGTTCAAGATCTTCATCAAGGTCAAGAATTGACCTTGGTGAGTGAGTTGCAAAAGGTGGTGGTTGATTATGTCTTGGTGGAAGATCATTTAAATCTTGGACATATGGGTGTGGTGATGTTGGAGGAGACCCAAAAAGTTCCATAGGTTCAATTTTTGGTAATGGTGATGGTGATGAAGTCTTTGATGGTTGAGTTGGAGCACTTGGTGGAGTTGGGTCAATAGGTGATTTAGTAGGTGGTGGAGTGTGCTCATTTGGTTGTTTGGGTGATGGAGATGGAGATGCAAGATTCAAAAAGTGTTCATTTTTTATGGGTGATGTGAATTCATCCGAGGATGAGGAGCTAAGGTTGATGGATTCGTTTGACCATAGTGGTTTTACACTTATCCGGGCGGTTCTACGGATGGGTCGTGATGGTTGAGAGGTGTTTGTTGACTTGGTCATTGTTTAAAATGGTTTAAAGTTTCAGAATTTGTGATGAAGAAGGTGTGGTTTGAGAGTGTTTAGGATGGTTTAATTTATATTGATGAAGATTTGTGGGAAGGAGTGTTTGGATTTGATGTTAGTCCATACAAAAATGGTGGTTCCTAATGATTTGGAAAACTTAATTGTGGGTTGTCATGTCATGGAAGTCAATCCAATG
Organism: Artemisia argyi; assembly: GCA_030686995.1. Taxonomy (NCBI): domain Eukaryota; kingdom Viridiplantae; phylum Streptophyta; class Magnoliopsida; order Asterales; family Asteraceae; genus Artemisia; species Artemisia argyi. Next base: position 3,073 of record JARVZY010001816.1, on the reverse strand, counting down.
AAAATGGTGAAGTGAGAAGACAAGTTTTTTCACTAAATGCATAGTGGTTTTGGTAGATTTTGGTTGTATAAATCTCAGGGATTTCAAGGATCCCTTAGAAGGGTTCCTTCCTTTATGTTTGAGGGGTCCTTGAGGTTGTTATGGTTAAATTTGAATTTTGGCGGGAATTGGTTTTGGTTAAGTTCATGGAAGAAGGAGTATCCTATTATGCTAAACACATTGCAAGTAATGGGTTTCTACCTAAAAGGATTGGATTTTGTTGTTTCAATGTTGAATTGGCGAAAAAGAAAATAGAAATTCTGCAGTCAACTGGCGGCACCCTGGAAATACACAGGCGGAACCCAAATTAGGGTGCCGTCTGGTCCGTTGGGCCAAACCTGGGTTACCCAGATTTTGCACTGGCGGAACCCAAATTTGGGATCCGCCGGATCCGCCAGGCCTGAAAAACTTCACAGTCCGCGTTTTTGACCCGCGAAACGATTTTCAAAATTTTTGAAAACTCCTAAAATCAAAGAGATACTTCATTTCTGGTTAGGCAATGCAAAAATTAGACACCTAAACACACATATCATAGGAGTTTGACCTTGAGGTCGAGAATTTCACCATACTTAGTGAAAATTCCATAACCATGAAAATTTGATAACTCACCAAAAGTTGTCTTCCTGCAACATTGTTAGTTGAAACATGTTCCAAAGTGTATCAAACATTGTACTAACACACAAATACATCACAAATATTGTTTAAACGACCAAATTGTTTCAATAGCACCTTGTGCGAAACACTCCTAACACACCCGCACTCATTGTTTGTCGAGCTTCTTCTTCATTTTTCCAAGGAACCTCCCGAGGTTTTTGAACATCCCCTTTGTTTGCTTGAATTCTTCCGATTCATTTTCAATAGCCGGAAGTTGAGATTGGTATTCTAGAGGTGGGAGTCTAGAGTTAGGCAAATTGTCATCTTCACTCATTGAGGAAGATGAGGAGGAGGTAGGGGGTGAGGACGTTTTCCTTGGGCTCTATACATTCTCTTATCACTTAGAGGGACAAAGGTATGTGGAATGAGAGAGTAGTTAAGTTGAAGACGGTTAGGAGTTGGAGGAATGGGTGCAATGAACCTAAAGAGATGGGTCAAGAACATTCCATATGGCATAGCCGTTGTGCCATGCACGGGAATGTCGGCCATTCTCTTGGCCATGTAGTAAGCAAGGTTGAAGGGTTGCCTAGTGGACAAGGAGTAGAGCATGTAGCATAGGCAAAGGTTTATATGGTCACGGTTTCCTATGGTGCTTATTACATTGGCTCTAAGGACTTCCTCCCATTTCTTGAATTGGGGCAAGAGTTCATTAAGTTCCATTCCATATGGATCTTTCTCAACCTCATTCCTCCCACGGGTTCTCCTAGTGTTGGTTGTCCTAACAAAAAGGTGGTTACGAAGAACATCTTTTGACACAAGAGGAGTGTCATAGGGATGGAAACGGTCATCAAGGGTGTCAAGGGTTGAGAGGGAGTGCAAATCGGAGTAGAGACAAGTACCTTGGTTTGGGACCCCTAAGATTTGAGCAAACTCTTCTAGAGTGAAGGAGTAATGATTGCCACTAACCCTAAAGTTGACGGATAAGTAATCATAATCACCCGTGGATAGAGTGATGGATGCATAGAACTCAAGAATGAATCTAGGACAAATAGGCTCGTCTAAAGTCAAAAGACATTCAAAGTTGATTGCGGCAAATTCGGCATAAAGGTTTGTGCCTTCTAGGAAAGACGGGTCAATGGTTCTACCCTCATGGACATAGCGTTTTTCTAGGGCTTTGAAAATGTTGACTTGGTTTGGGGTAAGGCCTTTGGTTTTGTGGTGTTTTGGGAGGTACTTAATTGTGTCCTTATGGTCGTAATGGGTTAGAGGAGGCATGATGATACCTAGAACAACAAAAATTTCACATTTTAGTTTAAGTAAATTACTATTTTAATGTGGATGTTCTAGTGTGTGCCTATATGAAAACAATGTGGAGGTGCGGTTATCTTGACTCATTTTGATGCATCAAAAATGTTTTATAATGCAAGTTTTGTTATAAAAACAAAAGATAACCCAAACACTCCTAGGTCAATGTAGCTTCGTTTGAATGTACCCGAAAATACATATTGGTTATGTATTCCCTTTAGCATTCAAGAGACATTATGCAAGTGATGTTTTGAACATAACGTTTTGATTTTGTATTCTCAATGTGAGACGAAAAAATATTTGTCCTACTTGTGAGAAATTTTTTTGCAAGAATTTGACATGGGGTGGTTTAGCAAACATGTTTACACTAAGTAAGAATGCAATTCCTAACTATGGGGAACATGATTAGTTTTGTTAAACACCTAATTTTATGCATGAATTTTACAAGTTTAATGCATAACCCCAAGTTTTTGTTTTTGTGCAAAAATAGAATTCCTAGACTCAGATCAGGATTGTAATCAAGTTAGAATACTTACAATGATGATGGATTAGTAATGTGATTGAATGGAATACCAGAATTTCGTGGGTATGGTTGAGAGGAATGGTGAATAGTAACAGTTTTGGAAGTGGTGGTGTGAAATAATGGGTGTTTGGTTTAATATAAACTAATGGATTGATTCTGCAGGTCGATGGACACGGCGGATCCCAAATTTGGGTTCCGTCCGTTATGGATCAGGGTTCCGCCGACCCTGCTGAGAAAAATTGTTATGGATTTGTTTTGATTTTTGTGATTTTTGTCTAATTTCCAGAACTACAATGTAGGTTCCATGAGTCCTAAGCCTAGCCTAAGAAGGTTAAAAGGTTCACGTTTAAGAGGTTTGGTGAGGATGTCGGCTATGTTGTCTTCGGAAGAAACTTTCTCAATTGAGATATTTCCTTTTTGAACGTTGTCACGAAGGAAATGATGATGGATTTCAATATGTTTGGTACGAGCATGTTGAACCGGGTTTTTGCTGAGATCAATGGTACCTTTGTTGTCACAAAGAATTGTGATGTCGTTGAGTTGAATTCCGTAGTCGACAAGAGCTTGCTTCATCCAAAGAGCTTGTTGACATGCTTTTCCGGCCGAAACGTA